>QLNU02015360.1:92465343-92481752 GCA_006491805.2 Dysdera silvatica | reverse complement strand
AAATTACTCATATATATATACACCCTTGTGCGAATTAATTGAAACAAATAATGAATTTAGTAGTTTAATGTATCAAACTCATATACACATATACAAAATTCACCTGTACATACAATAGTAACGGATATGACCACCTCTATTTTTAAGCAGCATTTAAACACAGTTTGGCATGAAGTCTACCGATTTCGAACAGTCACTGTTGATTTTCCAATCCCTGTACCACACTTGAATGAGCGCCTGAATGAGCTTCTCCATAGTCGTACAGTCTACAGTACGGAGGCGGCTTTGGCATGTAGCTCACAAATTGTCAATGGGATTTACGTCCGGAGAATTCCCTGGACATTGGAAGTGGTGAATTTCTTCACCACTTTCGATGTGTGGTAGGAGGCTAGATCCTGCTGAAATATGCCAATACTGTCAGGATACCTTGTTTCCAGCTCTGGAATAACACTTTTTTGTAGGATTTCAATATATTGTGACGAGCGCATCATTCCTTCTATTGGCTGCAGGCTTCTGACACCATAATAACTTAAAACAGTGCTTGACAGACTGATCGATGTGTCAATCACGAAGCTTCTCTCCCTGTGACCTTCGAACATGCTGACTTCGCTGACCTTCTACAAAGATCTACAATGAAATGGTTTTCGTCGTTGAAGAGAACTTTTCACCACTGGTCTTTCATTCCTTATACTTTTTTTTCCACATTATAACGCTTTTGTTTGATTGTTGTGTTTAAAAGCTGTTCCTTGACAGGTTTTCTGGCTTTTTGTCCGACTGCAATAAGGTGCCTGAGAACTGTAGAAGAACTTATTTCAATTCCTTTTTCCTTCAAATCCGTTTTCAATGCGTCGCTTGTCTTACGGGGATCTTTTTAAGCGTCATCTCTAGGGGTTATTTTCTTTTTATGACCACACCTACCTTTATGTTTAGGATGTTTCCTGCTTCAAGTTGATGACATGGCTGACAGTTGCTAAACTTACACCAACCACTGATGCGATCTTTCTATACATTTTAACTGTGTGTTCGTGCAGAGTTACGATGATCTTCGTATGTTTCCTGGGTATCACATCCATCTCGAACAGCAGTCGAATTGCATCTGGTCAGGTTTCTAATATCTGATGAAATACTGCAGCTGCTTATATAATGATTGCATCAGCCAATGAACACTATGGTGGTCGGGCAGATTTCTAAAATCTGATGAATACAGTAGCTGTTGACGTAATGATTGCGTCAGTAGACAAAACAAATGATCTGACTTTTCATGTTTCTTTGGAGTACAGGATTACGAGTAATACAGGAAACAAGCTTTGTTTCAATTAATTTGCACAAGGGTGTAATTGCCACACATACACTTTACCCGTTTTTAATATTGAGATTTGCTTTCTATTTTATTAGTTACTTATACACCTAACTAGTATTTAGTGCATCTAAATTACAAGACGGGTGTACTTGTGCGCGACCTCCGTTAACACAAGGCTGTTTCGCACTTCCTGTTTTCAAATGGCGAGTCATCATCAGTGGGTCATAGCCGTTGAACCCCATGTGTGAAAACACGCGTTTCACTCTAGTACTGCAATGTGGCTGTGAACACCACATGCGTTTTTCATTCATTGTCGTATGAAATTATAATTCATTAAAAATGCCGTTTGTGTTCTATTCCCGGATGTAAAGGGAATTACAAGAATGGTCCAAAGGTCCACATCTTTGGCTAACCCAAGGACGAAGAGTGGCGAAACTAGTTAGTAATCGTTGCTTGGAAGAAGTCATTCCATGTGCTAACTGACAGATCTATTGCACACAGTACGTCGATCTTGTATCATTTTCAAGTTCCAGATTCAAAATACTCCTTTTCAGTAGCTCAGTAGCATCATCCTATATTTTCGTTTAAAACAGTGAATAATACCCTGATCCATGGGTTGTTCAATCAGTTGTGGTTTTGAAATCCGTTCAAATTTTCGGTGTCGGGGGGGGGGAGTAACAAAACTGAGTTCATAAAAAAAAGAGAGTTTTTTGAAGTTTCAGTTCGCAAATTGGAGCAAAAATGAACATTAGTTCTATGCCATACATTTTGAGATCACCTCATTCGTTCGTAAAAACGAATAATTCGTAAATTGGAGGTTTGTGAAAACGTGAGTATACTGTAAATGATAAAGTCTATAGAAATTGTAAAATTTACACTATGTATACTGTTTGCAAGGAAAGCAAATGTTACAAGGTTGCAACGACAAAGTGCATCAGTACGGACACCTAAGAAATATTAACAGCATGGCCATTAAACCTTCTTCTGAAGATCGATCGATCGCTAATGTAGAATTAAAATCTTCAATTTCAGGTCCATCAATATAACCAGAAAAAATGCAAAAGGTTTATTTTTTGCACCTAGTATCAAGGTTTTACATTTTTTTGGGAGGTGCCTCCCTCCCCTTCTTCAAGCACATCCTTCCCATACGCATGCTACATGGGCGACTATAGCTTTCTTTCCCTTGTTTTGGAGTTTGAAATTTTGGGTTTTTGGACCAGCTTTCTTCTTCGGGGCTGCATGCAAAATTTGAGTATGTGGCTTTTTTTATATTGATTTCTTTATATTGTAGGTTTTTTTTATTATAATAGGTGAGCATGGGGCTCTGTGTGGTTGCACTGTTCGCACATGCCTAGGGCCACCAATGATTTTGAACGCTGCTAGGTATATGGATTATTATAAGCCAATCAGTTTCTTCATTTAGACTTACGGACATCAGACTTTCATATACATATAAGGTGTAAATATATGATACTAAAGAATAAAATCATAAAATCACACCTTTATGTTGGTTAACTTCTGGGGTAGAGAAACCATGGGGATAGTATTAGCTTCAGTAGGGTGTCCCGATACAAGTACAGTACATTTCCTGGGTAAAGAAAATTTTTAATATCCATTATTAAAGTTAACAAGACGGGGGAAAAAAGGCAAACAGGAGCTTGACAAATGCTGATAAGTTGTGAACTGCAAGATGGCAGCCAAATCTAGTATTCCCACAGGACTTTTTGAAAATCCTCAAATACATGTGGAGATGGAGTTTTTACCTTTTCCACTATTATTGGGGTTCACTATTAAGTTTACACTATTGTTGAGGTATCAAGATTGTTGCTAGGAGGACATTGATAAAATCACTGAAATAAAAATGGAAATTTATTTTTAATTTAAAAGAAAACTAAAAAACCTCCAGAGATCTGTTAGAAGCTTAAACGTTTTTTAAAGCGTTGAAAGCTTTTGATTTTTTCACATGCCTGGTTGGGCATGTGGCAGAAAAAAAACCCAAATACATGCCTGGCTGAAATTTTTATATGCCCCGGCCATGTTGGGCAGTAGGTTTTTCCGGCCCTGTTTAAAGCCCTGAATATCATCAAGGTTTTGTCTCACATACCCTTGGGGAGGGGGTGCAGACCAATGCTCATTACTGAGACTCTGTAAGGCATTTGGCGAATAATGAACAGCTCAGTGAATTACTTGAACTAATAGCAGGCTGTATTGAAAAAATTTACTTACAAATAACATGAAATTTAACTGAATAGAAAACGCCATGAGAAACTGACAAAACTTGAATGAAAAACCGACGAAACTTGAATGAAAAATTAAAAATAACAAAGAGAAAAAACACATCTTGCATTATGTGCCTTCGGACCACATGACAACCAAAATTAAAAGAAATTATTTAAACATAAAATGAATTAAGAACAATTGATACTTCATGCAACTAATGTTATTGAGTTCACTATAACAAAGTAGCAATAACATGCTGGACCCCTTGAAGTGTGGATTTCAAAATAATATATTATGTAACATCTCCCTTTTTTATTTATTTAATTTTTTTTTTTTACAATCTAATAGCAGTAAAGCAAGCAAACATGAATTATACAGTTTCTAAGGGCAACATGCATAACTTGGTGACTGCCCTTTTAACAACACCAGCCTTTCCTGATTTCTGCAACGCAAATTTTGTTATCCCTTCCGATGAAGGTTTTGACAATGCATCGTGAAAACCATCTACAACTTGGTAAATTGTTTTCCTTTATCAAAACCATATCCCCGACTTTCACATTCTGCTTCTCAAACCTCCATTTCGATCTCTGTTGTAGGTTGTTAAGGTAGCTTTGACTCCATTTTTTCCAAATTGTTTGAACTGCTCTAGTCGTTCTTTGCCAAAGAGTAAGTCTATTATATTTAATATTTTCAGGCAATGTTTTAACTATGGAAGTAAGAGATCTACCTATTAAAAAGTGAGCAGGCGTCAGAATTTCTAAATCTTCAATTCCTGAAAAAAATGGGGTCAGGGGACGGGAGTTCAGCATCAATCTGAACAATAATTGTAAGAAATTCCTCATACATATAGTTGGTACTGCCAGTGGGGCTCTGGAAGGAGTAAATTTCCACTCAATATACTTTTCTACTAGGAACTTTACAAGCATTTTCTTGTTCGTTTACCAACTCGTAAAATTTTTTAATTCCATACTTGCTCCAACAAAATTGGTAGTGTTATCTAAAAGAATCCTTGCACATTTTCCTCTTCTAGCTATAAATTGTTTCAAAGTTTCTATCTGGGATTCTGATGTCAAATCAGAAATTATTTCTAAATGGGTGGCCTTTGTTATAAGACAAACAAATATACAGACACAAATTTTATGCTGAGGTCCCTTTCTCCAGTTTTTGTTCTTTAAATAAAAAGGGCCACACAGGTCAATCCCTACTGAATTGAAGACAAAATTGTGATTTATTTGTTCCCAAGATAGGTCTCCCATTTTTTGGCAACACAACCTTGGCTTTGCCTTAAAACGCTGAATGCAGTCATGCACTAATTTCCTACATAAATTCCGGCCATGTAGAAGCCAATATTTATGTCTCAATTGGTAAAACAAATTTTGTGTGCCAGAATCAAATACCTTACATGATAATATTGAATTATCATGGGAGTTAACCTTCCCTTAGAAGGCAGCAAAATTGGGTGTTTACGATCATAGCAAATTGATGAATTGGCTAAGCTACCCACAACTCGAATTAACCCATTTTCGTCTAGAAAAGGATCCAAACCCTTCAACTTACTATTGAAGGGAACTGTCCTATCCATGTTTAGATTCTTGACTTCAGTTGGAAATCCTCGTATCTGTACCAATCTTATAATAGACGTTTAACTCCCTTGTTTGCAGCTGTTGTGAGGGTTCTTAGAATTCCCTACAAACCTGAGAACGAAACTCAACATACAAATTAGTTTGCAAAAGTTATTGGTCCATTGAAGTATGGTGTCTAAAAACTCAAATGTCAATAGAGTTAATGTGTGTGTGATCCTTTACTCTCCTTCAAATATTCACCACCATTGAAATAAGGAATTTTGCTTGATACTAATGGCTCTTGTTCAAGAAATGCTGGACCACACCACCATAAATTACATTCCAAAACCTTACTAGCACAGAGTCCTCTCAACACCAGATTAGCTGGATTATCCTCTGATTTGATATGCTGCCAACAACCGGAAGAAATTATTTCATTTATTCTAATGGTCCTGTTCTCAACAAATGTTTTTAGAACATGAGGATTTGTCTTTATCCATCCTAACATGATGGTTGAGTCTGTCCAGAAATAAATGTCTTGCATATCCAACGGCAATGACTTTAAGAACTTAAACACACAAGTTTGAATAATAGTTCTGCTGCACACAGTTCCAGACGAGGTATGCTTATATTCTTGGTAAGTGCTACTCTGCTTTTGCTACAGAGTAAGTTCACTGTACTTTCACCTGACAACGATATACAGCGGGTGTAAACTGCTGCACCATAGGCATCCTTAGAAGCATCCAAATATTCATGGAGTTGTACCCTTGCATCGTCTTCACTTAAGACATAACGTTTAACTTTCACATGTTCAATGGCTTGTAATGAGTGAGTGAGCAAATTTTCTTCATTCCCTCAATTCCTTATTTGGAAGTGGTTGATCCCAGTCAATCTTGAGCAACCAAAGTTTTTGCATAAAAATCTTAGCCATGACGATGATTGGCCCTACCAACCGCAGGGGGTTAAATAATTTTGCAATATTGGAGAGCACTGACCGCTTGGTACATATTGATGTAATCACGGTATTGGCAACTGAAAATCCAAAAGTATCACTGTTAGGATTCCAAATTATATCCAGAGTTTTAATGCTTTCTTTATCCTTGTCAAAATGATATTCCTGATCTTCATGTGGTTATGTATGCTTTGCAATATACATGTTTCGTTTGATGACCACTTATGAAGCTTCATCCCTCCAAGGTTGAACAAGTTTATTAGTTCCCCTTGCAGATTCAATGTCCTGTACTTCAGATACCAGGGGTCGAGTTGGTCACTAAAAGTTACTTTTTTTTCATCAAAGTCACTGTCATTTTTTTAAAGTTATTATTTAAAGTTACTGTTTTCGGTAAAAAGTCACTAATTTCGATTTGATTTTTTTTAGGTATGTACGAATTTTATTGAAGAACATCAAATCTGAATTTTCGTGATGAATTTCAGATCTGAATTCGTTATAAACGATTTTTACTGTATTAGGTGTGCTTGTAAAGTTTTAAGACAGGTGGCGCCACTGCTTAATAAAAAGGATTAGGTTTGCTGGTGGTGTGAAAAGGGAAGCTTGTTTTGTCCTTAAAATGTTCTGAAAAAATAAGTGACATCTTTGTTCAGTAGAGAGTGACATCCTAGTGAATGAAGGTGTGTTTTAGATTCTCAGTAGATTATTAATTTGGCAAAACGGATGAAAATCAGGAAATCGTCTTCGGAGATTTATGAACTTTTGAAAACTGCTTTCGGGCATAAATGTCTGAGCTGTTAAATGTTTTTATCTGATTCAATAGATTCAAATATGCCGCAAATCAACTGAAGATGATGCCCGATCTGACCAGCCTTCCACTTCAAAAACTAGCTAAAACGTTGTAAAAGTTCTTAATTTAGTGCGCTTTGACCGTCGACTTACCATTAGAGAGATGGCTGATGACCTAACTTTAAGTTTCTACGCAGTTCGGTTAATTTTAATTGAAAATTTGAACATAAGTTGAATGTCCACGAAATTGTCAGGCCAGCAGAAACGACTTGTAATGTCCCAAGAACTGATTAATCGGGCCAAAATTGAACCAGATTTTTTAAATGGGGTAATTACAGGAGACGAATCATGGGTTTATGGGTATGACCCAGAAACAAAAGCATAGTTATCGCAGTGGAAGGGTCCAAGTTCATCACTACTGCTGAAAAAAGCATGACAAAGTCATTCAAATGTAAAGGCAACTTTTTTTTTCAATTCTACAGGTATCGTGTATCACGAATTTGTCCCTAGGTGGAGCAGACAGTCAACCAGGAACACTATAAAAGTGTTTTTTGGCGTTTCCGTGAAAATGTGCAGAAGAAAATATTTGCACTCTGACACAACAAGAATTGGGTCCTCCACCATCGTGGCGGCGCACATGTGCATTGTGCGTTCTCGATCACGGAATTTTTGGCTAAATTCCTGTGCTTCCGCAACTTCCCTAGTCGACTTCTACCTGTTTCCTGAACGGAAAATTTCGCTGAAAGGGAACCGATTTGACTCAGTTGAAGACATCCTGGCAAATTTGGAAGAGGTTCTTTACACCCTTAAGAAAAAAAAATTTCCAGGAATGTTTCCAAAAATGGAAACATCATTAAAGTCAGTATGTGCAGTCAGAAAGGGACTACTTTGAAGAAAATCTATCGTAATAGGCTGAAGTACTGTCATTTTGAAATTACAATCCCAGTATTAAAACTTTCCAATCACACCTTGTATAAACGTTTTTACCAAAAAACATTGAACTTGTGTCCACTTAAAAAAAATTGCATAGGTCATTTCGGTTAAGCGATGTTCGGATGACTGAGATTCTATATTAAAGAACTAAGTTTATTATTTACATTTTTGTGGTCTACTCATTATCTGCAGGAGGCTACATTTCTGGATCCCATTTATTTATTTTTGTAAAGATATAATGGTTATTTCTTGAAATCTTTGAAAAGTTTTTGCCATTCGGTTCGCTTGGAGTTTGTAAGGGTTATTGGTGTGGCTGTCTGGAGAATCCTATTTATTCAAACTTATCAATGGTTTGGACATTAACAGTGGCTTTAGAGAGGGTGGGGGGGGGCTCGATTTCCCCCATTGGTTATCAAAATACATTATTTAAGGAAATTTAAGATGCCCCCATGATCTTTGAATTTGTACGCTACTAGACATCGATATGCCTAACTGGTTTTGCTTTTGCTGTACTTCAATTGAACAGAAGGCATGCATATTTTTGTATTATGTTCAGAACGTTTTAAAATTATTTAATCCTGGTTAGGTTTTATTATAGCCAACTATTGTACGGCAGTGGCAGATCCAGGGGGAAGGGGTGATTGCCCCCCTTGAGCCGGCATTATATCATGGAAACTGAAATTAAAAATACCGAACATGGCTAAAAATAGGAATAGAAACGTGTCCACTTTTTATGTAAAAGTCCATACTAGTAGGGTTCTTTTATCATTCGCTCCTTTTTGTTTTTTCATGTTGAACTGATTCCGAATTGGAAATTGGGTAGTTAATAATCAATGATATTCACATATTTGCAAAGACTATTTCTTTAGATATATATGTAATGATAATTTGAAAGGTGTTAATGCAGAATACACGTCAGTCTCCAAATTTTTTCATCATCACCAAAATGGACTCCAATGGTTGTTCACTGTGATGAAATGTTGTTTTTCAGATCTTTTTGTGACCTAATAGTTTTCCTGAATCAGTACATGCTCTGTGTGTGTGTGTGTGGACACTTCCCATACTAAAAATATACAGATAATCTTGGCATTGCAATCTCTTGAGTCCTTAAACCTTACAATAGTTTTTAAAAAAAACTATTTGGTGTCGGCTGTATGATATCAGAAGTATAGTCATCAACATAGAGTTTTCAAAATTATTGGGGAGGGTGGTGATTGAGTCCTACGGGCCCATATAACTCTACCCCTATGTGTATGATATAATGTCAAAAGCGAAACTACTTTTGGAAAGGTTCGTAGAGAAATACAGCCCCTCCCTTCTGCGAGCACTTCGCATGTTTTGCAAAAGCGCCATTAAAAAAAAAAAAAAAAATAATAATCACGTTGAGTCATGGGTCCCCTTTCTTATGATGGGGGGGGTAATAAAATCGATTAAATTTTAAATAAATCGATACATTAAAATTGAGTTTTAATATTTCAGCTATTTTACAAAATATTGATGCATAAATGGTCTAATTTTTTGGGTATATCATATCCTGTATTAGGAATGGAAAGTTATTAATTCTTATTTGTTATTTCACACTCTATGGTAAAATGAAATTTACACACCAGAAGAGCAATTAGGTAAAAAAAATTATTCAGATTATATTTCTAAATTATCTGCTTATGTATCAAGAGACATCATTGGTTTGTATAATGTTGGTTATTTGAATTTAATCTGAACTACAAATATCTCTTAAAATAGTTTTACACAAATTCTTTCAGACGTTTATTTTCGAACATCATATTTTATTGTAAGTTATTGAATATGCATAATTATATATATATATATATATATGGCCTGCAAAAGGGTTGCTGGTATCTAACTGGAAGGAGACCCACACGCTGAACATATGTGACGATGTGTGGAACCAGCCATGCCAGTAACCTAGTGTCCTGCCCCGCCTCCAAGTGGTGCAGGCTGGGCTTTCTATTTATGAGACAAATTAATATTTGCTACATGGATAGAAATACTATAATTTTTGCCACCCACGTATTAATTACAGCTCAAACTAGAGCTTGTGTAATTTTGGAGAAAAAGAGACGCTTTCCCCATCCTGGATTCGAACCAGGGTCCCTCCGTTTAGCCCGGAGTGTCTTGGACCGCTAGACGAATGAGGACAGGTAATAACGCTCTCTTTCTCCTGCATGCTGTGTTGGATGAAAAAGGTGATGGATAGAAAGGTGGAAAGGGCTAATTCAACACCAACCCGTCTAGCCAGCGCAGGAAATGTTCTTAATCAACAAAAGAATAAAAGACTGTCTTCTGAAGTTGCATCAAATGGAGCTGGCAGGCTTGTTGTACAACTAACCCAGCGATACTAACTTCAAATACAGGGTGGTCACAGCCGGGAAATGGCAGGGAATTTTTAGGGAAAATAGCAAAAATAGCCAGATTTAGCTATAAATGGCTATAAAATAGATAAACTAGCAATATTTTGGCAACCGCAATAAATTATCAGTTTAGCTTCGGTTTTCGCTGTGTATGTTTTATTCTGTTATTTTTACTTGTTATAATTTATATACCTTTAACAATGAACTGGGACCTTGGAGGGAGTTCTTAACCTATTTGTGGGTCATGGATTCATATGAGATGTGTTTGTTCGTGTTTGTTTTTGAAAAAATTTCTGAAAAGGAAATTAATGTAAATTTTAGTAAGTAAAATCTCTAGTACACCACTAAACAAAATAGCTTCTTATTTTTTAATAATAATTGTAAATTTTTAGTCAAACTTTTTTTTAAAAGGTGCTTAATCTGTAATGAAAATCTGTTTGCAAATTTGTTTCCATCCTTCATTTGAATAATTATTTTTTCATTAATAATACTTTATTAAAATTTTCAGTATATCACTAAATGAAATAGCTTATTTTTTAATAATACTTAAAAATTAAAAAAAAAATTGTAATTTTTTTCTAAAAGATGCTGAAGGATCTTCAAAGTATATGTTGGCAAATTTCTTCTTTTTCCATCCTTCATTTTAATCATTGCATTAAAAGGAGAGGATGGCACCGTAACAAGAAATAGGGAAGAAATACTTAGAAGAGTTGAAGAATTCTACAAAAAACTATATGAAAGTAACAGTGGATTAAACGAAGACTCTGAGATAGTCGAAGGAACAGCTCCTAAAATCTTAAAAGAAGAAGTTTCATTTGCAATAAAAAATATGAAGAAAGGAAGAGCCCCTGGTGATGATGGTATTACATTAGATATCCTAAAAGAAGCTGGAGAATATGTAGAAGACATACTTGCAAAATTCTTTACCAAATGTCTTAACAGCGGTAACATACCAAACCAATGGGATTCTGCAACAGTAATTCTTTTGCATAAAAAAGGTGATAAAGAGGATTTGAAAAATTACCGACCAATTAGCTTGTTACCTGCTATTTATAAAATCTTCACAAAAGTGCTAACACATCGCCTGCAGAAAAAATTAGATGCAGCTCAACCAAGAGAACAAGCTGGATTTCGAAGTGGATTCAGTACAGTGGACCATATTCAAGTATTAAGAGAATTAATTGAAAGAACACATGAATATGAACTTCCATTGTGTGTTGCATTTATTGACTATGAGAAGGCCTTTGACTCTATAAAAACATCAGCAGTCATCAACTCTTTAAGATCAACAGACATTGAGGATGTGTACATTGACATGGTGAAACGTGTGTATAAAAATGCAAGTGCAAAATTTCGGTTACATAAAGATACCAAAACTATCAAACTTGGCAAAGGGGTGAGGCAGGGAGATACCATTTCTCCAAAACTTTTTACTTCTGCTTTACAGATGATTTTTCAGCTGATAAATTGGAATAACAAGGGAATAAAAATAAATGGTGAATATTTAAATCATCTGCGGTTTGCTGATGACATTGTTATTTTTTCAACGGACCCATTAGAACTCCAAGACATGGTACAAGAGCTCTCAACTAGAAGTGAAGAAGTTGGACTCAAGATGAACCTACAAAAAACTAAGATCATGTTCAATAATTTTGTAGAGGAAACAAAAATACAAGTTGACAACACTGAGCTAGAAATTGCTGATTCATATATTTACCTTGGCCAGCTGATTTCAATGGATGGCAACATTATGAAAGAACTCAACAGACGTATTAAACTTGGCTGGAGTGCATTTGGAAGAAACAGTTTTATCCTGAAGGGGAAATTGCCTTTGTGTCTAAAAAGAAAGGTCTTCAACCAGTGTGTATTGCCAGTCCTCTCTTATGGATCAGAGACATGGAGTCTAACAGTTGGAGCAATACGAAAGTTACAGACAACGCAAAGGAGCATGGAGAGGTGCATGCTTGGAATAACTAGGAGAGATCGAAAAAGAAACACTTGGGTGAGAGAGCAAACTAGAGTAGAGGACATCATTGTTAAAGTAAAAGGACTGAAATGGCGATGGGCTGGGCATATTGCAAGAAGAACTGATCAACGATGGACAACAGAAATTCTGAACTGGATTCCAAGAGACCACCGAAGACCTAGAAAACGTCCTCAAACTAGATGGGTGGATGAAATAAGAAAACAGGTTGGGGTGACGTGGAAGCGAATTGCTCAGGATAGACTTGTGTGGAAAGCATTTGGAGAGACCTTCATCCAGCAGTGGATAGATAATGGTTGAATATGATGATGATATATATATATATATATGAAGTTAGAATATCGAGGTCGATTTTCATTGCAATTAGATTATTGCAGCACTATAAATATTCTTGCAACATCTGAATGAATAATTGTTTGAGATATATATATTATTAACAATGCAATTTTACCAATAAACAAAAACTGTTTTTAATATATATTGTAATTTAATGACTTGAATTTTATTTCTTTAGTTTGAATTTATGCAGTTATTGATGTTACATTATAAATATTTATTTTCTATTTAGAGTAAAATTAACACTGTTTATTGTACTTTTGAGTACATCTTGTTTCTTAGATCTATTTTTCTGTAGCAGGGGGTATTGTATGAAACTTATTTTTTTAATTGCTCTCTATGAAAAGAAGTAATATTTAAAAATTCTAAATGACGATATTAATTAACTCTATTTAAATTTCAAGAGAAAATATATATATGTATTTTTATTTTTATTTTTTAATTGTATACAAAACACTGTCTTAGGTCCCTATACAGGGGTCGAAATTAACTTTTTAAATCAGGTGCACAAGTGCACCCAAGTCTTGTAACTTAGGTGCACTAAATACTAGTTAGGTGTACAAGTAACTAACAGAATAGAAAGTAAACCTCATCGTAAAAAATGTAAGTGTAGCAGTTACATTAAAGTATGTAAGCTATAAAAAGAATGCAAATTTTCAAAATAATTGAACATTCATTTGTAAGTGTGTGTTTTTTTCACTTCATTTGTGTAGCAATTCTGTGTAAATGTATAGCTATTTCACTTTTTATACAGTTACACAGTTCAATTTTGTACTTACTAACAAAGACATGTTTACCAGTGAACAACAACAAAGTACAGCGTACCTGTAGTTGTACATATAAAAGTGGAATAGAAATAAACAAGTAAAAACTCTCCCGTATCCGAATCAGAAGAAAATGGTGATGGATCAGTAAATTGAGTTTTTGAAGAATTTGAACTCTTTAGCGTTTTGGATGGCTGATGGTCAAATGTTTTGGTTTCAGGGTGGCGATTTCTGCAATATTTCTTTCCAGCATAGTTATTTTCCAAAACTTACATTCTATTTCATTGCTGCTGCTATTCATGTATGTTAGAAAGATGATTTCTTGTTCTATATTACTTACATCAGTGGACCCATCACAATATATACTGAACTGGTTTGCTTTCTTCAGTTCGTTTTTCAAATCATTTTCTTTTACTTTCGCAATGCACTCACTAAATTTTCCACACATTGTTGTAAGAAGTTCCAGTTGCTACACCATGTCTTTTTTCCAGTTCCACAAACTTTGGAAATTTGTTAAAAACGATTTCTTCTCGAACGAAACATACGATATGTCAACCAATTTATTAACGTGATGTTTCACATCTTTGCTAATAGAAGTCATTGACTGCCCAAACAGAATACTTTGAAAAAATTCTTGTACTGGTTTGGGTTTATTTAATTGACGGTATGTCCGTGGATATCTAATTTTGCATATTTCAAACAGTTACCTTTCTTTATAGAATTATCAACACCATCTAAAAATAAAGCGTTGAAATTTCTCAAAAAACAAGAAATCTCTGGTAATATTGCCATAACATTTACTGAAAATTAGGCCCAATAAAATAATGGGTTGGCCACGTTTGTCAAGTGGATAGCGTTCTTGCCTGGGAGACGTAGAGGGTGCCATTTATTTATTACAGACTTGCCTCTGGTCTTTTCAAATCATGCGATCCAATCCGGTCATCCGACTTTTTATTCATAATTTTCGCACTTCAATTTTTACCTTTGCGTGCAGAATTTTTTTCCTGCCGTAACCATTTCATATCGCAGTTTGCCACACAAAATCTTGACTATCGCATTTTTCACTTTTTGCATCACAAATTGCGATGCGATACTGCTTACACAAAATGCTGATTTGTAATAAACAAAACAAAATAAAAATTCAAAGCAAATGCACATACATTGAGAAAATTTATAAAATTATTCTATAGGCCTCTGATCCTCAAAAATAAGTAGTTATAATTTTGAATAGTTAGGTGCACTGCATGCACCCAAATTAAAAATTTACATGCATGGATAAAATTTCATGTGCACAGTGCACCTGCTAATTTTGAACTCTGTCCTATTATGGTTCTTATTTTCCTAGTTTCTTGTGAAAAATCTACTGGAAGCCCTGCTAATAATAATTTGTGCATAATAATGTAAACACATATGTCACTTCAAGTTTCATTTAATAATCTGCTTCTGACTTCTTTTAGCTGGCTGTGTTTGAAGTTTTTATATTTCAATGAAGTTTTGGAATCACAAGGAGTTATTGGAACTCTTGGCGTCTTCCATTTTCAGTAAATTATCTAGCAAATAGGTAATTTATAGATAAATTGGGTAATAAATAAATGTAAATGGTGGTAAATTTAACCTTTATAGTCTGGGGGGAAATTATCCATTTTAAGAAACGTGGTTGTTGAGAGAGGTAGTTATTCCGTGAGTTTTACTGTATTTCATTTGTATATCAAAAGCAGTCATTAATTTTGCATTACTTAGATGTTACTTAATGTCATT
This sequence comes from Dysdera silvatica, assembly GCA_006491805.2. Taxonomy (NCBI): domain Eukaryota; kingdom Metazoa; phylum Arthropoda; class Arachnida; order Araneae; family Dysderidae; genus Dysdera; species Dysdera silvatica. The sequence continues at coordinate 92,466,785 of QLNU02015360.1, read as the reverse complement.
ACTCTTTTTCTTTCAGAAAACGAACATTTGAGTGTGGTACTCTCAAAAAGGATGACAAGGTTTTATCTAAGCGACATAAGACTAATTGTGTTAAAAACAGACACAACAAAGTGAAAGAGTACCTTAAACAATTTTTCTACGACGTAAGAAATGTTGACTGTGTGGATGACTGTTTGGAATCTTTAGCCAGTTATTTAATTAATCCAAATCAGTTATTTGCTGAAGTAGATGCAGTTGAACCTAAATGCAAGGTATCCAAGGATATTTTACATACCAACACTTCGCAGGAATGTTCTTCTGAACATACTCAACGAAACATGATTGGAAACATACCTTGTGTGACAAACAATCGATTTGAAACTTCCAAATTTCAAAGATCAAGGTATTTGTTTGCGGATACACCTAACAGTGCATATAACCCACGATTTTCCCCCTTTTCATCTTCACAGACTTGCAAAATGTTTGTACCTGAATTAGCAAAAGATTATGTGCCACCGGTGGCTGAACCCATGAGCAACATCCATGATACCATGCCGTGCACCAAAACATTGAAAGAAGGAAAGGAGGGGTACAAGCCATTGCTTAAAAATTTTGGGAACAATGAGCTGTTTTTCTCTACTGCTTTTCCAGCATTGAAACCCTGGCAAGAATGGAGCATCTTGGTCAATAATAGTAAGGAGCTGGATTCTACTAGAAGCAAGTATACGCTCGATAGTAGTGATGATGATGATGATGATCCTTCGGCTTCACCAACATTGGAAAACCCCAAGGAGCGGAAAGTCGCTGTCAATAATAGTAAGGAGCTGGATCTTATTAGAAGTAGCAAATATACACTGATATGATGATGATCCTTTTATTTCTAGACATTGAACCAAGGATGCCTGCCGAACTTCTGTCTGGAATGTTTGAAGGAAAACTTACTATAAAATACATTCAAGAATTAAAAAAAACGTGGGATCAAGATTTTCAAAAAGTACGGAAGTCTATTGAAGAGATACAGTGCCAAATTACCATGCATTACGAAAAGCGGGCTGCTAACCGAGCCGCCAAGCACGCTTTGTTTTTGAAAAGGTTACGAAAGGATAGGTTTGCTGGAGGCAGGGATGCTTTGGATGTTTTACCTGAACTCACACCTAAGATGGACGCTGTGTTTGATGACGTAGTTTTGTCTCCAAATACTCCTAATCAGGAGTGTCGAGAGTCAGCACGGGCCCCTTTGCTCACTTCACCTGGCCCTATGACCCCTTCCTGTGGCCAGACCCCTCATGGAATAGGTCCTTGCCAACGTGGGCCCATAGACTTGATCCGGGTCCCTTTGCTCACTTCACCTGGCCCTATGACCCCTTCCTGTGGCCAGACCCCTCATGGAATAGGTCCTTGCCAACGTGGGTCCATAGACTTGATCCGGGCCCCTTTGCTCACTTCACCTGTCCCTATGACCC
>QLNU02015360.1:92439968-92465243 GCA_006491805.2 Dysdera silvatica | reverse complement strand
AACTCGCGGTCAAGAAAAAGTAATGTATCCTTTCACGAATTTCCAAGTGAAGAAACCCTTCGAATACAATGGATTACAAATCAAATGGATTACACATCTCACGTAAAGGTAATTTGTTCCCTCCTTCATAATTTTACTCTGTAGTAGCTAAGCTAAGGTGCATTAATTGTTTTAAGTTCATCCAACATATTTATATCTGCAGTATTAGGGACACAGTAAGTGTTTATTCTGTATTTTGTTTTTCGGTGACATGCTGTTCTATTATGTAGTTTGTATTTTCAAGTAAAATTATTTTGGAAAGAATTGCTATTCATGAATACCTGATACTTTATTTTTATCATGCAGTGTATTAAAAATCTGACTTGTGTCAAAAGTTATTAGAAATTATGTATTATACATTGTGTAGTTATATCATCAGTTTATTGTAAATTCATGTGTTAATTTCATTAACATTCCATTAAAGTCTTTCCAAACAGGTGTCAAGCCTTCTAATTAATTCTTTATTTTATAATTAATTATAATAGAATATAATTAAATTATTAATTAGTTGATTTAAATTCTATATAATTCTATTTTATTAACCATTAAAATAAAGTCTGCTTTTATATGCATTTTGCAATTTAGCTTTCAGTGTAAACTATCAATTCATTATCAGTTATTAATCATGCCTGAGAAATCATTTCATCCAATAAACCGTCTTCAGTGTAAATAAAAGAGTAGAAAAAGGTATGTAAGATTTAAATTTTAGTTTAAAATTTGTTACGAAAGTTTGTCATATCACGATATCATCATCGTCGTTGGAAAATAAAATACGATAACTTTTTGAGCAAAAAGCAATATATTTCTGTATGTAATCAGAATTTATAGTGTGTCATTAGGCATTTATAGTGTGTTAAATTGGGAATGTTTTCCTATGCAGCAGGCGCCCTCTGTCGGAGAAAAACTGCTTGAGAGAACCGCCACTGGTGTACCTCCCAGGGACAGGCTTTTATAGCGCTGTTAGGGCCTTTCCACGTGAGCAGGCCTGTAGTAAATCTAGTTGGCCTTGATTGACATCTTCCGCTACGGCTTTGTGGAAGAAGAAGAAGAAATTGACCGCGAGAACTTCTTTCAACATTCAGAATTGTTTTTCTTTTGTTGGTGTCTTAGATTTTTCGACAGACGTCTTCCCAAAAGATTGAAATGGTTCCAGGTATGTAAACCGCCATAAATGTTCTTTACAGCAGGAGCCGCTGCTTCAGGTGTTTCACCATAGGCTGGAATTGGAAAATGGCGCTCCCCACCCTTTTACCGGTGGGGGCCCTTTACAAGATTTAAAGGGAAGTTGCACGAAGTTAATTCAACAAAATACATTACTTTACGATTTGTATTCGTCAAGAAACTGGTTTTTACCTCATTCAGTAAATAAGAAAGAAATTTACAGTAACTTTGGGTTTTGGTGAATTGGCTTTAGCAACTTCCCTTAATCTCTCCACGGGCCGCCATTGCCTTTTACGGTGAAACTACAAACGAATCCCCTGTTTTTTCGCCAACTCGTCACCAAAACTGTTACCATTTTCTTAAAACGGAGGATAATTTTGGGGAAGCGCATGATAGGCGCGCATGCGACTAGCATCCACAGTGAATGCCATAAGTATTCGTACACCTGCAGTGTGTTCTATTTAAGAAACTGCTGTATAATAATTATTAGATGTAGAGATATGGGACAAATGTCACCACAATTAATATAAATTTTTGTATTTATCATAAAAGGGTAAAAAATATATATGCACACAAATACTATCAAAGGCACCTGAAGTTAGATAAAGCAAGATTTCTGCTGTCAACACCATCGTAATGCCGGGGATGAAAATATGTTTGACTCGTACTTCGCGGAATATATGTGGAAGCGACGCCATAAAGACAAAGGTGAAAATATGTTACCGGCATTTCTGAAAGCCATAAAAGCAATTTATCTTCCATGAAACTGGAACATCTAAACACAAAAGTGTTTTTTTATTTAGAGAGTAAGGGGAGGTAAAACTCAGTAAAAAAACCATGACGGCCGGGAAGCGAGCGAGCGTGTGATGTAATCCGGGCAGGGGGTTGCTGTGGTAGGGTTGCCACATCTTGGCAACAAATCGCACAGGGGATACATGTATAGGAGAGCCCCCTTTACTACCATTACTCTTTCGACTAGATCTCCCTCTCTACCACCACCAACACCCAGCGGTAGAACAATGTAAATCTTCTATTATACTTTTAATCATTAAACCTGCTAATTATATTTATATTTTAGACTTAGGGAACAATGCATATTAAAGGCTTGTCGCCAAGCTCATTTGTATGTCGCCAAAACTCAAGCTGTAGTTTAAAAACAAAGGGAAGGAATTTTTGGTGGAAGTACAAAAAGTGTCCCGCAGCTTCTTTCCCTCTATAAAAGAGTCGAAAAGTCGCTGTATGAGGGGTTGTGATGTCATACACTGCTTCGTTGTTTGGGCTGTATTCAAGTTGTTGCGATTTGAATTATGTGTGAACGTTTTTTGGTGCTAGTACATGACACGCTACCTCCTAAATCTAGCTCAATTGTAGTGGAATGTAGCACAGTGTTTCCAAAAACTCCAAACATGGCAATTGGCACACAGTAACTAGTCATCATTGTTGTTTACAGCATTTTTGTTACTTTCGTTAATCTTTCCCTTTCTCCTCTTTTCCTTCCCCTCTATTCGCTGATCCTAAAAAAGTAAAGTATGAGTAATTTAGTAAAATCCACTTACAAACGAAAATACTTATTTGAATTTCTTTCGTCTCCTCCAAACAACTACTGAAATTTATTGCCTACTTGTACTTTGGACACTCATACTCCCATCCAATTAATTCCTCTTCCATCGCCCACTCAATCACACTTTTCTTTACTTCCTAATCCATAAATGCAAGATTCAAACACTCATTTTCGCTGAAAAAAAAAGACATAGAACATGAAGTCAACACAAAATGGCATCACGTATCATTCCCCCTTCAATCATACACACATACGTGATGTCATACTATATCACATAACCCCATCTAGTGCAATTTCTACTGATTTCAAGAGGATAGAGTGAAAAGTGGGTAATGTGTTCTGTACTGTCACTTTTTTTTTTTTTGTAGAATTGGGATTGCAAGGGAAAAGAAGTATGGTGGAGTGGGTTATGAAAGACTTGGTGACAGTACAGAATATGCTACCCAAAACTCAGTCTGTCCCCTGGAAATTTCACTAGATGGTGGTGTTACATGACACCGTGTGTATGATTGAGCAGGGAATGATAAGCGATGCCATTTGTGTTGACTTCATGTTCTATGGGGGTTTGTTTTTTTTTCAGTGAAATTCTCTGAACGTTGAAATCTTGGATTTTTATTTTTTGCTTTTGGATGTAAAGGAAAGAAAAGTATGAGTGGGCGATGAAAGAGGTTAATTACGTGGGCGTATGAGCGTCCAAAGTGCAAGTAGGCAATAAATTTGTGTGTTAGTGAAAGAAATAAAAATAAGTGTTTTTTTGTTTGTAAGTGGATTTTGCTAAGTTAAAAGGTAAGCACTCATATTTAAATTTGTTAAAATGTGGGAAAGGAAGAGAAGGATGAACTTTTTTAGGGAAAAGAGAAGAGAAGGGAAGGATGAGGGTGAGAGGAAAGCAGGAGGAAGAGGACTCATTTTTTAGGATGAGCGAATAGAGAAACGAAAATAATAAAAAGCACCATAAACAACAATGGTGGCTAGTCACTATGTTCCAATTGCCAGGTTTGGAGTTCTCGGAAACACTGCACTAGATTCGCTAAATTGCCTCCTAGGATCTAGGTTAACGATTGTGTACTAGTGCCAAAGGCTTAATGGCATGAGTGCCTGTTTCAGCGGAGAAAAATGAGATTGTGAAGCAAGCAGGCAGAAAAGAAGGGAATTATTTCTGTCATTTCAAGCAGCATAAAATAATACTCCAGGCTAAGGAATTAGAGGTTAGTACGCAAGTGCTTTTTTTCTTAGGTGCAATTTCAAAATTATTCAGCCACATTGCATATTAAAGCCTTGCCTCTGTCGCCAATCTCGCCAACTTCCTGCTCGAGTTTTGTTGCGATGGAATAGCGTTCACAGGTTCACTGGATCACTCTTACTTATCGGGAATGGGTGATCCCCCTTAAACTCATTCTTTATTTAATCAATGTTTCTTAGCAAGTACTTACCTTTGTTAATGCTTTTCTTGTATTAATACATCTTGTTTTCTCTCCTCTTCAAATTTGCAGTCGTTTCGTGTGTGATGTCATAATCTTTGTTGTCCCACATTAGCGTCTCTATCTGCTCTCTAAACTGCCATTATTTGCATTTGACCTGTCTTTTTTTCTTTGGATATCGAATGAAAGGAAAAAAAAAAAGAGTACCATTCAATGGACTACGAAATACGGTTTGAATGCCTCTAAGTGTTAGTGATGGAAATGGAAAGGGAAGATGAAATTATTTAATAATAAAAATTTACAGGAAAATACTGAACCAACACGTTTCTAATTCATGCCTAAATCTAAGACTATCTGAATGGGCTACCATGAGCTTTCCCCAAAGCGGGGGTCTCCCCCACTTACCTTTCACTGATTCAGGTAAGATACTACTTACATTATTAATTATACAACTAAATTACCAGAAAAAAAAAATCTAGATAAGAAAAACTATGGAAATGCTTTGGAACAAATGCACTTACTCTTCACACATGAAAGGGGTGGAGCTATGCCTTAAAAATTCTTTCCCTTCATTTTTAAAGTATAGCATAAGTTTTGGCAACAAGACTTTAATATGCAGTGTTCCTAATTATTCATTTTGTTTGTGTAGCATATTATGTATGTTCACACACATAGCTTAATGACTTGTAATTATGACAATTAACAAAACAAGTACTTTACAAATTGTAAGGAAACATTAAAAATTTACTTTTTAAAATCTGATCCCATCTTATTTGTCCACACTATACATCGATCCCACTACCACCACTATCACCCCAGAAATTAAATTAATATTCCCAGAAAATGTAGAGAGCGTTTACAAGGAATTTTATGCTAAAACAAACATACAATTTCGTCGATCTGGCTCCTCGAGTTGGACAGAAAATCGTTGAGGAAAGTGGGGAGGTGAAGTTATGGTTACCTTATACAGCCTACATTATAAGAAAAAATAACGATGTTTTTGCGAATTTATTTTGTGGGAGGAGGGGGTGGCTTGTTTCACAAAATTCTTCAGAATTTTAAATCGAGATCCAAAAAAAGAGGGTGCTGCACATTCGAGGGGAAATTCTACGGACCAAGATGGTGCTTAAAAAAAAAGAAGGGGAAAAAAAAGAATTTTCTGCCTTTTAAAATTTTATGCTCTGGACACTTGCTCACATATAAACCTGGAATTCTTCTCCTCCCTCCTAAAAATATAACAGAAAATATAGGGGGAGTGCACTTGCTATAAATTTTCTGCTAAAAGAAATAAGAATTCTGTCGATCTGTCTGGAAATGCAGCTATGACAGAAAATTGCAGAATTCTGTGGGGAGGGAGGGGGCTGAATTATCTTCTGTGTATTATTTTTAAAAAAAAAAACAAACAAAAAAAAACCCAGCATTTTTATGAATAAATTTATTTTGTATGACAAAAAATTTCCTGATATTTGGTGGGAGGTATAGACATTTTCCTAGCAAAAACAAATCGACAGAATTCTTTGGACATATGCTTAACATGCCTATTTATAAATTCGGATTTGACCGCACAGGATCATAATTTAAAATATTATGCACATGTTGACACTTCGTCAAAGAAACTTTACTACCGATTTCATTTTGCGTAGTCTTCGTCATCAAAAATGGATAGCAGACTTAAAAATTGGAAATGATGTGAAGCCAAGGAATATCGCTAAACATAAACTATTCCTAAAGCAACTTCCTTATAGGCAAAAAGAATTACGTTAAGATGCTAGTGGAACGTTAGGGAAGGGAATTGAGGTGTCATAGTGGGCCAGAGCCCACTAGATTGCAGATCATGGGTTTACCTCTAACGACAGCCACAATGATTCTGATCTTGTGACGTGCGTCGATGAGCTTGGCAGAGGGAGTAGTGAAGGATTGAGCAATCGAAATTTGCATTATATAAACAATAAAAATTGGACAAGTTAGGTGCCAAAAATGACTGGGTCTAAAATCTTGGTCGTCAAAACAAAATTTATAGGTGCAAAATACAACTAACAACCGCTAATTTTGAACTCTGTTATAATGGTGCACTACTTGAACGTTGAGTATTGCACAATGGTGAGCTCCATGCTTATTCAGGATTTTCCACCGTGTTGTGTTTTTCACATGTGTTGGCGACTGCTCTGAACTAGTATCGAGATTAATGAGGAAATATGCTTGGACAGTCTCCGGATACAAACACCCAAACTTTTACGTCTGCTGGATTGCGGACATGCATGTGTGCTTCCAGTCAGCGGCAAACAAACTCATCCATAGTCCATGAAGTTGGATGTCAAACAGTGGGAAAGCGTTGTCACATACTCCCTTGTATTTTTGTTCGCATTGCGATGACATTCGCTATGGTTTGTCATTTCGCATGATTATTATAAAATTGTTACATTTCTTGTGAATGCTGTCTGCATGAGCAAAATCCTTTTTTTTTCCCTCATTGTATGCCTATAGCACCGGCCTGCCATTATTGCTCACACAACGTTCATTTGAAATGTTTCGATGCAGTAAGTGTTACTAAATGTTAAAAATGTCATTTGTGTTGCGTGTTGGTCATTTCATGGGTTGCTTTTGCAGTATTGCGCTACAAAGTCGCTCCCTAGTGGACATCTTTGAAGTAAAAAAAGTGCTTTGCAGATTCTGTTTCCATCTCTTTTGGATGGGTCTGTATACTAATTTTGATGTCAAATCTGCTGAACGGTTCAAGCCACAGGGTGCTCTAAGTGGGCCAAGTTTAATTATAATCACCTTATATATATATATCATCATCATATTCAACCATTATCTATCCACTGCTGGATGAAGGTCTCTCCAAATGCTTTCCACACAAGTCTATCCTGAGCAATTCGCTTCCATGTCACCCCAACCTGTTTTCTTATTTCATCCACCCATCTAGTTTGAGGACGTTTTCTAGGTCTTCGGTGGTCTCTTGGAATCCAGTTGAGAATTTCTGTTGTCCATCGTTGATCAGTTCTTCTTGCGATATGCCCAGCCCATCGCCATTTCAGCCTTTTTACTTTAACAATGATGTCCTCTACTCTAGTTTGCTCTCTCACCCAAGTGTTTATTTTTCGATCTCTCCTAGTTATTCCAAGCATGCACCTCTCCATGCTCCTTTGCGCTGTCTGTAACTTTCGTATTGCTCCAACTGTTTGGCTCCATGTCTCTGATTCATAAGAGAGGACTGGCAATACACAATGGTTGAAGACCTCTTTTAAGGTTTTAGGAGCTTTTCCTTCGACTATTTCAGTTTCTTCGTTCAATCCACTGTTTCCCTCATACAGCTTTCTGTAGAATTCTTCAACTCTTCTATTTCTTGTTACGGTGCCATCCTCTCCTTTTAATGCAATGATGTGTTTCTTCCCAACAGACAAACTTCCTTTAACAACCCTAAGGCTCTTGCTGTTTTCAATGGCCTTCCTTACTAACTCACAGTAGAATATTCTTCTTTCATGCTTTTGCGTGGAGTTATACAAAGTTCTAAGTACTCAATCCTGCAACTGGTATTTTGATTGTCTATCTTTATATGTCTTCGCCTTTTCATGAGTTGTTTCGTCTTCTCAGATAATTTGCTATTCTGCTTTTTACATGTTACATCACCAATTTCCCCAGCAGTTTCAATTATTGTCTGAACAATATTTTCATTTGCTTGTGAGATATCAGCTTCTTCAATAAGTGCAGAAAGGCATGTTTTAATTCCAACTTGATTGCCTCAGTATTTTCTTTTAGTTTCTTTAAATCCACCTTCTTACGTACTTGTTTCCTAATGAGCTTCTGTCCAGTTTAGTATTTAAGCACACTTTACATTTCACCATTCGATCATCACTTCTGGTATTAAATCTGTTCAGTACGCTGCACCATGCTGACCATACGCACGTTTTTAAATTTTTAAAAAGTACTGGGTTTTACAACAGTCTTTGATTTTACCATGTTTGGCGCAGTATAGCCCAGATGCTCTTGCGCCATAAAAAAGCCAAACAAACAAATCAGTATGCTGCAATCTTCAATAATTGATTTCTTGTTTGCCAGTATATAGTCAATTTAGCTGGTTCCACCATTGGGGAGTTTCCATGTCCATTTTAATTGCGGTTTCTTCTTAAAAAATGGATTCATGATGCTAAGGTTTTCATCTTCTGCAAATTCATTGAATTGATCGCCACATTCATTCCTTTCCTGTATTTGCCAACCGATGTATCTCATTGTTCCTGTTGTCCAATTCTTGCATTAAAATCCCCCATGATAAGCTTGACATGTTTCCCCTTGGTGTGTAACTGTTTGATCTTTTCATACAGTTCTTCAACCTCTTCGTGGGTATGCCTTGATGTTGGTGCATATGCCTGTATTATATATTATCTGAAGTTGGTATTTCTTGGTTAGTTGAACAAGCCTTGCTGCTTGATCTGACGTACTTTCAACTTCAAGAAGGTGGTCTTTAATTCTTTTGTTGATTAAAATGTCAACACTGCTTGTTCTTCCTGTTTCTGTTCCTCTATAATAAAACAAATGTCTGCTTTTAAGTACCACTGATTCTTCACCCTTTCACTGAATCCTATAGTGTTCTATTTGATCTTCTCCAGTTCTTCCAATTTCTGAAGTTTGCTTCAGAAGCAAGGGATCATCCATTATACTTGGCCAAGGTCAATAACAAACGGTAGCCTGAGCCATTCCAGTGATTTTTAGCACCCTCTGCTTTCATGTAACTCTGACCACTGCCTTGATCAGGAGCACTCCAGCACCTGGAGACTTAACGACCATGGTTTTTATTGTGTTAGCATAGTGGGTGAATTAGCCCTCCCCTGCCTTTCTATTTGTGCAGTAAATATTAATTTGCTTCATAAATAGAAAGCCTGGCCCATACTACTTAAAGGTGGGGTAGAACACTAGATTATTGGCCCAACTGGTTCCACACATTGTCACATACGTTCAGCGTGTAGGTCTCCTTCCAGTTATATAGCAGTAATCGTTTTGCAGGCGATATATATATAGTGAATTTGGAATATGGAAAATGCGAAATATAAAATATATATATATATATATATATATACACACACACGTATATTAAAAGAAATTAAAAGTAGATGGAAAAAATAAGTAATTCATAAAAGGTGAGTGTGCAAAAGCTGCATGTGAATTTTTCAGGATGAAAATACAATGAAAATTATATAGAATTGAAATGACAGGAAGTTGACAGAAATAGAGAAAGCAGAAACGCAGTAAAAACACCAAAAATTTAAAAATAAGCAGAATATTAGTAAATACACTATCAATAAGCTTAACTTCACAGGATACAAAAAATACAGTAAATAATTTAAAAAGAAAAAACCCAATTTGATATAAGGAACAGAGTGCATTTGAAGAAAATAGTTTAATATATGGAAAAAGGACACCATGTATAGGAACTTTTCAGGGGGCATGGAATTCTTTTAGCTTATTATACTATAGGCTAATTTCCATACAGGAGCATTCGATTGCTTAGGGCTCACATGGTTGGAGCCTCCCTTATTACTCGTTATTCTGAGAGTTTTACTGTATTTCATTTGTGTATTAAAAGCAGTCATTAATTGTGCATTACTTAGATGTTACTTAATGTCATTACTCTTTTTCTTTCAGAAAAAGAACATTGGAACATGATACTCTCAAGAAAGATGATGACAAGGTTTTATCTAAGCGACATAAGACTAATTGTGTTGAAGACAGACACAACAAAATGAAAGAGCACCTTAAACAATTTTTCGAAGAAGTAAAAAATGTTGACGGTGTGGATGACTGTTTGGAATCTTTAGCCAGTTATTTAATTAATCCAAATCAGTTAAGCAAGGTTACGCTCGATAATGGTGAAGTTCCTTTATTTCTAGACATTGAACCAAGGATGCCTGCCGAACTTCTGTCTGGAATGTTTGAAGGAAAACTTACTATAAAATACATTCAAGAATTAAAAAAAACGTGGGATCAAGATTTTCAAAAAGTACGGAAGTCTATTGAAGAGATACAGTGCCAAATTACCATGCATTACGAAAAGCGGGCTGCTAACCGAGCCGCCAAGCACGCTTTGTTTTTGAAAAGGTTACGAAAGGATAGGTTTGCTGGAGGCAGGGATGCTTTGGATGTTTTACCTGAACTCACACCTAAGATGGACGCTGTGTTTGATGACGTAGTTTTGTCTCCAAATACTCCTAATCAGGAGTGTCGAGAGTCAGCACGGGCCCCTTTGCTCACTTCACCTGGCCCTATGACCCCTTCCTGTGGCCAGACCCCTCATGGAATAGGTCCTTGCCAACGTGGGCCCATAGACTTGATCCGGGTCCCTTTGCTCACTTCACCTGGCCCTATGACCCCTTCCTGTGGCCAGACCCCTCATGGAATAGGTCCTTGCCAACGTGGGTCCATAGACTTGATCCGGGCCCCTTTGCTCACTTCACCTGTCCCTATGACCCCTTCCCGTGGCCAGACCCCTCATGGAATAGGTCCTTGCCAACATGGGCCCATAGACTTGATCCGGGCCCCTTTGCTCACTTCACCTGGCCCTATGACCCCTTCCTGTGGCCAGACCCCTCATGGAATAGGTCCTTGCCAACGTGGGTCCATAGACTTGATCCGGGTCCCTTTGCTCACTTCACCTGGCCCTATGACCCCTTCCTGTGGCCAGACCCCTCATGGAATAGGTCCTTGCCAACGTGGGGCTCATAGACTTGATCCGGGCCCCTTTGCTCACTCACCTAGCCCTATGACTTCCCGCGGCCAGACCTCATACGAATAGGTCCTGCCAACATGGGCCCATAGACTTGATCCAGGTCCTAAGCTGCTGTCCCCACCTCGTAGGCTCTGTTCCTAATAATATGATGTAACTCAGATGATTCTGAAAAATTTACTTTGACACAAAGGGATCTTAAAACTTTGTCTGGCATAAATTGGCTAAATGATGAAATTATTAACAGTTACTTGAAGCTCATTGTGAAGCGCTCACAATCGCCTGATCTTCCCTCTGTATATGCATTCCAAACGTTCTTTTACACCAAAGTCAAGTTGTGTGGTCATTCTGCTGTTAAGCGGTGGACCAAGAAAATAGATATTTTTAGCTTTGATATCCTCTTAGTTCCTATACACCTTGATCGCCATTGGTGCCTTGGTGTGATTGATAACAGGCACAAGAAGGTACAGTACTATGACTCAAAGGGGGGTCCTGGAGAATGCTTACCCATACTTGAAGATTACTTATGTGCTGAAAGTTTGGACAAAAAGAAAGAGTTCAATGTGAACGACTGGATTTTTGAAACGGTTAAGGATATTCCACAGCAGTTAAATAGCAATGATTGTGGAATGTTCGCACTGAAATATGCCGAGTATATTACAAGGAATGCCCAAATCACTTTTACTCAGGAAGATATGCCATATTTTCGCAGGAAAATGGTACATGAATTGAAAATTGCCAAAATTTGATGCTTTCGAAATTAACGCAATTCAAATTTTAAAAAATGCTATTGCAATTGAATTTTTCACTCTTAAAATTTTATGTAGAACGCGAGTGAGCCAAGAAAATGTTTGAAATATCACTAGATTAAACGACCAGTGAAAAAATTATTTCCATTGTATCTTTGTTCGCCTATTTTGTATTCATAGTCCTGGATGCCATTCTGTGGAAGAATTCTGTAAAAATTATGTGTTCATCTGAATTTAAGGGCATAGTAATGTGCGATTTTTAAATGTCAAACTGAGAATTATATGTTATAAATATTCCCTTTTTCATAATAAATGTTTGGCCCATTTGCGTTGTAACTCATTGCTTTCCAAAATCATGTTTCAAGATGTTAAAAGATCAGGATTAATCCTAAAAAGGCAAAGATTGTGTTTTTTTAAGACAATCATTATTAATATTTTTTAATTAAAGGATTTCCTAGGGTTGCCACAGGTGACTGAAATGCGACTATTTGCTACTATTTTTTACCTTAGGCATGGCGATTTTTTTCATGAGAAACAGCCCAAAAGCTACTCTTTTTGTGAAAGTGGGAACTTTTTTCATGTGCTGGTGACTATTTCTTCCTTTTTCATTTATTCTCATTTTTTCCAACAAGGTTTGGGAACATTTATTAATTTTGACGAAATGATCCTCAAATAGTCTGGTTCTGGGAAACCTGGAACACTCAAGGAAGTTCGAAATACAAAGGCCAAAGTCAGAGAAATTTGCAATTCATTATTATAATATATAAATAGCTTATTGAAATAACTTTCTTGAATGGTGCTTTTCGTACAACATTACTTACTGAAAATTTTGAAAAACTTATACTTTTGACTAAACTTCTTCCAAAAATTATTCTTTTGCTCCAAAACTAACACCATTTATGTAAAATTATTAAGTCCGTGTATTTTTCAGGAGTAAATGTTTGCCAAATCTATACCTGAAACTTTAAAAAAAAAAAAAAGTGTGTTTCTAGCTAAATTTTCTAATCTGTAAGAGATTTTGATCATACAAATCTCTTTTCCTTTAAATAGTCTATATTCATACACACTTTAAATGGAATGGAAGATGAAGCATCAGCTTTGCGATTATATAAATTCTTTTATAATGAAATTAGAAAGGGCTGAGTGAAATTTTTAAATTCAAGTTTTTGTATAAAGAAATGCGTTTCTTAATATAGCTTTTGAATTTGTAAATTTATTGTAATTGAGTTATAGTTTGGGGTTTGTGTTAATGAATGTTAGTCTTAAATCATAATTTTATTATGCAAATTTTAATGCGTTGTGTGTTGTTTACTGTAATTAGCGACTGGAAATCGATTAAGAGTCTGAAAACCTGGAAAATTCAAGCAAGTTTAAAACAGAATTTTGATAACTACTTAATCACTTTTAAAGAGTTGCGTTTCATTCTCAAATTGTTTCATGATTATGATACTTCTTAGATTATGTTTAATTATAATGTATCCTAATGTAAATTTATTTATTAAAATAATATAAGAATGAAGTTGCTTGCATAGATTATCCCTATAATTCATTTGCTTGCATAAATTATCTCTATAATTCATTTGCTGGGGAGGTCCTTAATTTTGTTTAGGTATTTAAATTTTATGTAGAAAAATGTATGTAAACCTTGATTTAGTGTATTTAGAAAAAAGGCATAAAATTTTATTTTCCATGCACGTTTATCGCCAATATATAATGATTTGTAAATTTTTGTAGACTGAAAACATGCACAGAATGCTAGGAATATTTTAAAAACAAATGTCAAAAACACAAACTCCTAACTTTACACCCAGCTATCAACCAGTATTATCCAATATATATATTGCCAGTTTACATTTAAAATCTCGGATGTTTTTTCCGATTTTAACATTTTGAGGTAGCTGATTTCAGTATTGTACACCATAGTAGTTTACATTGCTTGCTCCCATATTTGTTCTAATTTTTCTTACCTCATAATCATCACCCTGTCTTGTACTTTTTACATTTATTCTTTTTTTTAAATGTTATAATATTTGAGTGATAATTGTTATTTATTCTTTCGTAAATGACCATTAAGGTCTTAAATCTGCAGTTCAACGAAGTCTAATAGTTTTTCTTTTTTCAATGCTTCAATTGATTTGTTGATTGCTTTGCTATACCTTTTAACACTCTATTAATTATAGTTTGGATTTGGTTTGATTTTATAGTACCTGTTTTTCTCCATGTACAGTTTCCGTATGTTAAATGACTATGTATAAGTGTGTAATATAGTTGAATTGCTATGTCATCGAGTATCAATTTGACAATCCTTGCAATAACACCGGCTCCCATGCATATTTTTTTACAAGCGTTTACAACATGAGTATTCCAATTAAGTTTTTCGTGAATTGCTAAGCCAAGACATTTCCATTCTTCCACTCTTTCAATGGCACTTCCGTTTAAAGTGATTCTATAATTGGCCCTTATATTCAGTTTCTTATTCCTATTTCTGAATATTACATATTTAGTTTTATTTACATTTACAAAAAGTTGATTATCATAAAATCGGTTCTCTAAAATCCCAAGTAAAATATTTGCTTTCTCAAATGAACACTCAAGTAAGCAATCGCTTAATAAAATTATGAAAGATTAAATTAGATTAGAGAAAATTATGAAATAAGAAATGTATTCTAATCTTGAGAAATTATTTTTGATTTTATTTTCTGTTTAATATAACCTATATTTATCAATAAATAGTGTTTAATTAGGGAAAAAATATAGCACCCCATTCGATTATAGAAAGGATTCGTTGCATGTTTGCAGTTCATGCTTCAATGCATTAATCCTCAAAAATTGGAAGATTTTGAAATTGAAATGCTGACAAGTATGCTATTGACAGACTGAGGTCATTCAATAATACTCTGACTGTCAAGTATTGTCAAGTCCTATAATAAAGACTTTGGCGTTGAAATATATAACTGTACATGTTGTTCTGTTGTACAGGTTTTTAAGGTATTATATATATTTCTTTCTTTGGAGAATACTGTAATAAGTCTGCAGCACAGGCGAGTGCTTTTGTGTCGACAGTGCCGGCAACCAAATAGAATTTGGTCACTTCATTTGATATTTCTGATATAATGAACTGTGACTCAATTTGACCAAATTATAATTCATGGTCCGACTTCCAAAATGAAAAGGTCTTAAATGGTACTATTACCAATTTCATAGGCTGGGTGCAAGTTTCTCAATCATTTTTCATAAATCTAAAGTCAAAAGCGTTATGACTGGATAATAAAAAATAATCTTGCCAAAAATCTTGCCAACAGCTTACTTGACTGCAGGACATTAAAAAAATTAAAGGTCACAACCAGATGGTTACGAATATAGCATATTTATTTACCAGTTACCACATGTCGAGTTGAAAATTTTAGTAACGAAATGTCTGATTTTATATTAATTCCCAGTGCAATAAATAATGAGTACAATAATTAGAAAACTTTTTGATATCCAAAACTATTAAAATTATCAAAAACTGTTGTACTATTGAAAAGTCAAAACCAGAATACTGTGTTGCAATAATGAATACAGTGATAAATAACATCTGCTGTTTTAATGCAGAAGTCACACTGTTGCCATTTAGATTCCCCACCATTATGACCAGGTTATGAAATTAATGTTACCAATACTTCTTTTTTGAAAACTTTTTCTTGTTAAATGCCGATAATTGTAAGCGAAAATCACATCCAGGTCGTTATCGATATTATGATTTTGTAACTTTCCTGCAGTCATAATAACTCTCACGGGAGCGACAACAATAACTCAGTGGCACACTGATAGGAACCCAGAACTGTTCCTGAATGATGCTGAGGGCACTGAAGTTCGCGTCTAGATGGTTACCATTGTGATAAATAGACTTGCTATAATTATTAAGAAGTGGAAATATATACATAGGACATAATAATAAAAAATTAGTTTTTTCTATTCTTATGTTTTGTTAGAACAAAACATAAACGTAAGAATAGAATATCTGTGCCTAAGCTGCCGATTTAATTGTGAGAATGGGACCATACAGTATATTGAATTAGCTAAGGTCTTTTTTAAAGCATGCAATTAACATATTTTGTTAAATTTTTGCATAAGGCAACTTCTTTAACGACTAAATTTTTGTTGGAAGACAACTATTTTTGTGACTAAATTTTTTGCTTGAGGCAACTATTTATAAGTGTTTAGGCTACTAAAGCAACTATTTTCAACATAAATTTTTGTGGCAGCCCTAATTTCCAAAACTGGGATTTTGTCTTAGTTGTAATATGTATGTGTATATCATGACACAGTAACTAATGGTACCACAAAATGCATACCTTCCTTTTGTACACATCAATCTCTTGTTTTCTAGGCAATATAAATTCTGATTTCTCTGCATGCTGTAGGCCACTGTACCAGAATGACCTTAAGTGTCTAAAACCGCATGTAAAATCTCACCTTGCTTGGTGCAGAATGACCATTGTCCTTGCACTATAAAAATATAATCAACTTTAAGTACCATTGTACTGACATGTAAAATAAGAACTACATGTTTTTAAGATGTTAGTTAATTTATATTTATTGCTACAGTGAGTTCACATAATATAGCTGTGTTTTGGCATTTGTTCATGAGGTATGGTTTGAATTAAAAGTAAAATTTTTGTCAAACACATTGGCAACTCAGCATATAAATAATGCTTAGATGGTATTTGACAAGGGGTAATTAATTTTTTTATTGTTGTATTACATTTATAACACAATTATACCTCTACGGATCCGGAAAACCTGAAAAAGTTAGAAGTTTTTTCTGAGTGCAGGGAAATTTGAAATGCAAAAGCCTAGGTCAGGGATATTTTAAATTCATTATAATAAATAGCTTATTAAAATAATTTTTCTGAACTATGCTTTTCGTACCACATTGCATACTGAAAATTTTGAAAAACTTATACTTTTGACTAAACTTCTTCCAAAAATTACCCTTTTGCACCAAAACTAATATAATTTATATAAAATTATTAAGGTCATATATTTCTCAGGAGAAAATGTTTGTCAAATGTAACAAACTTGAAAAAAAAAACCAGTAGCTAAATTTTCTAATCTGTAAAGGATTTTGATATCTATTTCCTTTTCTTTATATATAGTCATATATTAAATGGAATAGAAGTTGGAACATCAGCTATGCGATTATAGTGTTAAAACTCTCTTATAATGAACATAAAAAGGCTGAATGTTATTGTAAATATTTAATTAATGCAAGTTTTTAGTGTAAAGAAATGCAATTTTTTTAATATGTCCTGTGTATTTGAGGGGAAGAGAGTAATAACGAAGGTTTTGCTTTGTCACCTAATGCGATCCCTATTGTATAGGTTTTTTCGCATAAAAAAATAAAATGTATTTAATTTCAAGGTGAGTTATAAATGGGTTTGTATTAGTGGAATTTATAGTCTTTAAACTTGTTTTAATTACGTAATTTTTAATGTGTTGTGTACTGTTTACTGTAATTAGCTACTTGAAATCGATTAAGATTTGGTCTGGAAAAGTCAGGGAAGTTTGAAACAGGAATCGTATAGACACCCTGTTATACTGGTGTGTATTAACTTGTTCGTGTGCCTTATTTTACATATTCCTGAATTTGATTCTCTAAATTACAAAAGTTTATCAGAAAAGCTTTTGTTTCATAGCGTCATTAGAATTTGGTGCTTCCTTTTTATTAGTAGCCTTAACAAGAAGGGGGAATTGGCACATATATCTGCCTTGGCGAGAATTACTTTTACAGCAGATTGAACAGTTAAAATATGATATTTTCATATATTAAAAAACAAAATTTATTATACTTAATTTCAGGTAGGTACAGTAGTATGTATGTATATACAGGCTGGTCCGGAACTCTACCCACAAAGAAAGAGGGGGTTGTTGGGGACACCAAATAAAGCATATATACCTGTGTCCGCAAAGGGGCCGGTTTGGCTGTAGAGCGTAACTACTCTTTACGTCCATCACGTTGCTACGTAGCCAATTGTATGAATTAAGTGCAATTTTTGATACATAATTTAAGTGAATGAGCTAATAATACATCAGAGACAAAGAAATCCGGAATTCCGTTTTCTGATTTTGATCTGCGTTACTGTTTAGTGAAAATAAGCCTAAAACTGCCTTTTTTTTAACACACTGGAAAAGAATTGGGAACTGCCAAGTATATGTAACAGGTGAAGAACATCAAAATAAGCATGTTTTTATCAGTGAATTTTTTTCCAAAAATTAGCCGTTCGGGCACTACAGTGAATTTAGTGTTTGCATCCACCCCATTTAAGGTTTCCATAAATGGCTACAATGCGCCATTTCACAAAGTTTTAAAATTATTTAATGTCAACGGACGTCCAGCTCTCTCCGGCGATTTTTTAAAATCAGTTAAATTCTCCGCTTTATGTGCGATTGTATGAATTCTGCACATACAAATCCAGTGAATTTAACTGATTTTAAAAAGTCGCCAGAGACATGCGTTGACCTTAAATAATTTTAAAATTTCGGGAAATGGCACATTCTAGCTACTTGTGGAAACTTTGAATGCGGTGGGTGCAAACACTGAATTCATTGTAATGCCCGAATGGCTAATTTTTGGAAAAAATTCACTGTACAAAAAATTTCTTATTTCGATGTTCTTCACCTGTTACACATACTTGGCAGTTCCCAACTCTTTTGCATTATGTTAAAAAAGGCATTTTTAGGCTTATTTTCACTACATAGTAACACAGATCAAAATCAGAAAACAGAATTCCGGATTTCTTTGTCTCTGCTGTATTATTAGCACATTAACTTAAATTGTGTATCCAAAATTGTATTTAATTCGTGCAATTGGCTACGTAGCAACGTGATAGACGTAAACAGTGGTTACGCTCTACAGCCAAACCGGCCCCCTTGCGGACACGGGGATATGGGCAAATATGCCTTATTTGGTGTTCACAACAACTCCTCTTATTTTGTCGGTAGAGTTTAGGACCACCCTGTATAATCAGAAGTATTGTTCTAAGTAAGCACAAGCCCAGGGACAGCAGAGTGTCCAAAAATTTTTGCAATAGTAAGTTCGATACTTTCAAAGCAAGATGAAGAATCAACCTCTTTTATAATTGAGAACATTTGGTCTCGTGGTCTTTTCACGTAGGTTGGTATTTTAAATTAATAAAGTTTTTAAAAATATACCATTAAGCAAATTAAATTACCCTACTGTTTTTATGGACAGATACCAATAATCTTCCACTGTATCATTAATACCGTATAATGGATCGTGCCATACAAATTATAACGAAACAATACAGAGTTTCACCAGGAGATTCCATAACAAACAGTTATTTCGACACTGGCGTAAGGTTTAAAAACACGATTTTTCGGGAGCCAACTGCTCCCTTTGTCAAGTGAAGGCAGAATGAAGAGTTCGTGAAAGTCCTAAGCTTATATACTTGCACGTTGGGAATCCCCATCTGATGTCATCTGGTGCGGAACAGTTCCAACTGGGGAAACCCTCGCCGTAATTCAAAAGCGTGCTACACGCTTTTGAATTATGACGCAACAAAAGCATGTTGAAAAAGAACGGTTACCCGACTAAATTTATCGCTCGTAACCAATGTGGTGTTAGTGGTGGAAACAGGAATGTAGAGGATGAGACTAGGAAGACATCAGTGGTTTTGCCATATGTGGCGGGTGTCTCAGAAAAGCTGTCTCGAATTCTCAGTTGTGTGAATGTTAAGACCTACTACAAACCTGTCTACACCCTGCGTGATCTATTACTTAAAGTTAAGGATCGCGTCCCTGAGGAGGAAAAATCTGGTGCTATTTACCAAATACCGTGTGGAGACTGTGACAAGGTGTATGTTGGACAGACGGGAAGATCGATACGTCTACGAGGGAAGGAGCATATGCGTGCGGTAGCTAGGGGAGACGATTCAAACCAGTTGGCTGAACATGTCTTCAGGGAGGGTCACGAACCAGATTGGCATTCGATGAAAATATTACATCAGAATGTGACGAATCTGGGGAGTAGACTTTTTCTGGAATCATGGGAAACCTACGGTTTGAGGAGTCGTGCAATAAACATCGCAAAACCTCTACCAGAACCTTACAGGATTTTTGCAAAACCTCGAGTTGGGGGTGTTCATCTGACATCGTCGGGTGCGGGGGCTTTCCCGGCGAGGGTTTCCCCGATTGGGGTTTCCCCAGCTGGAAATGCTCCGCACCAAATGGCGTCAGATGGGGATTCCCAACATGCGGGTATATAAGCTTAGGACTTTCACGAACTCTTCATTCTGCCTTCACTTGACAAAGGGAGCAGTTGGCTCCCGAAACGTCGTGTTTTTAAACCTTACGCCAGTGTCAAAATAACTGTTTGTCATATAAATTATCCTAAAATGGTAGTTTCTCACTGAGGCCCTGTAAAAGGAGGGACTTTTTCCTTATATGCCTGCAAATAAATTCCTAGTATAGTGATTAGTTTTTGTGGCACATGAAATAAAAAGCTTTCAAGCATTTTTTGTTATTATTCACTAGACACAAGTTCATGGCCTGTTTTTTCACAAGTGTGTGCCATTATTCAGGAATCACATTAAGCTATTGATTCCATATTAAATTATTCATTGGGCCGAACATGCAACGTAAAAAATTGAAATGTCATTTTTTAATTCCCTCTTCAAAGAAGAAGAATTCTTGTAGAGGTTTGTGAATGTCAGTTTATACATTTTTTATATAAACACGCAAAGCAAATGTTATGTATGGTAAAGTTTATTTGAAATGTAGAGTTGCCGTTTTATTTTTTAATCAATAGCTTGTTCTCACATTAGTATCTTGTTTATTCCATGCTTAAAAGACCACCTGCTTCCTTCCTTTCTATAGCATAATTTTTCATATGTCGGGGCAAATTAAAATTTTACAGCGAAAAAAAAAAAAAACACACTCTGTTTGGGGATCAAACTCACTACCTGTATTGTTCAGAAATCAGGGTTTGAAAAAAGGCGGTAGACTTTTTTTTTTTGGTTTAAACCACGTAAAAAAAAGCTTGCTTCTACTTAAAAAAAAAAAAGCCAGTCAATTTAATTTTAAACATTTAAAAAAAAAAAACCTTTCCATACAAGAAAAAAACATTCATATTTGAAAATTATCATTTGTATGTTTTCTAAATTTCTGCTTTACCTGAATAAGCCACAAGTAAATATTTAATGTTCTAAATTTTTTTAACTGAACAATATTTTCTCATTCTGAATATTTCCAACAATTTTAAATGGTCATTACATTGAATTAATAATAAATCCACATTTTAAAAAGCAAACCTGGTGCATTGGTATATTTAATATAAGAAATGATACTAATAATTAATATTTATTATACAGTTTTCATGTTCGTTAACAATCAGCTTCAACGTGAGTCTTGAAATTTTTTTAGATCTTTACAAGATTTTCGGCCTTTATTTACACCTAGACTGTTTTTTAGTTTGGACCAAATTAGACCATAAAAGAAAAAATATGTTCAATGGACGCAGAAGTAGGCGGACAACTGTGAAGTTTCATTGAAAATTCACGAAACTCCTTAATTTCAGTTGACATTGTAGATGTCTTTTTCATTCCTTTTTGTGTAATGACATGGCACTATTTCTTTGCTGAAAAGTTAGAAAGTATACCTTCATTAAACATTGATTTGGGAAATATATCACTGTGTTTCATTTTCAGTTCTAATAGGTATGGTAAAAACTTCAGATGCGCCTGAAGAAGCCACACTTCTGCTAACTCTTCTTGTTCAGTACTTAATTGTTCACCAAAACATCTATTAACATCAGTCATATATGCCAACAAATAGAATGGCTGTATATTTTGATGAAACCT
The DNA here is from genome assembly GCA_006491805.2 of Dysdera silvatica. Classification (NCBI taxonomy): domain Eukaryota; kingdom Metazoa; phylum Arthropoda; class Arachnida; order Araneae; family Dysderidae; genus Dysdera; species Dysdera silvatica. The sequence goes on along the minus strand of QLNU02015360.1, from coordinate 92,443,731 downwards.
TTTCATAAGCTGTGGATGATAATGTTCTAAGATCTTATTTAAAACACTTAGCCATACATGTACAGCATCTGATAAATTAACAGTATCACTTTGAAGATTAAGTGCTTCAGAAAGTATTTTTAATTGATTTAATAAATTTGATGCTTCGGCATAAATCCCAGCATTCGTTAAAATATTACAAATTCACTGGTCAAATTCTTCCATGTGTTCCAATTGGATTTCGTTATATTTGTGAAAGTTTGTTACATGTGTGAATTCCACCTTGCATCGCGTAAAAATTGGGGCATGAGGCCATTTTTTTCTGTCAGCCATCCATGTGTGTTACGTCTGTTCTTAAAATGCTTCTGCATTTTAACTATATGTTCTACTAAATTATTTGGAATGTCTTTAATATACATATATTTATATTACAAACAGAACTTCCATAAGTTATCACATGTGGATAGACTTAATTTCAATTTTTTCACTTACATCATCCATTTTGGTTTCGTTATCGGTACATACTGCGAATATTTCCTTACCATATTTCTCCTTAATTTCTTCAATGCATACCTTACCAATATTTGCACAAAATTCCGCTGTTCTTTCTCCGCACCATAATCTGTTGCTCTTAAGCATTCTTTTGTCCCAGTGTGTGTACTGCAGGTAAAAATGGAGTCATTTTTAGTATTGGTCTGTCCATCCAAAATAAGTGTACGGCTGGTTTGTTCTGAAAGTTCATGTTTTAAATTGAGTTCAACTTGTTCATAAACATCATCTAACAGCCTTCCAGATAACTGTTTATTATTACCAGGGTGTCTACTCATCTGGAATACCTGGAAAAGTCAGGGAAATTTGAAATACAAAGGCCAAAGTCAGGGAAATTTGAAATTCATTGTTATAATAAATAACTTATTAAAATAATTTTCCTGAACTGTGCTTTTCATACCACATTACCTACTGAAAAATTTGAAAAACTTGTACTTTTGACTAAACTTCTTCCAAAAGTTACCATTTTGCACCAAAACTAATATAATTTATATAAAATTATTAAGCCTATATATTTCTCAGGAGAAAATGTTTGCCAAATATATAACTAAAACTTGAAAAACAAAAAGTGTTTTTAGCTAAATTATTTAATCTGTAAGGGATTTTGATCATACCAATCTCCTTTGCCTTATATATAGTCATACACATTTTAAATGAAATAGAAGATGAAGCATCAGCTTTGCGATTATATAGTTAAACTCTTTTATAATGAACTTGAAAAGGGCCAAATGGAAATGTTGCTGTAAATATTTAATTAGTGAAAGCTTTTAGTGTAAAGAAATACACTTTTTAATACAGCTTTTGAATTTGTAAATTCACTACAATTGAGTTATAACTGGCTTTAGGGTTTGCATTAATCGATTTCATGGCCTTGAAACTTATTTTGATTGCGCATATTTGAGTGCCTTGTGTGTTGTTTACTGTAATTAGTAACTGGTAATCGATTAAGATTTGGTCTGGAAACCTGGAAAAGTCAGGGAAGTTTGAAATAGAATTTGAAATATAGATGTCCGTTGAGTGTTTCTTAATACCTTTGATTAAACATGTGAACTCGCACCTTCAGAAGCATTCAATGTAATAACCTTAAATCATGGCTTTCCATCTTCAGGAACATCATCATTAGTAGGACTACTAGGAGAAACAGGAACAGAAAATTTAATAGCAGAACTTATTTTTTTCTTGCACTTTTGTAGATGTTGTTTACACTCTGTGCTCTTTTGCTTATAACTTCATGACAGTGTTTACATTTCACTATCTCCAAAAGCAATGACTCCACACCACTCAGAAGCAAGTTTTCTTCCAGAACTTGGAGGCATTTTTTAGCAGTTTCTTTTTTCTTTTCTTTTTTAATTTTTGTTTCTATCCATTTGTGGTAAAAAAAAATACACTATTTAATTATTTCATTAAAACAAATTTTATAAGTGTTAGTAATGTTATCTTCATATCTTAACTGCAAATACCTAATTTCCACGAACTACTAAATCTCAACTCCAACTGAGGATTTCTATTTTCTTAACCAAGAAGAAAGTGGGAGGAGTTAGGAGACTACTCCTTTTGTGTTTGTCTACCAATTACAGCGTCAGCGCAGATGAAAGAAAATTCCCGTACTAGAAGATAATTCCCTTTCTCTTCTGAAGGTCTGTTTTTAAATTTTAGACTTTTTTTAATACAAAAATATACCTATACTATAATTTTTGCCACCCACGTATTAATTACAGCTCAAACTAGAGCTTATTTGTTTTGGAGAAAAAGAGACGCTTTCCCCATCCTGGATTCGAACCAGGGTCCCTCCGTTTATGTCTGTCTCTTTTGCAAGGGGGGGGGGGACTGGTGGCCGCCGAAGGTGGCGGCGCTGTGATCCCAGACAGGACGCTTGAACAGCGTAATCAGACGCCGAGGCGGCTGAGGGGGAGATGGATTGCCGATCAACACGGCATTCATATATGCACGTTCACGAAAAGTCGTCATTCAACGTCCCTCCGTTTAGCCCGGAGTGTCTTGGACCGCTAGACGAATGAGGACAGGAAACAACGCTCTCTTTCTCCGTATGTAAAGATGTTAAGGTATTATTACCCTCCGCAGGGATAACACAATTGCCAAATATGGTCAACACAAGAAAGCCTCCGGGGCGAGAATTTTGTGAGTTTTCGTGGGGGAAATTTATTATACTATAATTTTTGCCACCCACGTTTTAATTACAGCTCAAACTAGAGCTTGTGTAATTTTGGAGAAAAAGAGACTCTAGTTTGAGCTAATTAATACGTGGGTGGCAAAAATTATTGTATAATAAATTCCCCCACGAAAACTCACAAAAATCTCGCCCCGGAGGCTTTCTTGTGTTGACCATATTTGGCAATTGTGTTATCCCTGCGGAGGGTAATAATACCTTAACCATACCTGTCTAAAAAATAAAATTAATGATACGTATCTCAGTAGCATTTTAATTTAACACGTATCAGTAAAATTAAGATTTGTTTTCATCAAAAATACTTTAAAAATCCCGTATTCTTATATTAAGAGACAAAATAAGGCAAGTTCTTGTATAAAAAGAAAACAGAAAAATTCTTAATATGAAAAATATTACCTTTTGAAATTATTAATTCTTAAAGTCTTGTATAAATTTAAGAAATTAAACTATACTCATAGACATACAGTTAAATGGGCCTGTGGGGCCCGAGCTCCCTCCAGTAATCTACCGATATTTAAAAAAAGCAGTTTTTGTTTACGAAAATGCTTTTGTGAATTTTTATACAATTATTTTTTTTTATTTTTTAATCCTGATCACACACTGCAGTTCTTCCTTCCAACTCAAATACTGACATAATTGCTTCCCGTTGATGACCAGCTGCAACACTTTCTGCATCTTTTGAAGGTTCACAGGGAATTCGCATAAGCTCCCAACCTCCTGAGGGAATTCTAAGAAAGAAGTGGTGGGGTGACCGCCAAAAAAGAAAACGTCCGTCCAGAGATACCTAAGGCGAGTATGGACATGTGGTCATGGGCATAGTTATACGGGCCCATGGGGCTCGAGCCTCTCACCACCAACATACTCTTGGGGAAGACAGGGAAAAAAGATATGCCCTCTGACAGTTAAGTAAATAATCACCATATGTTTGGAAATCCTGTGGACCTCTTGAACTGCTCTCTCTCACAAAGAAATGTGTTTCCCCCAGTGATGCACCCAGAATAATTCCCAAGGGGCCCAGGTGTGCAGGGCATTTTTGGTGGAAAAAAA
>QLNU02015360.1:92418143-92436245 GCA_006491805.2 Dysdera silvatica | reverse complement strand
AACGTTGCAGAGACATAACAATAAGCTCTTGCAACGTTTCAGAAAAGTTACCATTTTATAACAGTTATGTTGCGCATTGCTGCAGTAGCGGTTCTAATTAGAACGACCATGGCAGAGCACATATGCTTTCCTAACATAAACCTAAAATTGAATTCGAATTTTTATGTGTGTGTGTGTACACGCCCTTCTTCCAAAAGTAAACTGCAATGCCAAGAAAAGATCATAATTTCCTTATAATTTTTTATATTTAACGCATTTAGTTAAATACGAGAAATTCTAACTTTTGGGGTGTGGGAGTGGCCGTCTTCCCCTGTTAACCACCTCGCTTCAGCCGTGTGGTTTGAATTTTTTATAGTTAACTGATTTAAATTTGTTAAATATAAAAATTTATAAGGAAATGCTAAGCTTACCTCGGCACTGTTTGTTTTGGCAGGGGTGTATATAACATATGTATACCAAAATTTGAACTCAATTTTAATAGATTCATGTGTTAGGGTATATGCCCCACCACACACACACAAAATAGAAAAAAGCATCAAGGTGCCAATAGTACTCAAATTATGTTGTAAACTTTTCGTATGTCTCTCCCACCTTTATATATTGTTTCTTTGCATACACGGTTACCAAAAAATTTTCTTTTTATGTAATAAAGAAAATTTTAGCTTGTACAATAAATATGGATTAGAAAATAGAGATTGCGTTACAGTTTTTCGAATGAGAATACTAAGAAAAAATATAATTTTAAAAGCACACATCAAATTACACTATATATATTGCCAATATATTGACCGGACAGTTGAATGTCATTTTAATAGGAGAGTATATATATTTTGCTCTGTAATGTTCGACATATTTTATACTCATGAAAAATGTTTTTGCGGGGAATTGAAGAGCTATAAACTCTTAACACAGAATCGCAACGAATTAAAAAATTTCATTCAATTTAGAAAGAATCTGCGTTTAGATGTTTTGTAAAAATGGAAGGTTGTAAACGAAAATTCATAAGATACAGATTTAGAATAACAAGTTTGCTCATATAAGTATCAATAGCCATTCTTTAATAATTTTTCACGTATAAATGAGCAAATTCGTTGTTATACATACGCTTTCTATAATTTTTCGTTTACAGCCTTCAATATTTACAAAATGTTTGATCCTAGGTTCTTTCTGAAATGTGTGAATTGTTTTGGTTTGTTGTGATTCTGTCTGAGTGTTTATAGCTCTTTACTTTCTTGCAAAAAGGTTTTTCATAAGTAAATCACATCCAAGATTACAGAGCAAAATATGTACTATCTCAATGAAATAACATTAAAGTGTCCGGTCACTAATGGCAATATAGTGTTGTATTTCCATTATAGTTAATTCCCATAAGGTATCTCAATTTTCTGCCCAGTCGATGTCTTATCCTTTTCCATATAATAAAGTGAATAATTTCCTTTCGATAACTTCAACTTTTTTTATCAATTCATTAAATTTTAATCCGTCCAGAATTTACAGTATTCAGAATAAAAACTTAATTTCATTATAAAGAATTGTGAATAGCAAAAATCTTATACAGTGCTTTTTTTTTTAAATATACAGATATTATTTGTAAGTAAACTTAAGGTAACTTGGGGCCCCTTACACCATCTCACTCTCATATAGAAAAATAATTATGTGAGGATATTGTTTAAGGCTGTGAAGAATAAAAGTCGGACATCTTAAATGATGTTCCAAGTTTCCTGCTCTATTCTTACGACTTAATATTAAAAGATTAAAGTTGATGCAACTTGCTTTTTCTAATATGATACAAAAACTAAACTTATTGATATTTCATCGCCATGAATTTTCGAAGGTGACTCAGTTAATTGTATACTGCGCTAAATTGAAAACAAAAATGAACTCCGATAATTCTGTTCACTGATTATCTAAGCTAGTTTTCAAGTTCATATAAGCGTCTGGTCTTCTTTCAACAGTCTCAAGGAAGGGGAAAAAAAAAGAAACAACTCAACTATCTTTTACAATCTCAGTAGCAAACTATACACAGCTTAAGGAGAAAACTATCTTTCTGTACTACATAGCGTCACTTCAGACACTTTTCAATGCAGCACATCATTGAAACTGAATATGCAAGCTTAAGTTGATTTAAGGAAGAAAGGTTTATGGATAAATATTATCACATAATAAAAAACTTTATTTGATCACCAAAAACAAGTTCTGAGATTGGAGTCCTACTTTGCTGTAATCGGTTAGCCGGTTTGTGACGTCAGCTCCCGTTATTTCTACCTGTACCATCGGATATATTTTCGTGAACAGACAGTACACATATACACATAAGAAGGTATCTTTAATCCTCTAAGGCCGGATTGTCCAACATACGGTCACAATCTGTCCCACCAATAGTATTAATCCGGCCCGCCGACAACTGTTTAGAATGAAAAAAAAATCCCCATGAAAATTTTAGATTCTTCCATCAAAAATCGAGAAAAACAGCATGGGTGACCCCTTTCCATATCGCAAGTGAACAAATAAATAATCTCGGAAGGTACTCTGAAGAGAATTTTTTTAACGAAATTTGCTGAAACCGCTGGCCTGCGAGATCCGTAAAAAATCTTTAAGTGGCCCGCTGCCCACAAAAAGGACAATCCTGTTCTGAGACAATCGGCGAGAGCTTGATGATTAAACGAAAGCAACCAGATGTATTATGATCTGTGGAATTGTATGATAACATTGAAGCATCTCGAAATAGCAACATTTGCCTGCAAATAAAGATGGGTAGAACCACAATACTGAAAATGTTCTCGAAATTGAAAATTCTAAAATTTTATGCATTAGTGTAGCTATTCTTGAGGATTGAGCGGGTGGGGGATGGTATAACCCCACCTCAATGCTCTGCGCGTAGCATTTATTTGTAATTTTCTAGGAGAAAATATATTTTCTAGGAGGATTAAGCCCCTAGCCAGGGTGCGAATTAACGGGGGATTGGGGAGGATTTCCCCGGCTCGTGAAAATATATCCCTGGCAAAAGATTTTAATTAACTTCACTTCCAGGGGTGATTATTTTGCCCCTGTGACATTAAAAAAAAAGTATTCACATTCTTTCATTTTTTCCCCAATATAATTTTTTTATCCTTAAAGTTATTGGAGATTTTTTTTTGTTTCTGGGGAAGGTGGGATGGGGGTGGAGGAAAGGGGAGTTGAGAAAGAGCTAAAATGGGCCCATTTGGAAATAGAAGAGAGGGCTAAAAAAATAACGGCAGCTATTCCCTAAGGGAATAGAGGTGTACTTCTCAGGGAACATCGGATATCCCTTTGATATTCGAAGTAGCCGCTAATTGTTGGCAGGCTGATTGTACGGCGGTTGCAAACATCTTGTCTGATAAAAACACTTGTAAACCCTACCTTGGGAATATAACCTGATTGTTTCCGAAAACAATGAACAAATTTCGGAAGAGCGATTACCAGACGGTTGGTAATTGACACAGACGGTGAATTTTAGCATTCCATTTTGAAAGTCGGACATTGGAAGAGGAAGAAGGCCAAAACGAAGAGGAGTGAGAGAAAGTGAGTCCGGTGACGGAAGTACCACCCAATGTAAAACAGCGCACTTTGACTCCTGTTGAACAAAATAAAGTAAGCTGACGTATCTTTTCAAATTATCATTTAAAATCACTGTGAAAATTGAATATCGGTATTATAATGGTATAACGTTTTTCCGTCGTAATAGCAAGACTTTAACAGCTACATTTTAAACAGTAATTATTGCGAGGAATTAAATAGTGGGTTTTTATGAGGCCTTTTATAATCAAAAGAATGAGCCTAAAATATTTTTCGGGTGAGTGAGTAATGGGAGGAAGGGATGTAGTAAGTAAATGATATAGAAATATCGATAATTATTACAAATTTCGGCATGCTTACTTTATCTTAAATATGTGGATTATACATGTTGATTCAGGGGCTTAGCTATACCATATAACAAAAGTAGGCAAAGATTAGGGGCCCCGTTTCATCAAGGCGCATTGACGTAGCAAAGGGGGCAAAAATTTGAAAGAACCTCTTAAAAGTTTTGTACATGGAAAAGGATATACTTTGCCCCCCCACTCCTTCTATGATTTGAATTTACTTTATATGATGATACAAATAAAACTTCTCAATTTGATGTTCGGAAGTATTTTTAGGTTTGCCAATTTGGGACGCCATTGTTTTCATTTTGTCTACTTTAAATTTTCAGACCGAATGTCGATTACCAACGACTCATGACCACATGGTACTGCGAGTACACTGCCTCTTTATAGCGTCTACTGTCTTTGAAACACCAATAGTTTAGAGTTAGTGGTGGAAAATATAACATCGCAATTCGTATTTCATAAAAAATTCAGGATAGATCCTAAATTTGAAAATAAATTATAACGTAGAATTAAAAAACAATATGACGAGTTAGCTTCAGATTGTTTGTTTGATAATAGCGATCAATTTTTTAAAGTCAGTGTTTTTTACTATGTTTTAGGCAAAATTATAATGCAAATTAAAAGTCGTTTTGAAAGCATGAAAGTAGTAAAAAAATATTTTGCAATATTAGAAACAAACAAAACAAAACATAATAATAGTAGTATGTCAAATGCTAAATTGCTAAGTGAGTGTGAAAATCTCATAAAAGTATTTATCTGTATTCTCTCCGCAACTGTCCATCCAATACTGTAATTTAATCACGCTTATCAAACAGGATTTATCGCCAGACATGTCTATTATACAATTCTTTTATTTGATAATTTCAAAATATAGGGTGAGCATAAATTATTGAGCGCATTTCAGAGTTCCATAAAACAAAAGCAAAGTAATGTACTTATATATTTAATGTTTTATTGATAAGCATATTTCAAACAGCCTGTATTCAACTTCACGCCAAGTGTTGCGGAGCATCTCAGCCGTTATTCCTCCAATAACCGAGGTGATTCGTCGTTTTAGTTCATCAATATAGCGAACGTTTGTTGCGTAAACCCTGTCTTTGACAAACCCCCAAAGAAAAAAAATCTAGGGGCGTTATGTCGGGTGATCGTGCAGGCCAAGGAATCGGCCCACCTCGACCAATCCATCGTTGGGGAATTGTTTCCTGCAGGTAGTCTCGAAAAATGGTACCCCAATGTGGTGGTGCCCCATCTTGCTGGAAGTGAACTTGTGGATGACGATGTTCCATCTGAGGCATAGCGTAACACTGTAACGTGTCGAAATACACACCACTTGTTACTGTGGGCCCATGGAAGAAAAATTGCCCTATCACTTCATCCACGGCCAGTCCACACCAAACGTTAACCTTTGGACTATCACGTTGATGTTCTCTTACTACACGAGGATTTTCTGACCTCCACATACGGCAATTATGACTTTTCACATTTCCAGAAACATGAAACGTTGCTTCATCCGAGAAAATGACTTTCGATAAAAAAGAGTTCTCTGTCAATTTCGTCAAGAATACGTACGGCAAAGTCAAAACACGTGTAGGTTTATTGTTAGTTTGTAGGTTATGCAGTAACTGCACCTTGTATGCGTGCAGTTTCAGGCGCTTATGCATAACTTTCATGACTGTTGATTGCGGTATTCCTAGTTGCAAATTCGCATGACGAGTTGATTTAGTCGGGCTTCTAGTGAAAGCCTTACTCACTTGATCAACAACGTCGTCGGAGACCGAAGGTCTACCAGCACCTTTCCGATGTTGCACATTTCCTGTATCCTTAAATTGCTGATACCAACGCTTAATGGAGTCCTTACTTGAAGCATGCTAGTTTGGATACTCTAAGCGAAAACGTCTTTGAACTGTTATAACCGATTTGCTTTCGTGAAACCACAGAACGCACATCGCTTTTTGCTTCACGTCAGCTATTTTGACACTGGACTGTTGGTTATCTCCCGCTGCAGCAGATTCCGCCCGCAGACACGGCGCGCCACCTATCGGAGAGCGGTTTAAACCGCTCTTTCATTTAAGCGACAACAGCGGTTGCTACATTACTTTGCTTTTGTTTTATGGAACTCTGAAATGCGCTCAATAATTTATGCTCACCCTGTATAGTGTTCTAGAAAGTGACTTTTCGGAAATTTTTACTTTATGTCGTTTTTTACTCTACCCGTGTCAGCCGCCTCTGCGGAAAGATCATTTAGTAAATTACGAATAATAAAAGATTACAAAGGAAATACTATTGATCAAAGAGAGAAAGAGAGAGAGAGAGTAGAATGTGTAATGTTATATATAATATATAAAATATAGAATAATAAATAATAAACTATAATATATAAAATATTATATATATAACATAAATTAGAAATAAATTGGTACATTAAAATTGAGAGTTTTTAATATTTCAGCTATTATTTTAAAAAATATTGATGCATAAATGATCTGATTTTTTGGTTTTATTGGGTATATCATAGCATCCTGCATAATTTTATTGATGCACATTTCTGAAAGTTAGAAGTATAATATGTTTATAATAGGAATAAAAAGTTATTAGTTCTTATTTGTTATTTCACACTCTATGATAAAATGAAATTTACACATTAGAAGAGAAATTAGGTAAAAAAAAAAAAATGAGTATTCCGATTATATTTCCAAACTATTTACTTATATAGGGAGTTAGCAATTTTTTTATATTTTAAGGTGTTAATTCACGGTTATTAATTATTACAGAAAATTAATTTTTTCATTTATATAATTTTTGTGCAAAATGTACCAGGTACAATGTGAGCGACCATAAGTTTATGTATTTGAACTAGAAAACATCAGGCAACTCTCCCCAATAGCGCAGTTGGTAAACCTACATCTTCCCTATACGCATGGCCTGTTTGTGTGTTTTAAAGTTTTACGTCCTAAAGCTATACCTTGGGCCATCTGAGACGGGATCGCGGAATCGCGATAGGATACGTATACAAACACAACCATGGCTTACATGAGGTTCGAATTCCCGCCCAATGTAAGCAATAAGTTTCCAAGCTAACGTCTTTACCAACTAGGCCACTAGTCTAGTGGAAATAATTACATTTTTTTTATCCCCCCTTGTAAAAAAAGTTTGATTCGTACCCCGCCCCTAGCCAAGTTAAAGTTTTTATAGGATTTTCAAATCCAGTATCACAAAAACTTTCCTATAGCACACTATATATCATAGTGATTAAAAAAAAAACAGTATCTGGATGATTGACCCTGCAGTTCCTTGAGACATACGGTAGATGATGAAGAGATTGGAATAATTACAAAGCCAAAGGATCTGTAAATTGAAGTAGAAAGACTATGGAAGAAGAAAGCTACAGTTGTTTCAATTTTAGTGGGGCATTAGGTGTAATTCCTAAAAATCTGGAGCGCCACTCTAAATAGACAAAAAGTTCTGCTGTACAATTAAGAAAGTTGCACTCCTGGGATCAAATTATACAGGGTGTCCAAACAAGATCGCATAAACTCTGCACAGCAAGAATCCTTGCTCGGAGAACATAAAACTTGAACCCAAAAAACCATATCTCTACAACACATAATTTTCGAGAAAAATGCGAAAGAAAAATATCACGTCACATCCGGGGCACGGAAAATAAGCTGTAAATAAACATTAGATATTGCACAACAGCCATTGCACAGCGTGCGCATGCATGCCTCTATATTCGCGGTGGTCATTTAGAGCACCTCCTTATGTAAACGTAGCGTCATATACAAGTGACGATGATCTCGTTTCCAATAGAGCTTATTTTCCGTGCACCCCCCTCGATGTGACGTCATTTTTTTTTTTTTTTTCGCATTTTTTCCAAAACTTTGGGTCGTAGAGGTATGGTTTTTTCGTCTTTTTTAATGTACTCCGAGAAAGGAGTTTAGCTGTGCAGAGTTTATGTGGTCTGGACGGGACACCCTGTATACGAAGAAATACTTTTAATATGTGAAGTCCTTCGAAAGGATTTGCTAATTAAAAGAAAGAAAGCCACCCTTTCATGGACAGCAAAATTGTGTAATAATAATAATAATAATTCCTGTCGGAAGTAAATGAATTTAAGAAGAACAACGTTTTAGGCGTATAGTAGAAAATTTTAAACATATTAATCGATGTAAGTTTCGTCAGGAATTCGATTGATCCAAAACTAAACAACACTGAAGTGTTGCCTTATCAGAACTGAAATGACTGACACCAATTTTTAGTTTTTAATTATTCTCCAGATAAATGTGATTTGTTGACCTTCAATAAGATGCTGTATTTTCGTCGAGTCGGGGATACCAGCATTTATGCATTTAATAATATTAAAAAATCATGTTGCAGACAGTAGCCTACCAATTCAAAACTTTCAAAACTTATGGGGGGGTGGCGCAAGTGGCTTTAAAGAAGATTATGTGATGCGGCCTTGAAGAAAATAATGTGTTTTGATATTTAATGGGGGGGCTTGAGTCCCTGCGCCCCTCTTTTTTCTACGCCACTGGTTCATGGGCAGATCTAAAGCCCGCTGTTGAGGGAATTTAAAATTGTTAAAAAGTTAGTCGCTATGAAGGAAGGCAATTAATTTCCTTACGAACAGATTCATACCCAAGAAAAACCCACCGGGGATGTGGTACACCTCCACAAGCGAGGGTTATAATTAGGGCTGTAATTTTATCACGGGGTGAATTCCTCCACGGTTTTCCGCAAATTTTATGGTTTTTTCGACGATTTCGCGGATTTTTGGATTTTTTTCACGAATTTTAAATTTTTTTTTGTTGTTGCCTCATTTCTCTTACGATTATTTTTATTTTCGTATTTAAACAATTTTAATACTGCCATCAGAAATTTTTTTGGGTGAAATTTGGTGGAAAAATATATTACACTATGCATGTACAAAATGTTCTACATTGCCCCACAATAACCTTGAGAGTTAAGCTAAAATGTTAAAATCTCGTTTATTTTAGAGAAAGACCGTTAGTACAATAATACAAGGACATAGTAAATGATCTATATGGAGATTTTTTCTGTCTGACTATTGAGAAAAACTCTTTTCTCAAACTTCTGTATAACTTTATTCCCTTTGGTGTCGATATAATTTAATATTACCCCCCACCTTTTGGTGCCGACAGATGTTAATATAATTTTACATAACTCACCTTAATAATAAAATCTATTATGTATATTGTTATTACTTAATGTTGGTACTGGCTTATTGTGTGTAATTTATCAATTGAACTTTATCATATGTATATATATGTTAACGTAAGACAATTAATTTCACTACACTACTAGGCAGACTAAGGTTCCATATATTATTCGCGGTTGCTCTTAGAACGTATCACCTGCAGATAGGGTAATCAATCTTACTGTATAACGCTTATTTAATAACGTAATAGTTATTTTTATTACTGTTTTTTTTTTCAAGTGCTACACTTCTTTCGCGATTTTTTTTTTTTTGCGAAAGATTTTTCCCGTGACTGTCGCCACGTATAATCTCTGGGAAAAATTTATAAACTTTTAATACGATTTTGAGTATTTTAGTTGGATTTGTAAAGGAATTCTATGTAGAAAAAAAGGGCCTTTTCCCTATGGTTGCCTAGTCTTGGCAAAGGACATGCAATATAAAATAAAAAGTCAATAATATACATGGTTATTACTGGTGCTGGTGCTTACTTCAATGATTATGAGTTAGTTACAGCAAAAAATACAATGACTTGCAATCTACATAGGCATACATAGTTTTAATCACCTATTCTTTTGCTCGCTAAATCTTTCTATTATTTTCTCTGTCAGAATATGGATGTCCTGATGGACATGGAGTAGAGCTAGCCCTACCATCTGGTCTTCGATCATGGTTGGTCTTAGCCAAGTTTTAAGTCTTCATAGCTCCGCGAACGTTCGTTCTGCTGTTGCCACGCTTATCGGCAGTGTAACCAGAACTCATAATTAATAGTTGGGTATACATCTTCATCATAGTTCCTGAAAGCAGACATTGCGTCATTAGAAAGTCCTGACGTATCCATTACACTCTATTTTTGTTGCCATAGCTCAATCTCAGCTTTCAATATTATCATATAGAAGTTCCGAAAATTTCATGAATTAACGCATTTCGCTTGTGGGGTGATTACCTTGATCACTCCCCCATAAATACGCACCCGCACTGGTTACAGATGTAAAATGTCTGGGAAAAAAAAAAAAGATATCGTCCGGCAAACAAATTTCAATACAAAGACGGGAAAATTTTCTCATCATAGCCAGTGATGTGGTAATATTAGATGATATTTTTTTTTTTATATATGCAGTGGCGTAGCTAGATGTTTTGCCGCCCGGGGCGAATGATTATCATTGCTGCCTCCCCTCAATTAGATAACAGAACATAAAAAAAATAAATTTTGTGTTTTAAAGGCTAATTGTCGTCCCCCGAATTATTTGCGCCAGGATGACCGCCCGCTTTACTAGCTACGCTACTGTTAGTGGCGGATTTCTAAGTAGGCATACAAGGCACAGGCCTAGGGGCGACACTTTTCGGGGGTGTCATGGCCGGGTATATGTGCAGTCACACTAAGCGTATATGCAGATATGGTGTGTGATGATGACAGTCGCAATAGGTTAATTACGCTGTTATCCTGGGTAGTCGTGTGTGCTGCCACCAGCTCGGCTCGAAGCTGAGCAATCTACGTCTCTTCGTGAGGCGGTTCCGTGTTCCACTTGCTAAGTAGAATGACGACGATGAAGGTTTAGTAGACACAATTGAAGTACATATGCTAATACTATGTTTATTGAATATGATTCAGGAGATATTCATATGTACACCGATACTCAGACAATTAAACTATAGGCGCAACGCCCAAGTTTCCATGTATAGCATGAGGTCCGGAATCACACGCACGTGCGTCCGTTCCCTCTCATTACCTCTGCACGCCACAAACTCTTTTCCTACTATGATTTCATTGGTCAGTATTAAGCATGTGGTCACACCTGATTGGACAGTGTGCCTCTTCTCCCCGTTCCACACATGTTTCCCCATAAATATTCTGCAATGCCAATCTTGACATTACAGAAGAGAGTTATAACAATTTTATACGCCCACATCCGGACCATTTCCTTTCGAATCCTTGCACCAAGAAGACCTACAAGTCTCACTTTCCCATGTTAACGCCGTATGATCGGTATTACGAGCATCAAAGGCTTAAAATAAAAGGTACTTCCTAAACTTGCACAATGGTAGAAATAGTATTTTGGCAATTATTGCCTTGTGCCCCCAACAGTGATGATATAGGCAACTTGCCTGCAAATGCAAACTACAGAATCGAAAGACAAAGAGATATGACCATATGATCATATTGTTTACATTACAATATCCGATACTTCCCACCAGAAGCAGATGTATTTGGTATCAACACGTGGAAATTGCCTTTAGTTGTTGATGTTAACTTTCTACCTTTTAGAAAAGCCAAACGGAAACTTTTGCAATCGTCATTAAAGGTAAACAAAACAATGGTCGATGTTGGCAATAGGCTTTCTGTGCAACATAAGCGGCCTTTCATATCTATCACAGTTACTGTGCAGTTTCGGGCTCCTATTTATTTTGATAACACCGCTCTTTCATTACAATTTTATATTTGTGATTTTGTTTGCCTTTTTTTTTTTCTTTCACCAACCAGATCAAAGGAGAAGTTTCATGAATTCATACTAAAATTATTGCGGATTCAAAAAGTGTCTCAAATCCACGAAGTCGGAGACTGTGGTAGCAATAATGTCGAGTTGTATCTTATTAGTTTGAATAATTATATGAAAAATCTGCTTTACATACCAAATGTTAAGAGTATGATATTCCTTTCTTTGTAAAGGAGGGAGGGGGCGGCAGTACAGGCTGTGCCTAAGGGCGGCAATTTTATAAATCCGCCACTGGATACTATATATATGAGATATTACTGAGATTTACAAAAAATACGCCCCGGTGGCTCTGTGTGCAGACCATTTGGCAATTGAACCTGCGAAGCCCAACCCTGTGAAGGGTAGTAATATCTCATATATAAAAAACCAATTTATCATTTAAATTTCAATACAGTTTACAAAGAGTTAAAAAAAAAATTTCATATAAAGAAACTTATTTATTTTTTTTAAATTTAAGTTTAAATTTCTCGAAGCTCCAATAATCTAGATAGAGAAACATGAATTAATTAACTTTACTTACAATAGATGGCGCAACCTCAATGTAAAGTTTGAATGACGGTCTACGCCGGGTTTCGTCTGCTAAAACTCTGCACTCACGTGAAGTGTAGTATTCTTTGCTCATTCGGTTCTCAGACAGTGGTCGTAGTGCATGAACTTTCGAATCTCTTTGGCGGCGTCGTGCACAGCTCCATGTGCTCACCATGAGGACCAAGAGCATAGGGATGTTGATTATCTTTTTCTTTTCCTGGAGCTTAATAGACTGCATCTTTGCATCTCAGCTTAGGAAACAAGGTACATATTTTTATCATATCACGGGCATTAAGCGTTTTTAAAGTTAACATTTAATTATCTTGGGGATTATTTACCAGCGAAATAGGATTTACTTGATATTTTTCCAATTTTTCATACGTTCATTAGGAAAAAATTGAAAACGTTGTTTTGGGATCCGTTCGAAAAATCCGCTAGTTTTTCAAATCTGCTATTATTTATATGAATGTGTATCATTTCCAAATTTTTCTTTTGTTATACGCATAGGCGCAGAGTAATATGGGGCCTCCAATAATTTGAAATAAATTGCAATTTTACATATATTGCAATGTATAAACGCATATAATATGCGCTTGGCATCCCTCCATAATTTTGAAAACTCTACGTTAGTGGTTATACTTCGAAAGTTCACACACATCCAATTAATGATAATGTAATCTTATTGAAAATATTATTTCTTTAATTGAATTTACGGACTGAATTATGTTTGATTTTGATTGTTAATGATGTGAGTGTAATTGCCAATATTTTCTTTATATGGCCAGAATAAATGCTATGCAGCACTGTCTGTACCATATTTATGCATAGGCTAAGTAGGCCTGGACCTGAGCCCCCACCTGCGGAAGCCTTGAAAGGTCCTGATGCTATTTAAGTTTGAGCGTTATTTTAATCTTATTTACAAATGCCCGACAATTTTTTGTTACTGATGAACTTGAGTATTGAAGATAATGAACTTCAAAATAAAACACTCATGAATTATTGACTATATGTCACGAGGGTAAATTTCTTTAGGGGCCCTATTATATCTTTCCAGCCTAGGGGCCCCATGAAGATCTTAATCCGGTAATGATTACTATTAATAACCTAGTAGTGATAAACATATATTTTGGAGATTTGCTGTGTACACGAAGTTAAATATTGGTTGGATGGATTTCCTATTTTTGTACCTACAGGTATTTTTGTGCAGTTAAATAGTGAGCAAATAATTTAACGTTCTATTTCATCGGAAGTTGCTATGTGAGTTAATTATTTTTAATAATTTAGTTCGTATTGTAGGGAGTGGTCTTTTATAAGTCACGCGGCGGTTGTAGATACATTATATATTTTTTTTATTTAAACGAAACTTGCGTTGAAGTAAAATAATTATGCATTATTGTCAATCATACTATCGGAGAATTTAACTTTTTTAAAGGAGTATTTTGAATTCACTAAAAGCACTAGTTGCTTGTTCTACATCGAAAATTTAAATATCCAGTTTTTTCGTACCTAAATTTTTTTTTTTCGTAAAAGTTGCAGTTTAAAAAATATGGAATTTTTACGTTTTCATAAAAAAAGGTTTAAACATGTCAAGACTAACACCTATCGCAAGAGAAAGCATTGCACGGGATGAAGTAATTGATCGTGTGTTTCAATCGCAGAGAAGAAAACTGGTATTACTGAACGTATCGAAACTAGGCCTTTTACTCGTAACTTCAATCAGATGGAGCTTCAGCAGTTTGATTCAAATTATTTATTAGAAAATAGAGATTCAATAATTATTATTGAGAAATACCATTACTTTTTACTTTTAGGTGAAAACCGGTTTTGTTATAGATTTTGTTTCATTTTTTTAGAAGAGCTAAAATTATGTGAAAAAGATTCTTGGGCATGGACTAAGAAACAAAACGTGAATCCTATTCTTACCCATTCCGAAAGAACGAAACGTTGTTAAGTTCTATTTGAGCATTAAAATTATTTTATTTTCGTTCAAATAAACTATGTCCAAAACATTAGCAAATTTAACTCGTCGTGGATTGTTTCTCTTTTACTGACAAAGTTTACTTTTTTTAATTCATCCCTTTTACTATCGTGATGCTCGAAGAAACATGGTGATTCAGTATATATATTTGCCCGCAATTAAGTCCAACTGATGTTGTGTGTAATTTGCATTAATGATTCAGTTATTTTTCGTTTACCCACCTTTTTGTAAGTATCTTGAGTCCTTGACTTTTCTCTAATGAATAATGTGCCGCATTTTATGCACGATGGTGATAACCACTACCTTTAGGTATGAAAATAACCATAACTGCATTTAGTTACCTTTTTTTTGGTACTGTTTACCATACGACATTTAGTAAAATGGTTCATGTGTGTGTCGGATATTAAGTGTGCAGAAGATGAAATTTGCATACTCCTTGATGTTGAATCATCATCGCCTCTGGCACCGTTATTCCTCCAACTTCTCACATAATGTTGTTCATTCAGTTTGACTTCATTATTCCATTAAAAAAAACCTCATTAAGTGGTCTTCTTTTACTTTTGTATCATTTTCACGCTACTGATATAATTTGGAGATATGTAGATTAGAATGATTTTTTTTTTTAATTTAAAATAAACGTCCAAGGGCGAATCATATCTATTACACAGTTTGTTTGTTTGGCTAGTATATGGTGCTATTTATGAATTATGAAAAGAAGGGATTAAAGAATAGTCTTGCCTCGAAAACCCAAATTTAAATATGTAAACTTCTTTGTAACAATCAAACGCAGTTCGAGGTCAACGCTTTAGAACATAAAAATAAAGAAAAAAAAAATCTCAACATTGATCTATTCCATGAGTAAGGGTGAAACAATACTCAGATTAAGATGAATATTGTTTTGAGTTCTAAATTGATTATCACAGCCGAACTGAAAATTTACTGACAACTTTTCGACTGGTCTTGAAATGCCTTACAACAATTCTAGAAAAGTTGGGAAGAAATGCGCTTGGACTAAACAATTACTTTTGCGCATTAAATAAAATAGGACTATGGGTTATAGCGTTAAGTTGTACGGTCCCACTTGGAATCATACTGTGCCATAAACGCCCATGTGAGTACTTTTGGGGCGGGGGTCTGAGAAAAATTACCTTCTTCTCAAGGCTGTCAAACATGTTAGTAAATGTACAAGATACTAAAATGCTACAAAAATAATTGATACTGCTTGACAATTAGTAATGAGCTAAAAAGTACCTTATTTTAAAATGTGACTGTAAATTTTTTTTAAAAACAAAAACATAATTTTAGAAACGGGCAAATCAAATTTTTGAACAGCTAGCGGGGCTCGACCCCTGCGCCTCATATGGCGCCCATGTACTGCGCTACAACTCTGAACTTCGGTTTTTTTTTATGGATACTTGTGTTGTGTAGCTAAAGCATGCACGTTTATAAATAACATCGCGTGGTTCAAAGACGTGACTGAACTAATTATCTGGAGACCAAATGAAAACAATTTTTATTACTACAAATTATTATGTATATATTCCTAAATACTATGCTTCAGACGAACTTAAGTTGAATTTTAGGGAATTATAAAGTCAAAAATATTTTCATGAACTTATCCTTGAATCATCCTTTATAGTGGTTTGCATAACACGAGAAGAAACTTTGAGTGAGTGGCCTCTTAAGATGAGTGTTGATAGTCGCAAGACAATTTCTCCCTTCTCGTTTTTTCTTCTCGTTCTTTTTCGACCATCCTGCGGTTATTAAGTAATTGAATTCCCAGTAATGTCAACCTACTAAACGTCTCTCAAAGGAAGTTCATTACCCAAACGCGAAAATATGTCATCTCGTCGCTGGCTTTCTCTCTCTCTCTCTCGCAGTAATTTTGAATGAAAATGGCCCTGCACACTTCGATAATTGATGATTTGCCGAAGGCTTTGTTCCGCGCGATTTGTATTTTTATCTTTTTCTTACTATTGAACTTGATTTACCCGAATCTCACGTTTTCAAAATTCGCAGCTTTACCATATTTATTCATTGGCAAAAGCCGGGCACTCTTGAATATTCAACCGCAATATCAACAATGAAATCCCTCCTCACTCTTTTTCTGAGAGATAGCTTCGAAAGATAGCGGGGTTGGTATGTTTTTAATAAACTAACAGTGGTTAACTTTTTATTCATGGTCGACGCCTAGGAAATACACCGTTAATTCTTACTATTTAAAGAATTCGTACAAAGCATTGCAAGGTAATGGATTTTCCAAATATATACATATATCGATCATTATTTGATAACACTAATGAAAACGATGTCACAGAGTCAGTAACCGTGCTGTGTTATTTACGTTGATAAACGCAACGATACTAAAGAAGTAGCTTATTTGCGTGCAGCAGGCCTTGAAATTAAATGTTATAGGTATTGGTAATTTAAAAAACAAAATAGTGAGAAATTGGGCTAAGTTCTGCAATACGGCATAGATGGCGTAAAACTTACTTTTCTAAAAGCAGTTTAGTGGAGACTTTTTCTATTAGCTAGCTTTCATTTGAACCTTAGCAGGTTTAAACGTTTCTGAGTACACAAGGTTTGAATACAAACCGTCTTGGATACAAAAGTTGCACAAAACCAATTGAATACATAAAACACGCGACTGAAGTAATTTCGAAATATGGGATATTTATATTTACTGAATTTTAAATTGTATCTATGAATACTTCAATAATTTCGCTTTCTTATATTCCATTAGAGGGCAATGCTAAATACCTGAAAATGCAAGTTCGAACGTTTTTGTTTTTTCCTTTTCTTTACTGTATTTCTCACAATTGGGATAATTTTCTTTATTTAAGATTTAACCATTCTAATAAAAACAAAGACCAGTAATTTTGACGAAAGAAATTACGCCTGTCATTATATTTTAGGAAGTGACTCGTCGTCTTCGACGGGAATGGTAGTCTGGGGGTGCGGGGGATAGCCATTATTCCTTGTCTGGAGTGCAACCTACCAAGAACTGATCACTGGTTTTTCTGTAGACCAGTCATTTTCTAAGTTCTGTTTTCTTTTGCTCAAAACGCACTGAATTCGGTGTAAATCTCTAATCAGTGTTTTTAGCTTGGGTGGAGTGCACGTCCTGTGAGAGCGTAGCGAACCTCACCCAAACCGTAATCAACCGGATCGTACGATTTATTTATTTTTTTTTTTCAGTGTACGTTTTGCGGACACTTTCTTTTTTTTTGGTGAAGAACTTTAAATTAAATTTTGGGATTAAATTAGATTAGGGAAAACTTCGAAACTTTTAAAGCCAAGCTTTAGAGAAACTTTTAAAGCCAAGCTTTAGAGAAACTTTTATATCCTTGAAATAAGCAGGCGCTTTTTTTTTGACTAGTTTCTTAAAAGAAATGTTTTCTCACGGCTCTTTTCTCATCGGATATTACACATGAAGTATACGCAGGATTGTATAATGTACTGTTTTGCAGACAAATTCGAGGAAATTTTAAAGCTGAAAATCTTAATGAAAACATTAACTGTCAAATCATTGCAGTTTTATTTCTCAAAAATTGGAATTGAGGGTTTAAAACATTCGGATCTTTATATTTTTAGTACGACTTTAATATGCACGCTCTTCTATGCACTTTTCTATAATATGCGGCAGGTTGATCGAAAACCGAAACGTAGATGCGACTAACGTTTCCTAATATCCATTGGAATTCGCTAAAACAGATGCATTATCACATTTAAACATTTCTATTATTCCTTTATGGTAGCTGCATACAAACACACACGCAATCTTTCGTTCTTGTAGAAGAGATACAAAGCTTCAGTATATTCATTGAAATTAAGCTTTCTGCGTTCGGTTATCAATATGAGCGTTAGCAGAGAGAGACAATAAGAAATAATTATTTCTGCTGCTTGAAATATTGACATAATATAATTACGAAATTTTTTTATATTTCTATTTATAAACCAAATTGGCTCAAGTGAATGGACTTGGCACGTTATACGCAAAAA
>QLNU02015360.1:92388058-92404061 GCA_006491805.2 Dysdera silvatica | reverse complement strand
ATAAAAAAAATAAATAAAGTATGGATTGATTATCTTCATTAGAAATTTAACACTCAAGATGACTAGTGGAGTGTATCTATGTGTGTAATTAGTTTCACCCTTCACTCTAATCTCAATCAGGATAAGCTTAGACTCTGTAAATAAAATATAGTTTATTGGTAGGGCAATTTTTCTTTTCAGAGGACCTAACGAGAGCACTGTGGACATGAAACTAAAACCAAGCAAACGTAAATTTAAAATATTTTTCGTTTTCACAGAAAAATTGAGCATATTTACATGCTCTTTAACTGATAAATAATATTTTATATAACAAAATTAAATGTTATGTCATTAATAAATTGAATTCGCTTTCACCGTATCGCATTTTGTGTAATATTTTAAATGTAGCAAAATTAAGTTCGTTGGGATTTTTATGGCGCAAGAGCATCTGGGCTATACTGCGCCAAACAAAATTAAGTATACCATATATATATATATTGTGAAAATATTGCTTGCCATACATGTGTACATTGTATAGTTTATACATGTACAGGATGCTTATAATCAAAATTCACCTACTCGGAGCTCTCTGTAGCTCTAATTAAATAATCCGAATGTGCCAGTAATAATTGTACATATATTAATCAAGGGGTGGGGAGAAGGATTCCGCAGAAAAAAGTTCTAGTTCCAAAATCTACCGACAGGGAAAAATACGACACTCTGCAGTAAGAAATACAAGGAAAAAGTGTCAAAAATTAAATAGCTAAGACAAATCTAAAATTAAATATTTTCGATTTATATTTTTTCTTCCAGCTCTGATACAGTGGTAAAGCGTTCACCTAGCGGGACGTCAATACGGGTTCGATCCCCCAGTGTCGAAAAAACCTTACTGGCTAACTGTAATCCCGGAGTTGGTTCCCTAGGCCTTAAGAAGTTTGAATTCCTAAGAGAAATGTAGGAACACTGCGCCCTATGGTAGAGTAGTGGTATTTAACTATCGCGCCATTAACCCGGGTTCGAGTCCCAGAGGTATCACTGAATACATGCTGATTTTCTGCTCACTGTAATGTGAAGTTTGGTTCCCTCGTCAGCAGAGGTTCAAAGTCTTCGAAAACCTAAGTCCCAGCGTAGTATATATAACCTTTGTTGTCTTTGCGCCGTTAAAACAAAAACGAAAGGAAACTTGAACTGATTAAGATGTGTGAATTTTGGCTGTAGGGTCATCTTATCCCTAGTTGAGAGCTCCTGTACCACGTCTTGGAACTTCTGATTGGTTCGTTGAAACAATAACAATTTCATCAGCAAACCGCAGATGATTTAAATATTCACCATGTATTTTTACTCCTTTTTCATTCCAGTTTATCAGCCTAAAAATGAACTGCAAAGTTGAAGCGAAAAGTTTAGGAGAAATGGTATCTCCCTGCCTCATACCTTTACCAATTTCGATAGTTTTTGTATCTTCATGTAACCGAAATGTTGCACTTATATTTTTATATACATGTTTCACAATGCCAATATACACATTCTCGACATGTGTTGATATTGAAGAGTTGATGACTGCTGATGTTTTAATAGAGTCAAAGGCCTTCTCATAGTCAATAAATGCCACACACAATGGAAGTTCATATTCATGTGTTCTTTCAATTAATTCTCTTAATACTTGAATATGGTCCACTGTACTGAATCCACTTCGAAATCCAGCTTGTTCTCTTGGTTGAGCTGCATCTAATTTTTTCTGCAGGCGATGTGTTAGCACTTTCTGTGAAGATTTTATGAATAGCAGGTAATAAGCAAATTGGTAGGTAATTTTTCAAATCCTCTTTATCACCTTTTTTATGCAAAAGAATTACTGTTGCAGAATCCCATTGGTTTGGTATGTTACCACTGTTGAGGCATTTGGTAAAGAATTTTGCGAGTATGTCTTCTACATGTTCTCCAGCTTCTTTTAAGATATCTAATGTAATGCCATCATCGCCAGGGGATCTTCCTTTCTTCATACTTTTTATTGCAAATGATATTGTCTGTTTTAAGACTTTAGAAGCTGTTTTTTCGACTGTTTCATTGTCTTCGTTTAATCCACTGTTTCCCTCATACAGCTTTCTGTAGAATTCTTCAACTCTTCTAAGTATTTCTTCCCTATTTCTTGTTACAGTGCCATCCTCTCCTTTTAATGCAATGATGTGTTTCTTCCCAATAGACTAAATATATATGGAGGCTACTTTTTTCGATAAAAATATTGAATGGCTACATTTGAAAGTCTATTATAAAATGACATTGCAGACAATTTGCTCTCTCTTACATAATACACCGTGTTTTTTAAATATAATTGTTTCGTGTAGTACATTCGTGTTGAATCATCAAACAACTAACATTTGTTGTGAAGATATACGTAAAAAAAACTCCGTTGTTTTAAACTTAGAGTAAATATTTAAAAGTAGCAAACAAAAAAAAAAAAGTTACTAGGAAGTAATCTTGTTTTATAAAATTGTTTCCAAATACAGGAAATGAGCAGCGAACGACAGAACACAGATCGAGTTTTTCGTTATCTATTTTTCTTCTTCCCTTTTCGATGCTTAGTTTTCACTTATTATCTCACTGATTAAAACTATGTTTATAACATAAATTAGGTGAAAGTTTACATAAAAAGTCCAAACTTAGATTTATGTTATTTAAGTTTAGCGCGAAAGCAAAATTTGGAGATGCTCTGCAGATAACACACCAAACGCACACGTTTCCAATTCCATACAATTAAAAACGTCTAATGATTTATAAAAAATTGATACAGAAATGATGAAAACTTAGCGGGGGAGAAATTGCATTCATGGTCATTTTTGCCAGTATATTCTGCATTATTTAAAAGATTTTTACGGAATTTAACAACCCCATAAATAAAAATTCGTGTTTTGATAGTTTTTATGGCGCAAATGCAGCAAAGGTCAGTCTGTGCCAATCGAGGTGTTAGCGTCTTGAAAGAGAATATTTGTAATGTTTATTTTATTCATACCTAGGGGACAGTCCTGTAAAAATCAAGAAAATAGGAATGGCAACTTCAATACAGCTAACAAATGACTTTGCTGTTTCGTTTTAAGATATAAAAAAAAAAGAAGGGTGGAAACATATATCTGAAAAGTAAATTAATTATATATTTACAATATATAAATGCGTCACACATCGACCGTTTTACACTAGTTGAAAAAATTATATATATATACAAAATTGTTAATAGAAATGTACAAAATATGTGTACATATACTCTTCGAGGGAAAAGAACACTATGGGTGGACGATTTAAAAGCTTGGACTAGACTAAGCACAGAAGGTCTTCATTATCCATGCGAGAGTAGAAACAGGGAAATGTGGTTCATATTGGCCTCTAACTCTGAGAAGGCATCAAGTGTTTGAAGAAGACTATTCAAGGAATGGAAAGCAGGATTCCGAGAAAATTGTAGTTCCAAAATCCGCCGACAGGGAAAATACGGCGCTGTACAACGTAAAATACGTGAAAAAGACACAAAAAAATGAATAGCACAAATCTAAAAATTTAAATTGTGTATAAAATGCAATTTCCGGCACAAAACAGCGGCAGTCACGTTGAAACTGAACTTCACTGTCAGCGGCATATTCAATCATCGTAAATAAACAATGAATAAATTTGAAGTTACGGAACCATTTTCAATGCCAGTTTAAGTTTCTGCTTTGGCAACGAGCAAAAATAAAAAAAAAATGAAATTTTTATTTCATATTATCTTAGTTCTTTATTTTCTTTTATGCAGCGCCATATATTCCCCTATGAGCAATATTTGGAACTATTTGTTTTAAGGAATCCTCCTCGAACAGTATATGCACAACTTTTGGTATTATTCTTATTAGTTAGAACTACAGAGAGCTCTAAATATGGAAATTTTAATTATAGCCATACTTTATATATGTGCACACACATACACTGTACTATCAAATGTAGAATTAGACACTTCGTTCTTTTTAAAAAATTGTGTTATTTAGCGTTTAATAATTACATTAACACTTATGGTTAATTATAGCGGCAATTTGTCTACGCATACTTTTTAGCAAATTTCGTTAAGTTTTGACTAGAATATCCTCTCATTCTTCTTGCAAAGCAACTATCAGAAATAATTTTGAAGATTGTCGTAGCCGCCGTTGTTAACGTTTATCCCAAAGATATGCACTTCGGTTTAGTTCCGCACTCTAAAGCAGTGGTAATTCCGCATTTCAGTTTACTTTCAATAAACTACTACTGTACATACTGTAGTTAGACACAACAATTGATGACTGAATCTCATCAGGTTGAAATAACTGCACTCTATATCTGGTAGAACTACCACTATACACGATAGTCGGAACACATTGTAGTCCTTTGTAAGCCATTTTATGGATTGTTTCCATATCCGAACAAGTCCACTGGAGTGAAAGAGTGAATTGTGTGATTTGCAACCCCAAACCATTAATTTCCAATTGTCACGGCAAGGATGCCGCGACATTGAAACACCATAGTCTTGGAACGACGAACAGACACAAATCCAAACGTCGTTCCCCGGTACTAGCAGCGATGTTCGGCTTGTATGGAACTTCTTTTTCATTTTGAACATCACTGTTCCTTGGATATTTGAACAGTGATGTTCATTTTGAACATCACTGTTCAAATATCCAAAGACGGTAATGGTACTGACCGACATGCCGCAAACATTTACCTTATCAGCGAGATTTGTTGCAGATATGGAGTCAGACTTTAAAATATTTCTAACCAAGAATCTTCTCGTACGGTTATTGAGTTTGCGCGGCTATTTAGAATTTTATTTGCAGTAATGACGCCGTCGTTCTTAAATATTTTAATGACATGAGTGGTGAATATTTCACCTACTGTCGATTTGGATATGTCTGGTTTGGTTGCATTGCCTACATGTGTTGAAACATTATAGACACAACCCATGTTGCAAATCCAGTTCCACTCGACGTATATTGGCATAAAAATGTGGTACGATGGTTAATATAAATCTAAGCATTCTAAACTCCAAAAGTCACACGTATATTGCAATCATGTATATTAATTCTAGTGTCTGAATATATATTTTCCCATATTATTTAAGATTAATATAAATAATGTAGATCATAATGATCTAACATCTCATGATTTGAAATTTCATTTAATATTAGCATAATACAGGCAATTGACGGGTTCGTTACAAAATATTCCATTTTTCCAATGTAAAATTTCTACGAACGGTAGGATCTAGCGTCATCTATGTCGAAAAACAACAAATATTATCTCAAATATATTTATAAAAAATATTCACAGGAATAAAATATCTTCGTATGAAGAAAATTATGTCTACTATACCTGTTGATGTACAGTAGCGCTCATAAGTACTTCGACAAACAGTTTTTGTTTGCTAGCGCCACCTATATTAAAGCATTCACTTGCATAGTGATATGTTGTGGTTCACTGCAGAGGTGCACATTCTACAATAACAACAAACTAGCACTGGGTAAGTAATTGCCTTTTCTTTCAGTTCAAATAAGAAAATTCGTTCAAAAGTGTTTTTACATGCTAATTAGTAATTTGTTTTCGTAGATATACTTAATTAAATAATGTGTTATATTTTGCAAAAAGCCTTCTCTTAGTATTTTTAATTGTATCCGATAATCCTATGTCTGGACGGCTACGAAAAACGTCCAGCAGGACTGATGAACTGCTCAGAAGAAAATCTGTGGCTAATCCCCGTCTAACTATTGTATTAATAATAAAAGTTGATTATACATAATAGTAATAAGAGCTGATTACATAAAAGATGATTTACAGGAAAATTATAAAGTTAAAGTGCAGGTTTCCACCATTAAAAGACGTCTAAATGAAGTAAATTTAGATGGTCGCCGACCAAGCAAGAAGCCTCTTATATCTAAAAAGAATAGAAAGGCTCGACTTAGCTTTGCCCAAAAATATCGAAACTGGACTACTAAGAACTGGTCGTCTGTCCTCTGGAGTGATGAAATCAAGTTTAATCTTTTCTCATCTGATAGAATTCAGTATGTTCGGCGCCTTCCAAACAAAAGAAACGCTGTCAAATATCAAGTTCCAACCAAAAAGCATGGTGGAGGAAGGTTATGGTATGGGGTTGTTTCTCCCGCCACGTGGTAGGACCTCCAATTCGTGTTAATGGAAACATGGATCGCTTCAAATATTGTGATATACTTAAAAATCATATGCTACCCCATACCTGGAGGAAAATTCACGCTCGTTGGAT
This sequence comes from Dysdera silvatica, assembly GCA_006491805.2. NCBI lineage: Eukaryota > Metazoa > Arthropoda > Arachnida > Araneae > Dysderidae > Dysdera > Dysdera silvatica. The sequence goes on along the minus strand of QLNU02015360.1, from coordinate 92,397,823 downwards.
TTCCCAACATAACAATGACCCAAAACACACATCTCAACATGTCAAAAGTTTTTTGAAGCTAGTGTTTGATTGGCCTAGTCAAAGATCAGATTTAAACCCAATCGAGCACATGTGGTCAGAACTAGACAAACGTGTCAGACGCCAAAACTACACGAACAAGGCCACTTTTTTCAATGAACTGTGTCGTGAGTGGGGAAATATTCCTCAGGAGCACATCATTGTACATTTAATCGGCACAACGCCGAAAAGATGCACGGCTGTTATTGATTCCAGTGGCTATCCAACCAAATATTAAACACTGAAGTGTTTTTTGCTTTTAAGTTATCAGTCAAAACAAGACTGAGCTATAAAAATAACATTTGTCAAAATACTTATGACCCAAGAGATTAAGATCAAGTATAATTTCTATTATTACAAGCTTTGAAATAAATGCTGTTTTATATATTTTTAAATATATATTCATTTACTATTAGTTTATTTTAATTCATAATAAAATATAGAGTAAATAAAATAATTGAACAAAAACTGTTTATCAAAATACTTATGAGCGCTACTGTATATTAAGTAAGTCAGTGTAAAAAAGAAGAATTTATATTTAAACTGTAGGGCATTCAGGATACTGTCAATACTTATAATAAAATTTGTTGAAAACGGAACGTCGGAAAGCAAAAAAAAAAAATGAATCTAATAGAAATTTTAAAGTTTAGAAGACGGTTTGTATTTTCCTGCAAAAGCGTGATGTTCGTTTTTGTTGTGAACGTTGAAAATATTTCACGAATTTCCGATTCCTTGTGGATTTACCTTGAACTCGAATTGCTTTCATGATTGCAGCTTTTATGAATTGATGATTACATTCCAAGAAATATTTAATAAAATTTTGTGTTGATACGATCGGTTGTTCAGAAGGCCCATAAAAAAAAGGCTTTGAATACTTAATAAAAAGGTTTTATATTCTTTCTATATTTTAAATGACGTTGTCGCTTTATATTTCGTTTTTAGGTTGTTCTTGAAAGAGATTATATTATGTCGCACTTTCTTAATATGCGTATTTCTTTTTATACGGTGCTCAAATTAAAATAAAAAAAAAATTTGAAGAAAGTTCATGCGTTTCACTTCGACAGTGTAAGTGTCCATATACAGGCTGTCTCAAACTGTGTGTGTCAAACTTCAAGATCAACTTCAAGGGGTCATAGTACTCATCAAGGTGAACGATAATTGTCATAGAATCTAAAGTCGCAAACCACCCACAGCGCCAGTTCTAAAACCGTCCAGCATGCACAAATATTTACAACCAGTGCATGAGAAGTGCAACATGCGATATCCTAATCAGCTGACCTGAGTAGTATCTGGCGCTCTTCACGCACTGTTTGTAAATATTTGTGTATGCTGAACGGTTTTAGAACTGGCGCTGTGGATGGTTTGCGACCTTAGATTCTATGACAAATATAGTTTTGTGAAAAAAACCGCCCATCCTTGCTTTTGAAACTAGCCAAACTCTTTCCTGTTGCCTTCAAAGTCACCATCTTTTGGGGTAGGGTGACAAAGCGAACATCCCACTGAATGCGAAGTAAGGCGATGAACATCGCAAAATCGATGCCTGAACCTTACCGCATTTTTGCTAGGAGATGGGGGAAAACCAGTTTCAGACAGGGGGGATTACCAAATGCGGGGTAGTTCTTAGAAAATCCAGATTCAGACAGGGGGGAAAACCCGAGTGCGGGATAGCTTTGGGGAAAACCAAAGTTGGGGTATAAATACCGAACACCTACACTTCCTTGACACTTTCGCTTGATGAAGGGAACAGTAGTTCTCGAAACGTTGCGAATATTTTTGCAGACGGTAAATATCTTTTACCTTCTTCATTTGTATTTCGTATATTCCGACCAGTGTCAAATTTTACTAGTTATGGTAAGCCCTGGTCAATCTTTGTACGTTGTTGTCATTCCACTTATTGTTCCCTGTAAAATTGGACGTTTTTAATGAAATAATGCTATATAATTAGATGGGGGGTAAAGCACCCTGCGCGCCTGTTCGCGGGTTAAGTCTTTAGTCTTATCTCAGACAACAAGCAAAATTTATTGTTAAACCTCCGAATATATCAAGCAAACTAAATTTCAAATCTATTTGTTAGTGGGATTGTAAATACCACTTGTTTTTTTAGAGGTTGTCAGGTAGAGAAATTTGGTAATGTAACGAATAATCCGCTAGTAAGTCAATGTCCCGTTAGTGAGCGCAGTTTAAAGTGTTGGTCCTCCCCTCCTCAACCCCTTGAGATTAGGCTGACTGGCGAGACATCATCAAGGCCCCTTATGATGTAAAGGTCGTTTGCCAAGGCCGCTTGTCTTTCGATGAGGAAGTCTACGGACACCCAACAATGACTGCTTTCACAAGTTTTCTTAGTCTACGTCAATGTTAAATTTTTTTACCTGTGAGCTATTGATTGATATATTCAATGACAACGGAGTTGCTTCCTTTGTTGTGGCTTTTACTTAGCTTAAAGGAAATTGACATTGACATTTATTTCAAGGCAAGCTTAAGCATTGAGTGGATGTCATCTACCCTTAGGTACTTTTTTGTATATTGCCATTCGATAATGCTTATTCCTGAGAAAATCGCAAGGTTATTTCAAGTAGGAAAAAGAAGAGAACGTTTTATGAACGTGTGTTTGATTTTGTCAGCAAAATGCGACGCCTTTCAAACAGATAAAGGCTGTTTATCGTCAGGAAATTACTTGGAGTGGATACAGTTGAATGAATCGACTGTAAACACAGTGTGTTGTCATTCCTCGCAAGTGTCATTCGCGTTGTAGCAGTGCCCTCTATCGGTGGAAGATATTTTGAAAAAATTAAGAGGGTGGTTTATAGCAGCAAGTTTATATTGTAAGGTGGATTTTTTCAAATTATATGCTTACAAAATGTCGTTTTTTACTATTTACTACTTCGATATATTGCGTGATGTTCCGCCGAAGGTAAACATGTTCATGAGGTTATTTGTTTATAAAAGCATGAAACAAAATGTTACAAATGTAAACTAGCGCAACGACTTCAAATCATTTCTTATTTACTTTATCCATATGGGTTTCTTATTTACCTTATATTTTTCATGGAATTATGTAATGGGCTGTTTAAATATAATGTGCTTTTGCGATTATGTATGTCACAAATTCCAGTGATAAATGCTAATAGCATTGCATGCAGGGCCGGTTTTACCGGGTGTGCAGTGCGTGCGCGCACGCAGGCGGCCGCATTTGATTATATACTTCTATAGTAAAAAAGTGTTGTTCAGAATTAAAATAAGGACGTTCTTCACAGATTAATTTTCGCTTTTGCTAATTCAATAAAACGGTCATAAAAATACAGTGGCTGACCCAGCCCATGGGTTGGTTTGGAATTTAGAATATTATATCGCTTTTAGTTAAGGATGGGGGTTGTGGAGCGGCGAATTATCTGTGGCACGTTCGTTGGCGGCTGCTTAACCCAGAACCGGCACTGATTGCATGGGAGTTCTTTCTGAAATTTGAAGGTACTGGCCATTTCTACCACGCTAAGTTTTGACATAGAGATTATAAGATAAAATAAGATACATTATAGGGACGAGTCCCAAAAATAATAAGTCTGTCACCCTATATTTACTATTTATTTTTATTATACCGCTAGTAAGGATTCGTGACAGCTTTCGTGAACTCCTAAGATCTGTGGTCGGAATAGTCAAGGGAACTTAATTTGTGAGTTCTAAACATTACGACTGGATCACGATCTTGCCTGATTTTTAGTAAATAAATGAAGTTATTATTTCCATGAAGCGCACGCGTAAAATTACCCGTTTAGCTACGAGACGATTTTTAGGAAAAAAAATGATCTTGAAGCATTTATTCGTTTTTAGATATTACATCGTATTTCCAGTAATTTGTTGGGCGCTGATTGGACCAGTGAAGGCAGCCTCTGTTTCTGCCATTTTTATGACTTGCACAAGCAAACATAAAAATAAATTCATATCTACGTTTATAATATATAGTGAGATAATTAAGCCATTTAGAGGTTCCTCGATATTATGTCTTTCGAACGAAATGGCCCGTTTCTCAATTGGAGCTATATATGTTGCGAAAAGCAAATTTATTCTTCCTCGTGGACCCGCGCTTAATTCCAGAGGCATTGGTCATGTCTTTGACGAACTTATGGGCATAATTTCTCTCCGTATAAAATTTAAATAACAAAATAACACATTTAAGAATCTTCTGGAATTATTTAGTTGTCTGAACTTGATATGCTCAAGTCACTTCTCATTGCATGTATAAGGAATATTCGCATACGATCATACATTTATAGCTACATTCGGTTTTGATAGGATGTACAGTATAAAAATGGTCTTGATTTTGGAAAAGTATCAACAAGCATTCTCTCTAAAATTCCAAATTAAAGATATTAAATGCTAAAAAAAAATATTTTGAAATTTGCATAAAAGGAAGAGGCTCCTTATTTCAAGACAAAGAATTATCTCATTGTCTAATTTTGCCTTTTTACAGCTGTTTAATTTTAGCCTGGAGCCGTGGAAATGCATAGATTTATTATTGATCATATGTAAAAGGATTCATAAATTTTGTTATGCCATTTATTTATGGTATGGTAGTAACGCGCTCATCTGTCGTGCCGTTAACCGGAATTCGAGTTCAATGGTACCGTAAAACGCGTACCATTTTTCTGTCTGCTGTAGTCCGGGGCTTGATTCCCCGTACAACAGAGATTTAGTTTTCTCGGAAAACAGAAGGCCCCGGCGCATCATGCTCTTGGTTGTCCTTACTCCGTAAGACGCAAATCTATCCTTGTCTGTTCTGTTAACATAAACTCAGAAAAGCTTCCAACGCTTCGGCATTAGTTTTTGTGGTAGAATAAATATCGAGGCCGCACACAAGTGGTGAGATTTACGGGTTGAACTCCTCCAATTTCAGAAATATTATTACGAATTCCTTATAAGAGAAAAAATAGCTTCCCCATTTTGAAATTTTATTAATGGAATTGATAAATAAAATATATAACTAAAAAAATGTCATGGCGCTAGAAATTATATACAGTTGAACCTACTGGTTGAGGAAAAATGCCCATTATTACGTAAGTAAGTTTTGAGTGTTCATCAGCGCGTACTGTGTAACAGAATATAAGGAGTTGTACCGTTATTAGATGGCCCCATTAAAGTGTGTAAAAATCTGTTGAACAAAATGCAAAGGAAATATATCCGGGACTCGCATTATCGCAATGTTTGTCTCAAAATGTTCATTTAAACAGTGAGTGACAATAACATTACGTGTTTCTAAACCCAGTGTATTTTGGAGCAGTGTTCTGGTGCGCCTGTTTAATCCGTTTAATATGTGTGACGCTCTGATTTGAAATCCGAAATTGAAACTTGTTATTAAAGTATTTGGCATCAGGGATGTCTCTAAAACAAATTAGAATTATTATTAGGCTCAAAGAGGATGAAAGTTTTGTAAATTAAAGCAAGAATAGTTACAGTAAAAATATTGTTTTCAGCTCTTAACATATATATGCGTTTTAATGACTCGAAGAAACGGAAATTACTTGTTTAGAAGAAAAGACAAACGGATGTAGAATTGGCTTCAATGTTGGTGGGGTTACGGAGCGTCTGTTCTTGATCATAGAGATATGCGTGTGAAGGGACTTGGGCCTATACAGTGTAATTTCTAATAGATGCTGACGCCGGTCTCATTAAAAAAACTACCGAGTTGAACGGGTTGGTAGTCTGGACAGAGGAAGCAGCATAAATAGCTTTTAGTGTAGTTTCCATTTTGCGTGTTCAAATTGTACGTAATTTAAAACACTTTCCGTACACTTGTTACATTTAGGCAATTAAATAGTTCGAATAAATCTCATTCCATACCCTTGTTTAAGATTTAGAAACGTGATTTAATAAAATTTTAATCAGGAACTCTTTGTGATATTGCTGATGAAAAACGATTGTGGCCAGTATATCTTAGAGCCTAACTTTGCTTATTTGCTTGGTTCCAATAAAATGGACCTAAATTTACTTGTGACATGTTGCTATTTGCACAGTATATATTTTCCTTGTAACTGATATTTGGAACGTTGGTTGTTTTTTTGAAAACATGAATTATACGTAATAGGCACGATTAATCTGCCTACCTCGTACCAAAGGTATGAAAAAACCATATGCACCTGATAAATCAGAATTGAATTTGAAATTAGGAAACGAGATTTTTCTTTTTAGGAATGCCTCTGATTTCTAAGTTGCTTAACCCGCGATCAGGCGCGCGGGATGTTTCACATCCCACAACTTACAATTTGTTAAAAGAACAGTCCACCCTTGCTTTTGAAACTGGCCAAACTCTTTCCTGTTGCCTTCAAAGTCACAATCTTTTGGGGTAGGGTGACAAAGAGAAAATTCCACTTATTGTTCCCTGTAAAATTGGACGTTTTTAATGAAATAATGCTATATAATCAGATGGGGTGCAAAGCACCCCGCGCGCGTTCTCGCGTTCCTCTAATCCGCGAGGGTTAAGGCACGTTAGAGAACAAAAAGGGCAAAGTAAAACAAGTTCTAGCGATTGCTCATTTGGCTTAAAATTTCATTGAAAAAGAGCTAATGGGCGCAAAGTAGTTACTGTGATTTTCACTACCTAAGGAATTGGTCCACTGACACGCCTGAGCTAGAGGCATGGTGATCATGAACTGTTGTAGATTTTGGAAGAAATTGGGTTTCATATATTTTTTTTTTTTTATCGCACATTACTCCATTAGCAAATCTCATTTGCGAATGCACATGTTTCATTACCGGAGATTTTCTAACAATTTCTTATAAAATAAGAATTGAGGTAAATTTGAAGAAAATCGTTCGTCTGTCAAATATATCATTATTTAAACCGGAATCACCGCAACTTTTTAATTCACATGCTTTGAATGGGATGTTGATGGACTTTATATATATTTTCATTTTTTTTTTCTCTCAGGTACAGCAACAAGTACTCGTTATGAGATGGTGTCACCCATTCGCCTAGAAACAGGCAACAGCAGCACCGCCACCAAGCGTAGCATACAGAATACAGTATCGTACAGTTTCAGTGGGTTCAATCGCTACTTTGTTTTGGATCTGGAACCAATAGACTTTTTACTTCACCCTGGATTTCATGTGCTGACCTTCTTAGACGATCCTAAGAATTCTACTGTAATGGTCGACCCTGGATATCACCTCAAAGAATGTTTCTACAGAGGCCAAGTTCGGGACGATTTGGAATCTTTCGTGTCATTGAGTACTTGCCGAGGCCTGGTGAGTCACACTTTTTCGTTTACATTTCATGGACGTTTTGGAACTTGACTTAAATAAACTGTTACTTCCAGTTTTGGTTAGGGGCAGTTTTTCTTCTTATTTGAGATTTAAATGGAACTGGTTTGCCGTAAGCTGACATCTGTATAAGTCTGTTTAAATAACGCGAGGCTCTGAGGCAAGCCACACATCGAAGAAGCAAAGGGAAGGGTGAGCATGGCGTTGGCAAGGGACAACCAAAAACAGCGCATGTATAATCTGCCGAGTGTGAAGATGGCGTCTACAAGCAAATGTTATCAGATCCTTTTTTTATACATATAACAGTGGCAGAGTCATGGTACTATCATCTCCTCTGTTCCTTCAATGTGCATCTTGTCCAAGAAAACGGGGAAAACAAATAATTTAATGTGATATTCCTGAAGCATGAGGATCTGCTTTGTATTTCAATATCCCATTTCTAGTGCAGGTTAAAAGATCGTAATTTTGTATTTATTGAGTAATTATAGACCTAGTATGGTGGATGCAGGATATCTGCGCCTTTTTCTTCAAGAGAATGATTTCTATGTCTTGGGTTTGGTCTATAAATTCTTCACAAGACACAGTGGTACTGTGACCAAATAATAACCAGTACGACCTTAATTATAATGAAAAACGTGTTGAAGGTGTACGTAAAATTTAATAATTATGTTCAGCAGCAACCCCAACGCAGGGGAAAGTAATAAATAACAAGGCTTAAACGTAAATTTGTAACTTTATTTCATAAATACATTTAATCCGTGTGATGACAAACGAGTAGAAACGAGATAGGGTGACTTAAAGTGAAATTCAAATAAATTTTCGTTCATCGCTCGGCTTATTAGAGCTTTCGACTATTTCTAAAATATAAATTATCTACACTTGAAAACTTAACACGCTAAGTAGGTTTTAAGAGACTTTCCCATGCGAGCTTTATATAAAAATCTCAGAATTTTTCAGACTCGCGCGTTTGTTCTTCTATTTTTAAAATTTATAGATTACCTTGCCTTGTTTACAATTAAGTCCCCAGTAGGATAGCAGAATGAAGATAACATATTGAGATTGACCACAATCAAATCAAGTTGCTTCTACTGTCCTGGCCACAACTGGGCGAAGTAAAGCTTGTCGGAAACATGGTACTCCTCCTCGTTCAAAGTAAAACAACTTTAGTTAAGACACATCTGATCGCTGTTGTTGAACACTGAGGTCAGTTACGTCTTTTGTTTAGTTCTTTTAGAAAACGCTTCAACGTTGCTGTCGTTCAAGAGTGTTCACAATTGTTGAGTACATTGGTCTCTTAGAATTTTCTCCCATTAAGCTACTGAATTAGGAGCACGTGCAATGTGGAAATCGCAAAGAAAGCCACTAGAAAAAGGAGCCGCTACTTATTTAATCACCATCTTCCAGTGATGCCCTACATCTTCGAGTAATGAGAACGCGTTCCGTTGGCCGCTGACAAACTGAATATCCGTTTGTCAGACTGTCGGCTTATCCTCTACTCAGTTACTTCATCCCTCCTGCAAACAAAATTGGGAGTCATTTCCCTTTTTCTTTGTCCCAACTATTTCGGTGTGGAAATGTTGCCAAGAGATCTTAACTGAAGACTTACAGGTGTCATTTATCCGTACCCAACAGCGGGCTATTTGAACTGCCGAAGGCGTGGTCCTCTGATTTTCCTCAGAAGCTCCACTCTCCTTGGAACAAAATGGCAAAAGGATCAAATGTGACATCTAGAAAGTGAATTATAGGAAAGTAAAGGCACAATTACACTCGTGGCAACGCTGGCTTTGTAAGTATAGTTGGTAAGGAAACAGAGAGAGAGAGAAAAGTATTGCTGTGTGATATGGTGGTAGACCATTATTTTTGGTTGCTGAACTTTGGAAGATTGCTATTAATTGAAAAATATAAGTTCTTACACAAGCGTAAAATTCGCACAGTCGCTAATGGCGACTAAATACTGTCAAGTGGACAGTAAAAATACAGTAATTTCTCTCAGTAACTCCACTCTATTTTAACGACCAGTTCTGTTTAGCGCTGGTATTTCGTGGTCCTTGAAAATGCTTCATGGAGTTTATACGCATTCCGTTTAACCTCTGTGTTTGTTTAACGACGTTTTTCCCCTTTCCTTGAAAGTCGTTCATGAAAGAAGTTACTGTATTAGTTTTATTGTCTATTTCCATTTGTTCGTAAATTTCACTGGACTGCGGTACTAGTGGGTTTGGGCATAGGTAAATATATCGTGGTTCGGAGGTTGCATTTACTGTTCATTTACATCCCGTCTCAGTAGGTTTACTGTGTTATCTTAGGTCAGGGGATGGAGAATCTGCGGCCTTCCGGACACGTAAATGCGGCCTTTTAAGATCGTCAATTTTGCAAACCAAATCCTTTTATTTTTATTAATGTTATTTTGTTCATCTTATTTTTTATTCATTTACTTTATTTTAATTATTATCTTAATGA
>QLNU02015360.1:92354677-92387958 GCA_006491805.2 Dysdera silvatica | reverse complement strand
CTATTATACCAACATCAGTTCTTTGCATTGCGTACAGGGGAAATGACGTCACTGTGCCCATCTTCACCCGACTCACCCTAGGTAGGCAACTTGTGGTGATACCTAAGCTATTTAACCAAAGGACTATTATCAGTCATATATCTACTGAATTACGTGATAATAATTGATGTAAAACAGATAGGTAACCTGCATGGACACGTATGTAGCCATTCATATTTGTATAAAGGTCTGCCATTATTTTGCTGAATTCTCGTTGATTTTTGCGGTAAAACTTACAATTTTTCTAGTTCTACAATTTAGTTTACTGAAAGTTCCCTAGCAGCTAGTAAGGCGTGACCAAGAGCCCTTACAGGTTGTCTGTTGACTTACGACCGCTATTCAAATCGGTGACAGCCTGTAATTTCGGTGTTGAACTCTGAACTCCAGTTTTCAGGAAATCACACGAGGCTACGGGCATTCCCCGCTATCTTGCATCCCCGCAACGGATGGGAATATACAAACCTTTTTAGCAATTTCATTTCACTTTGTTACCCTAATGCACTTTTCATTTTTACTTTTGCCACGGAAGCGAACAAGAAAAGACCTCTCAAAACATCTCCGGTTTTTATCAGCGCCCTTAAAAAGGAACTTGTCAAAGTGCATACTTGCCTTCTGCTTTTCTCCCTTCAACCTGAGATTACCAAAGTAAAAGGAAGGTTATATTCATAAATGAGATGAAATAGCTGTTTACCTTGATTCGGTTCGTGTATCGTGCAGGCCACTTTGTGCTAACGGAGCTGTTTTTCTTTTAGTTACGTTTCTTCCGAAATACAGTGCCACCATGCAATCTCGGGCAGGGCAAATTGATGTAATTAGACGGAAGGCGATTTAAAGGTCTCCAGTTATTTGATATGCATTCTTGCTCATGAGGGCTTGCGTGGGGGGGGGTGTTTGTTATATTCATAATACGGAGTAAAGGGTACGGGAAGAACAAATGAAATAAAACTGCTAAAATTGCTTCTAAACACTGGTACTAATGCCCCGCAAATGACAAAAAAAGGATAAGTATGAGGAAAACGCGGAGAAGACGAAAAACAGAATGAAATTACATAAGAGATAATGGTGAACAAAAAAAGGGGTTCAAAATCTTTTAACAAGGAATATCTATGCCAAATTCAAGCACATACTGTTTTTAGTATCGTTTGTAATTACTCAATAGAGACAATGCATAATGGCAAAGTAAGATAGCATATTGAATTAGCGATATTTTTAAACAGGGGCGAAAGCGAAGGATTAATAGAGATATGGAAAAAAATTCAAGAAATAGAAGTTTTTTCACATTTCTTTACTAGGAAAAAATTTGAAAATACGCAAATATATATGAGAATTATGAGGGTAAACCTGAAAATATACTTATATACATCGATCTTTTAAATAGCATTTTTTTTTAAGAAATTTCATTTGGCGTGCATCGGTTCAGTATTGGACTTCTTTTATTTCCGTTCTTAGTAGAAAAAAGTAAAAAAAAAACATAGTTTACAAGTCATGATTTTATTTTTCCTAACGTTTGGCAAATAGTGATGAACTGCTAATACTTATTACATTCGGAGTAAACACATAAAATGTTCTTTATCTGGAAACAGTGGATTTTAGTCCATTGAGGCTTGCTTCACGAATGTTTACTTATGTTGACTGAAAAAAATTTCTGAAAAACGTCGCGAAAAAGCTCATAAAAACGATAGTTGGAAAGAGTGGGTGAAGTGTAATACATTGTTTTGCAAAAAAAAAAATCCGATTATCTCGAAATTTCGCACGAAAATTCCTTTAGACCATGTATTTAAATGGTTAAATTTTCAAAGCCAATGAGTGTTAACTTCGTTCATAGCAAACACTTCTACTGCACAACTGGCATCGTACAAAAGAGGTAAAAATTGCGGAATGTTTGTTTTTTCTCGTTGTCGGCGTTGCAGTTCACTGGAGACGAAATCAGTAATGCCATTACGACGTTGTCAAAGACCTTATAGCCAATTGAACGACTTCAAACGTGGCTGCATAGACGGGATGCGTGAAGCTGGCTGGCCCTACGGAGCAATTGGCCGCCACCTGCAAAGTACGGATACTGTTGTACAAAGGTGTTGGCAGCAATGGTTGCTGCGAGGAACTCATCGGCAGAATAAAAGCTCTGGAAGGCCAAGGTGCATGGATGCGAGGCACGATCAATTGATTGTGCGACAGTCCCGACCTAACCCAACGGCATCATTGTCCGCCATCCAACGTGCTACAATTTCTTCCATACCACCCGTAGCACCTTCCACCATCTCACGACGCTTGGCTGAGGTGGGGTTACGCTCACAGCGGCTTTTAAGACGTTTGCCTTTAACCCCGCACCATCAACAGAGTCGTCTGGAGTGGTGTCGTAGCCGATCATCGTGGCTGCCAGCAGATTAGTATCGCATAGTGTTCAACGATGAATCCCGCTTCAGTCTTGGAGCAGATGACCATCGGATAAATGTGTGGAGGTGACAGGGTCAGCGGTCCCAACCACCCTTTGTTTTACAGAGGTACACAGCTATTACCACTAGAGTGATGGTGTGGGGTGTTATCTCATACGACAGCAGGACACCCCTAGTCATCCTGCATACAACTTTCAAAGCTCAACGATATGTTGATGACATCCTGTGGCCGTTTACGTTACCCTTCATGACACGACAGTTTGGAGTCATTTTCCAACAAGATAATGCCAGGCCCCATACGGCTCGCATATCTGTGAGCTACCCCAGTGCTGTTGATACTCTTCCTTGACCAGCAAGATCACCAGACCTTTCACCAATCGAACATGTATGGGACATGGTAGGCCGCCAGATTCGGGCACCGCAAAATGCTGAAGGTCTGGAGCAACGAATGAGGAATGCCTGGCAGAATGTGTCGCATGATGATATTTAGGAACCTTTATCATACCTTAGCTGGACGTATAGAAGCATGCATCACCGCTATGGAGGTTTCACCAACTATTGATTTGAACATTCAATGTGCAGTTCTTAGCCGTTGATGGGTCCTACGGCCTTGAATATTTTTATCATTTCCTTACCTGCGTATGTGCTGGATATATATTTAATTTTAATAAAAATAGATTTTTTTTCTTCAGAATGCTTCTTTTAGTTTAAAAAGAAAAGAAAAAGAGTATATAATAAATTTACTGTACGCTATTTATCTTATTTTACATTTTTGTCACAAAACAATATGCGTATAGCACATAGTATATGTACTAAATATATCGCACGTATGTGTAATATGCGTATAATTATATATTTTAACATCACCAAATATTAATATTTTAAGTTACGATCTCGATATTTCAATTCAAATCGACATTGTTGCTAATAAGAATTATTTATCCAATGCAGGATGGAAGTCTTAAGTGCCATCACGCATGTAGTATGGTAAAAGTATCTTATAGAAAGTGACCTTTAAGCTTACCACGGTGGTCAAATGGTTTGGCTAACTGGACTTACATTTTAACGAGAAATTCTAATCTCAATCCCACAGCACGAGAATTGTCACAGGTGGTGTCAGTCTCCTGAAAATGGATCGCATTGCCTGACGCTTAACTTCGGTGATCAGATGAGAACAGGTGCTTCCAACGTAGTCTGACCGTTGGACATACGTGTTTTGTATATCTACATTCTAAGTTGTCTATTTTCTCACAAACTCCACATCGACAGACAGTAGATATAAATAGTTCATTGTTTCTTTCAATTCTCCATTCGTCGTTTCATTAACCACATAGTACATTTTCCGAAGAATTTTTCTTTTCCATACTCTCATCAATTCTGTCTCAAGCGGCCAATATGCATGTCTCGCCTCCATATAAAACAACAGACCTCATTATATATCCTGCTATCAGTATGGTGTAATTTAAATCACTATTGTTTTTTCCTTATATCACATGATTTGTTTCTAATAAATTTCTGTGTTCGTGAGCAAACTGAAGGCTTGCCGTTACATTTGCAGCAGCTGATCAATACTGTACAGACGAGGTCTGCTTCTGTAGTCTCTACAATGTAATGTGAAGCATACTGTTCGTTAAAAGACCATGTGAATTCTGCCTTGATTCAGATAGTTCTCAGTTTGACGTACTGTTGCCCGTCGATCGGAATGAACAAGTCTTTCCGTTCGAACACCAGTTACCCGTTTATGGCTACAGGCTTTGCTCTCAAACCCTGTTTTCTGGCTACTGGTCCACTCTGCGTATAATTTGCCAATTGCTGTCGTCAAACAATTCACCAGTACACGCACAGCCATTTTGTTAATGCTCGCACCACTTCACCCACAATTATTCCACATTCAAAATCTATCAAATCGCGACACGTTTACGCACTGTTTCATGAATGATACATTTCATTAGTCTGCATATTTCCTTGTCCTTCCGTTCTTACATAGATTCAGATATCTAACGTCGGCATCATCTGCGGAATAGCTGTTTTGGTAAAATCGCCTGGTGGTCATAATAATTTGGTCACTCAGTGTATGTATATAAGCTTTTATTATAAAGACCTGTTAAATATAATATATTACTTCGGTTAAAGCTGCAGTTTATGGGATGTGTTTTCTTGGGATAGGCGTATACTACTTTTGATAAAGATCTGGTTTCGTAAGTTTTTTTTCAGTAAAAGGCACTGATTATATTCAGGCTGGTCTAGACTAGATTTTACTTTCGATAATTATAATCATGAGCTTAAATGAACTCTTTATTTGTGGAATTTTAATAAGACGTTAGCTAAGAATTTATACTTTCGTTTATCTATCGTGTAATCTGAAAAAAAAAAGGGATAATTACGGTAAGAGTGAGGGAGACAGAGAAAATGTAGAAAATAATATAAGCATACACTAAATAAAATTGAAATTGCAATATACAGAATCGCTTACTTGATTTTTACAACTTGTTGAATTTATTCACAAGGACGTCAAAACAACATACGTAAATGATCATTGTTTTGTATTAATCCAGTAGACGCTGTAGCGACGTAAGGCAAAACTTGGTGCATTACAATGGAGACGTTTCAAGTATCGATATTGAATGATTATTTTGGGAAAAAATAGCAAAAACGTGTTCCTGAAAGACGATTCAGTTCACATGTAATGTTCAGAACCTGTGCTTGCAAGGAATACACTCAGCCAACGGATTTTAAGAGGATGGAAAATTGGCTTTCACAAGGCTGGATGGTTAACTCGACGTACAGGACACATGTCGTCAGGATTGCACTGCGATCTAACGAAATGGTTGAGAGATTACATATATATCCGTGCAGTCGAATTTGGGGCACGGAGGGTGACTAGTCAGCGTGATGATCGATTTATTCGACGACGAGTCCTAGCTACTCTTAAAGCCACTCTGTCGGCCGCCAGACGAGCACTGATATCCATCGTTATTTAACCTAGTACCCCGCAAACGATTTTCAATTGTCTTATGGAAGTAGGGGTTACATGTGCATCGACCATTACGCTGCTTACCACCGACTTCATCGTCGACACAATTTTGATTGCTGCCGTTACCGGGTAATCTGGAATGTAGGCTGGTGTTGAGTCATCTTCAGTGACGAAGCCCACTCTTGTGCAGACTCAGTCGATGACTGGTTACATATATGGAGGCGATGTCGACGTGGTGAACGGGACAATCTGTTAAATTGTGTCGAACTGTACACAACTCGAAAGGCGATATGGTCTGGGGGATTCATCAGCTATGGTGGTCCTATCTGAAGTGCGTTGTAGGCAATTTAACAACTCGCCGGCACGATAATTACATCTCGGAACCTGCAGAACTCTCCATAACTGGTGCACATAACGCTTTATTTCAGCATGATAATGTCCGTTCATATATGGCAAACATTTCAGGGAATGTCTACGAGGTACCAATATACTACCATGGCCTACCAGATCCCCAGATTTATCTCCAATAGAAAACGTTTGGACATCATGAGACGTACGTCATCTGCAGTCTCAAACGCAACCACCGCAGCAACAGATTTGTTCCAAACAAGTTGAGCAAGCATAACGAACATTGCCCTAAACTTTTATATCTGTACGATTCAATACTGCGACGAGTAGAGAAATGCATTACTGATAAAGGACGAGGCATTCCATACTAATATATCAATGCCAGCAGTTTTTTTGCAAAATAAATGCAAATATTGTCATGTCTTACTACATAACACACCTTTTTGTCCACAAGTGTTTGGCAAATCGTGCGTCTCCTCCTTGATGTTCTAATTTCAACTTTACGTAAGGTATATGTATATAAAACAAAATGGGCTATATTATTGTATTTTCATATGATTACATGCTACTTCGTTATAGTCGGGACTATTAATAGAATAATAGTTAAAAAATGTAAAAATATTAGTAGTCGTACATATTCTTTCTTTTTATTTCGATACTAGGCCAACTATACAGTATGTATCAAGTTATGGATGTAAACATTTGCTTCAAATAACTATTTTATTTGCAAGACTTTCTATACTTTTTAACCTTTATTATTTGAACAGCAGTTAAACTTAGTTCTCATCTTACGATTACAAAACCCTTTTAAGCTTTAGTCGTTCAAAGATATTCAGAAATGTGCTTTTAACCACCATTACATTTAGTATATATGCACGCCTCTGTGGGTATAATCATAGTCTTCTGACTCGCTTCTATCCTTAGGTAAACTTGGTCGTATGTAAACTTATCATAGGTTGATGTCAGTCGCTATGTGCTGCACATATAAAGAAACGACTGACAATATTCTTCATTCTGCCGACAGTGAAAAACGGAGACACCAATATGGTGTAACTACCAACACGATAGGCGTAGAAAAACATTTAGCATATAATTTAAACAATAAAACGCGGAGTTAATGAAAAGTATGGTGTAAGCATCATAAAGTGGAAAATTGGCTCTCGGCGTTTCGACATTGTACCAACCATACGTCTGTCCATATATCCTTGTCCGAGAAAAGAAATGTGCCTTGTTAACTGTTTGAGTTCGTCATCGACAATGATCTTAAGCAACAGGCTCCAGCTCTGTGGGAGCTCGGGTGCGAACTTGAGGTTATTCACAATATGTGAACTTGAAATTATCTACATACACAGTTGAAGCAAGACGAGAAGATCAAGAATGTCCTCCACATTACTCTTCATGAAAAGCAATTGTGTCTTTTCCTTTCTATTGTTAGAATCTATCATTATCTAAATAAAATAAAATCATTTCTATCATTATCTGAAGATAAGTGGAGAGTTAGTGATATGACTGCTAGTAAACTTTGAGTAACACTAAACCAAAGATGCCAAATCGGATATTCCAGTGTTTGAAGAAAAATAAGCGTAACGCTTACAGTGACGCAACAGTTTTTAAATATATCTTTAATGCTTAGAGCCTTAAGAAATATGGCGATCTTTGAGTGACAAAATGGATTTTCTTTTTTTTTTTTCTTTTTTTTTTCCCAGCACAATTCTGGAGCGCGACTTTTATTGCCATGTTAATCAACGCAGCCATGAACGTACTGTTTTCGTCCAACAGAGTAGCGCTACAACCCAGTGTTTTAGGATTTTTTTCTTTTTAGAAGTGCCTGCCATTTTTAATGTTGTCAAAATAAAGTTACAATTTGTTTCGCATACTGACATTTTTAAGATTATTAAATTAACTTGAAGTATAGTGAGACAATTTGCTAAGCCCTTGAGTAGTATGTGGCACTACCGTGGCGCAGTAATAATAACGTGTTCTCGTAGCGTGCCATTATTTCAGGTTTGATTCCCAATGGTGCCGAAGGAAAACTGCTTACCGACTAACTGCTCACGGAGAAGTTTGAGGCCTTAAGCAGTTAGAATTCCTTGAAAAAATGTCTCGGCGCAGCATAGCCTTCGTTATGTCCTTGCGCCGTAAAAATATATATAAAAAAAAAAACCAGAATAGTGTAGTTTCCCTTTTTAATTTGGGACGTTAGATGTTATCTGAATAAAATGAATGGAATGGGAGTTTATAACATACTACGGTTGTGCTTATGCATGTATATACATAATATGTACATTTATATATAATATCATTATATATTACTTAGTATATACATTTTATATGCTTTTCTGTTTGCTTAATAAGTATCCATAAATTCTATTTTTTTCTACTGGGATCCATGCACAGTAACAATTGATAGAAAATTATGCTATATCTAAATACATTACTTGAAAGGGCGTTGTTTTCGTTTTGAAATAACGCTTGATGTTTTAAATAAAAAGGTTTAGGATATTTGTCATAGTCAGGTATATATATGCGATCACACAGCGTGTGTGCAGGTAGTCGTTGTGCTGCCACCAGCTCGGCTCGTAGCTGAGCAATATACGTCTCTTCGTGAGGCGGGTTCTTTATTCCTGTTTTCTAGGTAGAAAACTAGAAGGTCGATGATGAAGAGTGAGGTAGATATCAAGAATGAAGAAACAATCTAACACTATTTATTGAAGGTGATTAGTATATACCTTGACATCACAGACAAGGCAACTATAGGCACACCCCCTAAGTTCCAACGTATTAGTCAGGCACGGAAATCACACACACGCGTGTCCTTCCTACTCCTCTGCCTCGTTCGATCTGCCCTCTCTTACCCACTGTACGCAACCAACTCTTTCTCCACTATGATATAATTGGTCAGTCTTAAGACCGTGGTCACACCTGATTGGCCGATGTGACCCTTCTCCCCGTTCCATACATGTTTCCCATAAATATTCTGCAATGTCAATCTGGACCTTGCAGACCAGAGTTATTGCAATTTTATCCGCCCACATCCGGACTGTTTCCTCTCGACCCTTTTCACAAAGAAGACCTACAAGTCTCACTTTCCCATGCTAACGCCATGTGATCATTACAATATTGAATTAGAAAATCTTGGTTTTCTCCGAATGTCTTTTCTATTTGAAACAGAACTTGAATTGCTTTCTTTTGAATTGAAAACACTATTTACTATTACTAATTTTTCAATGGCTAATCACACAACTATCTGTTTCTCTATGGCAGGGATCAGCAATTTACGGCACTCGTGCAGCACACGGACCACTGTTTAGCGGCGGAGATCTTAAAATGGAGGAAAATAAATCTGAGGGCAACCGTTAAAATTCAAAAGAAGTATTTTATTTTCAAGTAAAATCTATCCATGTTTTCACACCTTCTGAAGGTCAATGTTGCTAGATATTGGCGGGGAAAAGTGTACAAAACAGTGAATTTGCAGATTGACTGACGTCTTGAACAGCTCTCTTTGTTCTCTATTTCTGTCCAACATTTCCTTTTCTCCCCGAATCTGCCACCTCACTATCACTCACGTTTGCTCCTCGCAAGGTTAGTATTGTGAGTAATTAATGTTGCTAAACCGTTTGCTGTAACAAAAAATCTCTATATTCATTCTTGTTAACGATCTTGGACTGAAAAATATGAATTCATGCACCAATAGCATTGCGCTATTTGCGCTTCGCATCATTAATTAAACCGCTATAAATAATCGTATATTTTGTGTACAGTGCCATTTTCAAGAAAAGGATTTCTTTTAATTTATTACGAACTTACCAGAGATCTACTTAATCTGTATTAATAATTGGATAGCCACATAAATATTCAGAGTTTGGTGAGTGGCATGCTGCACAATTTGATGAATGCCACGGGACGACTCTGCAGTGTTACTTTGGCACAGCAGCACAAAAAGTTTGCCGCTCCCTTGGTTTGTAGTAACAAAATTTGAAATGTTTGAAATGCGAAATATATTTTGCTCTGACGCAGTAGTTCCCAACTAGTGGTCCGCGAGACAGGTCATTATTTTAAAAAAATAATTAAAAAACATTAAATATTAAAATTAAATATAAAATTGAATTGATAGCACATTTGTAGAAATCTACAATCGGGCAGAACTTCAGAAAACGGTTCGTATTAAAAGTAATTCGTCTTAATGAGGTTGACTGTATTTCTTTTTTACCAAAGAAAGATTTTACAAACACATTTCCCCAAAAAAAGACCCGGGTCCCTTTTTTATTAAGGTCTTGCAGCCAACTCGTAAGAATTTTTCAAAGTGGTCCGCGAGTCCAATTGAAGTGGAAAAATGGTCCCTGGGCGCAATTGAATTGGAAAAGTGGTCCCTAAGCACAATTGAAGTGGGAAAGTAGTCCACCACTTCGATTTGGGAACCACCGCTCTAACGAAATGCAACAAAATGGTGCGTTGGAATGGACGTCCATATTTTAAACGTATTATTATTACATTTTTGATTAAATTTATAAATAGAAATCTCTTCTATATATTAAATATAAATCGCGTTTAAGTAGGAATTTTATTCAATATATCCAAGACGACGTCGAGTACAAAATGATTAACATGATACTTTTTACAATCCAGACAGTGTAAACCTTTAAAAAATGTGTATAAACCAATAATTATATTATTTTTTCTTAAAGCTAGAGAAGAAAAGTGGTGCAGGAAACTTAAATTCAGTCAGTTGTGTATAGATAATAGTTGAATGTAACGCAAAATTTACTTTAATTTTTTAAATGTGATGAAGCTCCGCCACATTTAGGAACTTTCTGCAAAATTTGTTGATTCGATCTACAGGTGTAAGCTTTTAACTCCTTTGCCACATTTGACGGTTCTGACTCGTCATGCAGCTTCCATGCCAAAATATACGACGACGAGCCAGAGCCGTCAGGCGATTTGAAGAAGCTGCTGTTCCGTTTGCATATAGCGAATAATCACGTGCCATTCCTTGCAAAAGACCACTTATAAACCAAGGTATTTAGCCTCACATTTACGGTAGAAATGCAGGTTTTCTATTCCATATAAAATAATTTCCCTTTGTTTAAGCGCAACCCATATTACTAAGAAAACTCGATTTCTCTGACGTCATAAGCTAGGTTCTGTTACGTAATTTAAGTGAGGGCTACCAGAGTAGGCAATTTTTCTTACTGTAATCCAACTAGCTAATACAGTAAAACCTCCCTACAACGATGTCCGATATAACGATAAATCCCTCTACAACGATAATTTTTCTCGGTCCGTATAATAGTGTTGTAGAGAGGTTTTACTGTATAATGAACCCTCCCTATAACAATGACTCCCTCTACAACGATAATTTTTCTCGGTCCGTATAATATTGTTGTAGAGAGGTTTTACTGTATCAGAAAACGTTTTGCGAAAAATATAATTTTCTGAGAAGTATGTTTTCGTCATTTTAATGTTTTCGAGGACAGAATATAAATTTGGAAAGTGTAGATACTTATAAACGGGTATTTTTTATGAGACTAATATATAGTAGTATGTATATATGTAATCATTGTAGGACTCAGTGAAGTTAGAAGAAAAGGTGAAGAGTTGGTGGAACTTAAAAGTGGACATTTGTTTTATTATAGAGGAACGGAAACTGGAAGAACAAGTGGTGTTGGCTTCTTAATCAACAAAAGAATTAAAGACTGTCTTCTGGAAGTTGAAAGTACATCAGATCGAGCAGCGAGGCTCGTTGTTCAACTAACCCAGCGATACCAACTTCAAATAGTACAGGTATATGCACCAACATCAAGCCATACCGACGAAGAGGTTGAAGAATTTTATGAAGAAATCAAAGAGTTACACACCAAAGGGAAACAACATATCAAGCTCATCATGGGGGATTTCAATGCAAGAATTGGACAACAGGAACAAGGAGAGACATCGGTTGGTAAATACGGATATGGGGAAAGGAATGAACGTGGCGATCAACTCATCGAATTTGCAGAAGCTGAAAACCTTAGCATCATGAATTCATTTTTTAAGAAGAAACCGCAAAGAAAATGGACATGGAAACACCCAAATGGGGGAACTAGTGAAATTGACTATATCCTGGCAAACAAGAAATCAATTATTGAAGATTGCAGTGTACTGAACAGATTTAATACTGGAAGTGATCATCGAATGGTGAGATGTAAAGTGCACTTAAATACTAAATTAGAACGACAGAAGCTCATTAGGAAACAAGTAAGTAAGAGGGTGGATTTAAAGAAATTAAAAGAAAATACCGAGGCATTCAAGTTGGAATTAAAAAATCGCTTTTCTGCACTGGAAGGACTTATTGATGAAAGTGATATCTCAGAAGCAAATGAAAACATTGTTAAGACAATAGTTGAAACTGCTGGGGAAATTGGTGGTGTAACCTGTAAAAAGCACAATAGCAAATTATCTGAGAAGACGAAACAGCTCATGAAAAGGCGAAGAGATATGAAGGTGGACAATCGAAATACCAGTTCCAGGATTGAGTACATAGAACTTTGTAAAACTCTGCGCAAAAGCATGAAAGAAGACATAAGAAAATTCAACTGTGAGTTAGTAAGGAAGGCCATTGAAAATAACAAGAGCCTTAGGGTTGTTAAAGGAAGTTTATCTGTTGGGAAGAAACACATCATTGCATTAAAAGGAGAGGATGGCACCGTAACAAGAAATAGGGAAGAAATACTTAGAAGAGTTGAAGAATTCTACAAAAAACTATATGAAAGTAACAGTGGATTAAACGAAGACACTGAAATAGTCGAAGGAACAGCTCCTAAAATCTTAAAAGAAGAAGTTTCATTTGCAATAAAAAATATGAAGAAAGGAAGAGCCCCTGGTGATGATGGTATTACATTAGATATCCTAAAAGAAGCTGGAGAATATGTAGAAGACATACTTGCAAAATTCTTTACCAAATGTCTTAACAGCGGTAACATACCAAACCAATGGGATTCTGCAACAGTAATTCTTTTGCATAAAAAAGGTGATAAAGAGGATTTGAAAAATTACCGACCAATTAGCTTGTTACCTGCTATTTATAAAATCTTCACAAAAGTGCTAACACATCGCCTGCAGAAAAAATTAGATGCAGCTCAACCAAGAGAACAAGCTGGATTTCGAAGTGGATTCAGTACAGTGGACCATATTCAAGTATTAAGAGAATTAATTGAAAGAACACATGAATATGAACTTCCATTGTGTGTTGCATTTATTGACTATGAGAAGGCCTTTGACTCTATTAAAACATCAGCAGTCATCAACTCTTTAAGATCAACAGACATTGAGGATGTGTACATTGACATGGTGAAACGTGTGTATAAAAATGCAAGTGCAAAATTTCGGTTACATAAAGATACCAAAACTATCAAAATTGGTAAAGGTGTGAGGCAGGGAGATACCATTTCTCCAAAACTTTTTACTTCAGCTTTACAGATGATTTTTCAGCTGATAAATTGGAATAACAAGGGAATAAAAATAAATGGTGAATATTTAAATCATTTGCGGTTTGCTGATGACATTGTTATTTTTTCAACGAACCCATCAGAACTCCAAGACATGGTACAGGAGCTCTCAACTAGAAGTAAAGAAGTTGGACTCAAGATGAACCTACAAAAAACTAAGATCATGTTCAATAATTTTGTAGAGGAAACAAAAATACAAGTTGACAACATTGAGCTAGAAATTGCTGATTCATATATTTACCTTGGCCAGCTGATTTCAATGGATGGCAACATTATGAAAGAACTCAACAGACGTATTAAACTTGGCTGGAGTGCATTTGGAAGAAACAGTTTTATCCTGAAGGGGAAATTGCCTTTGTGTCTAAAAAGAAAGGTCTTCAACCAGTGTGTATTGCCAGTCCTCTCTTATGGATCAGAGACATGGAGTCTAACAGTTGGAGCAATACGAAAGTTACAGACAACGCAAAGGAGCATGGAGAGGTGCATGCTTGGAATAACTAGGAGAGATCGAAAAAGAAACACTTGGGTGAGAGAGCAAACTAGAGTAGAGGACATCATTGTTAAAGTAAAAGGGCTGAAATGGCGATGGGCTGGGCATATTGCAAGAAGAACTGATCAACGATGGACAACAGAAATTCTGAACTGGATTCCAAGAGACCACCGAAGACCTAGAAAACGTCCTCAAACTAGATGGGTGGATGAAATAAGAAAACAGGTTGGGGTGACGTGGAAGCGAATTGCTCAGGATAGACTTGTGTGGAAAGCATTTGGAGAGACCTTCATCCAGCAGTGGATAGATAATGGTTGAATATGATGATGATATAATTTAATGCTGTAATATGCATTTCAGTTTTAGGAAATCCGTGATAGTATAAAAGCTGTTCATTTGTATTTTGTTATTAATGCCTTAGAAGCTAAGTCACATGGGATTCCTTAGAATGTATTGTGATTATTTTTGATAGATTACATTTTGATGTAATTAATTTTATGATCAATATTTTGGGACCAGGTTATATAGTATGTACTTATACATGTGTTTACTTTTTTTTTGCTCTCACAAGTAACCGTAAAACCTCCTTGAATAGAGGCCACCTCTATTTAACGAATATTTTTCTAATCCTTAGTTCTAATGCTTGCTATCCTCTAATCATCCGTAATAGCGAACACATTCAAACTGTAACAACTTGTGCTTTACCTCTTTACTTACTAAATTTTTAAAATGTTTCTAAATATTTTTCGCAATTCTGGAATTGCATTATTTGGTAAGAATTATATTAAATCAATAGAACAGTGTTCAGTAGATATCATCCGTAAATGCATGATAAGTGTTTTTCAGTAAATAGACCAATAAATCTATGAGGATTTCAATGTTTTTTGTTTTTTCAACTTTTATGTTATGACGGCACATGAAGTGTTGATGAAAAATGAGTATAGTACGCGATAAAATTGCACATAAAGTATAGTGAGAAAATTAAAAAAATGCAAATTATTTTAAAAGCACTTTTCTTGTCATTGCTTTAATTTCATTTGGCGATGACAGGTGGTGTGGGTTACATTACTCAGAAAATAAGAATTTTACGCATGCGTGTTGACTTTCAAAGTAAAATTATCCAATGAAAAGCCTAAATTTTTATAACACGCCTTTGCAGTAAAGACTTTTAGGTAATTCGTTTTAAACTGAGTCAACAAATGAAAAAAAAAAGCGTGCGCTGATCGGTTAGCTTAAATTTCAATTATCACAAAAAGTGTAGATTTGTCACAAATATGAATGTTATTTTTCTATATTGAAATTCTTCAAGGAATGCAGCTGTGTGATTCGTTTTCGAGGATTGTAGAAACGCGCGTATATCGAAATTTTAAGGAAATTTAATAATGTAGTTTGGCAAGTTCCTTTCGATTGAAATCGTACGTCAAGCGGTTAAACAGCCATTTTTCTCGAAAGTTAAATTTTTGCACTTACATTGTGCGCTGCACCATCGATTTGATTTACTCCTGGTTTCGTTTCTACCAAATGCGCTTTGATAGCTAGCTCACTTTTCTGTCAGTAACTTTTGAACGTCACTGTAGCCAGGGGGCTTGTTCTCTATGTCGCAAGAAGTTTGAATTCCTCGGAGAACTATAGGGCTCGGTGCAGTATGACCCTTGCTGTCCTTTCTACCGTAAAACTTACAAACAAAATCAAATAAAAAAAAAAACTTTGAACGTCTACGTAGCAATCATATATTATTAGAATAAGAACTCTCTCACGTATATCGACTTAGCAAAAGTATTATCGTATAGATCCCGTTTTTTATGCTCGTTCGACCACATTTCCTGGATGAATAAACTTTGAATATAAATTTTCTCCAAACTCATTGTAGCGATTTTTTGATATAAGAAAATTTGAAGGTAGATGCAACACTTTGAGCTAATGGCTGAATAAATTCAGTAAAACCAGAGTAAGTGGTCGGATATTACTTCACGTTCCTCTGGCTTGCTATGTTGTTCAGTTTTTGGTAATAGAATTTTGAAACCTAGAATTTTTAGTTTAAAATGTTTTCCAGCACTGCGACAAAAAAAAAAACCCTATTAGATACCGCTCTTCAAACAAAACGGTAGTTACCAAAGTTCTTGCATTTGCTTTTTCCGGTAATGCGTTTTTTCCATTCCGCGAAGATGAACGGATCTATAGAGACTAGCATAGATTTTATGATGTAATCTCTTGATACGTTACTACAAATAAGTAACGCTGCACTACCTTTTGACGCCTCAAAATCTGGTGCTTTTCTTTTTCAAAATAAACGTTCTTTTTGTTGGATATCCCCTTTCTCCCCTCACCAAGACCTATCTTGTCGGCACCGAAAACCTGAAGCGTATATTCGTGCTTTTTTTTAACCAATGATTTTTCGAAATTTCTTCAGATTGTTTCCAATGTTCAGTTTAGCCTTTTTTCCAGTCACAAAATATTTAACTAACTGAATGTTCTATTCCTCGAGCTGTCCGTTGAGATCATCAATCATCGATTGGCTGGCCAGTTTTAAACGATATATACAGGGAAGAAGATCGCCAAAGTAAAAATTACAACTTTACTGATATATCAATGGATGTTAAGCCATTGATTATCGGGAGTTCGATCAGATACGGAACACGGACGGAGCGATGCTCATCTCAATTGGTTTAATGAAAGAAAACTGCTGTTGATAAAAGAACGTAAACAGGATTATTAAATTCGTTCCATGTTTCAAATGATCCATCTAGTTGTATTTGGAGACTGCAGCAACTAAAACTTATTTGCATCCCACCCGTGGTATTTGAACAACGTAATTTTCATGTTAAATGCATGTGATAGAATATTCTCTCTCTACGCTGGTGTGTGTGAACGTAATAGTAAAGACATTTAGAGTTTTAAGTTTATTTACGTAAACGTGTTCGATTTTTTAATTCTTTTCTCAATCCGGTGTTTGGAGCTTTGATGAATGAATCCGAAAGGAATTTATTTTTGAGAATAGCCATTTTTTTTTTCTGGAAGAGCATGAACCGAAAGGAATTCTTCTTTATGAACATGGAACGTGAGTTGGATGGATGTATTGCCTCCTCTGGTCGATGAAAAATGGACTGCACTTTTTTCAGGCAGAACGGGGACTATCTAGATATTAAAAGTTCTTTTCACAAGGCTACAGAGATGTATACCATTGCAGCGTGATGATTAAGAATGCATCCAGCGTGTATATTGAATAATTATACAAAATAAATTGCGATTAACAGGGACTTTGACCCGACAGTTACGTGTTTGACTGAGAGGTTTTATTGTTTATTGCATCGGTTTGAAATTTGCGATACGAATGCTTTTTGAACTTGAAAATACATTTATGGTTATGGAAGAGGGGGAAAATGATGAATTCGTCAGATGTCAAATATTTTTTATTCGTTATTTTTATTTAAGGGCTGCTGGAATACGAAAATAAGTTTGAGGTTGAAAGAGCATTTACTTAGGGGTGTAGCTTCCGAAGGATACCGCACTTGTGATTGATATTTATATATGTGAACGCTGTCAGTCTTAAATATATCATAATTAATCGAAAGCAGTTTTTGACAAGAAATGCAGGTAAATATATGCAAAAAATGTATTCATATATATATATATATTTTAAATAGCGTCTAAATATGAGAGAAAAGTCCGGAACCACCGGGGCACGAACACAAGACCTTTCGTTTATACATTAAATGCTGTGCCAACTGATCTGTAATAAATAAAATATGTATAATACGTAAAATTTAGTTATTACGTTTACGCAATATATGTATAAAATATATACATATATAGCAATCTTGTCAACATTGTAACGACACTACTTCGAGTTGACTGAAAGTAGAGCGGACTTATGGCCCCTGAATCCACTGGAAACTGCGATCTCCTAAAACTTACGCTCTGAATGAAAAATATTTTATTCCGATAATAGTCTATAAACAAGCACATGGGCAATTATGGGATGTCCAGTGTCCCCAGTCTTAGCAAACATGATATACAATAAGAAAAGCGAATACACCACAGTCTTCTTGGATATGCAAGTAAGAAGACTGATTAGCAAGACACGATTTCAGTTTAAAGAAAACCAACCCACAGGGATCACTAATTAGACTTTTCTACTCAGCAACCTCCCACCATAAGACTACGGTCGTTGAAACATTATGCAACGAAGTTTTAAGAATTTGCAATAATGAAACTACTCTTAGGAAAGAACAACATAATTTGAAGTATGTGTTTCGAGCCAATGGCTACCCCTACACGGCTTTTTAAGACGGAAGGGGTGAGTCTTGTAAACGAATTGATTTAACTTGAATTTATTTCAAAAATTTTAACGACAGTTAAGAGTAAAAAACTTTCTGTAGATCCGTATTAATCTCCTGAAAAATTTTAGTGAAAGTTAAGGGTCCAGTACCTACAGATCAGATTATAAAAATACGCATTTTATAAAGCATAGCGAAAGAGCTTTCAGAACAATATCCCATACGAAACAAGAATATTTGAAGACAATACAACGAAATAGGGAAAACCATTCCCGATTACTCTACCGCGTTCTACAGGACAGTTACGTGACTGATTGAGGAAATACGATTCTTCATAAAAAGATGTGTATTATTAGGGTCTGATAAACGCACGGGCCTCCTGCGCCGAGGCCCCAGGGGATCCCATTTATTGGGGGCACCTACATTTTTTTTGTGATTTTCTTTTTGGCAAAAACATATTTCTGTTTTTTAAAAACATATATGTCAATTAAGACATCGCATACAAACCTGAGAGAAAGTAGGATACCACTTTAGACATAAATTTAGGACCGCCTCATGTTCAGTTCAGGTCCGGAGCTCATGTCTCAACGGTTTTGTACTTGTTTCTCTTATGTTTGTATGTGGTTTTCTAATTTATATAGGCTATGTGACACTTGTTAATTATATGACATGATAAAATACACGCATTTGTTTGTCTTTGTCAATGAATAAATTATATATATATATATAACCGAAATACACAACAATATATGAAAAGATAATACAATGTAGAAATTTATATCATACATAAAATTAAATTACTGGCAATAAAAAATACACAATACTTTATTAAACTAAATTTATAATTATAATAGACACCGTGTATAACAGAACACTAATAGCGCAATATTAGAAAAGGTATATATAAAACTGTTCTTTCGAAAAGAATACAATTTAAATAAATGTATATGCATGTGTGTGCGTGATTTTAAAACCTTTCTCAAGAGCCCTTTCCAAAACCGTATGCATGACGCCTCCCTCCTTCTCCCACACACATATTCATTATAAAATATATATTATTTATAATTTAATAATATATTATAAAAGTATACTAAAAGTGAACTTACAACAAACAATAAAATATTAAAATTTAAGTCCTTTGTATTTTAAAAATTGTGTAATTATGCATCAGTTGCTTATATGACAATGACAAAAATATTCTGTAAATTTATAAAATATCGAAAAAATCATAAATTTAGACGTTCATATACCTTTTTAAGAACATCACAATCCATTCTAAAACAAAAAATACTTCATAGTAAAATACAGACTGCAGAAAATTATTTAACAAATCAGCTTCAATTACTTCAAGTAGACAATAAATCTAGCCATAATAATACCTTCAAAGAACAGCTATCTGTCTTTCAACAAATTAAAATATAATTTAAAACAAGACTGACACGGGAGGACGTCATCAGGGAAGCCCCTTCCCCCACCTTTCCACGGTATGTGCCTGGTAATGCCTGAACATAGGGAAAATGGGCACCAGTCTCCCAATATACCATTCATAGACAAAAAACCTCAATAATACAAACGCTACAATAAAAAATTTCAATGAAAAAATATTTAAAGCAATATAACAATGTTTAAAAAGTTTTAGTTAAATTATTAAGTGATTTTTTTTTTCGTTTTGAACTCATATAAATCTAGATATAAATTTAATTTTTAATAATAAATAACTTATAAAGTGGCTATTACAATAACTTTGATTAAGATCAATAATATTATGGCATTTTTTGAAAACAAAAAATTCCGAAGTTCCTTCATTTTATTAAGTGAAGTACTTGTGAATCGTTTCTCAAATTCCAAAATAAAATGTTTTTCAAACTAAAACTCGCATTTTTAGCTTTAGAAAATGAATTAGAAATTTTTTTAAATGGTTTTTTATAGTATTAAAAATACCAGACATTGGAAATGTGTCTTGTGGGTGAAATGACTCGTGCATCCATCAATCCTGTCTTTAGTTCCAGCATACTGCAAAAATGCACTGAAAATTTTCTAAAACATTGCAACAGATTTTAAAATAGATATTCTCCAAACTTTGTGTTAAAATATTCTCAGAAATTTTTCAACATCCGTTTGCTACATTTGCAGACTATTTGTGTGCTATGAGTGTTTTACTTCCACTCTCAGCACATCTGCTATATTCTGACTCTTGTACATAACACTAAAACTATCACATTGAAGAACTAAAATTGCAACAAACTTCGTTTTTCACTTTAAGCATATTTATAGTGTTTATGTCTAGACGCCTCCAGATTATGCTCGTATTTCTTCAGTCTTCTAAAAACATCATAACTCTTATTTAAATGTAGCTTATAGTAGTGGGAAATGTGCTACGTTGTTTCTATTAACAGATGAAGGATCGCTGTTAACTGTGTATCAAAATTGTAAGATTTTAGGGTGTGTGAGCCCTTGATATATGTACGTTGCTATAAAAAATATTTATATTCCTACCATTATGCAACAAAGTATGTTCTGTCGGTTCGTTTAATCAAACAGATGGACTCTCATTTGCGTAGTCGAGGAGAAACAACATTCGACCTCGCGTTCCTTCAGTTTTCTGCGAAGTCATAAAGACAGTTTTATTATTATGGTTATATGATATGAACATCTCATACTACATAAAATTTTGACTTGATTTAGGAAATTGTTTCATATTATTTCTGGATGAGTTTATAGCTGGAATAGAGTTTACAGTGCGTTGCATAATTATAGGTCCATCCACAAAAATAACTTTTTCTTCATATGAATATGCAAATAATCTCCCAAAAAATTTCAGTGATTTCGTATTAGGATATGTAACAAAAACATAGCGAAATATGCTAAAAAGAAATATTTTTTTAAAAAATGCTGCACTTCTTAGTATATAGTTGTTGCAAAATAATAGGTCCACCTTAGATTTCATTCCAAAATACCGTGTGATTATTTCTCATTTATGCAAATTTGCGTCCTGACATGTGCTTTCGACGTCACTGAGCTGTAGAATGTGTTTTTAACTGTTACTTTTAGTATTGTATCGATGAATAGAACAAGAAATGGGTCACAAAAATTATCTTACCAAAATTAAAAGGGCAAAATTAAAGCTTCTAAAAAATGCGGAAAGTCCAATATAGAGAAATAGCGAAACGTTTGAAACGATTAAACAATGTGGTGAACAATTTTACTCGATTAAAACATGCTTATGGCGCAAAAAAAATCTACAAGGAGTCCTGCTAAACTGACCTCTCGCCAAACAAGGATAATTGTTAAGGGGGTTCCATCTGGTTCAACTTCTTTAGGTGCTTTAGCACGTCGAAAAGATATTCCAATATCAACGTCAATGCTGTTTAGGACCCTGAAGACAGTGCACTGTTTAAGGTACCCCCAAAGTTATCTGAAAAGCACGAAGAAAATAGACTGAAATTTGCACAACAAGTAATGACTTGGAAAGAAGACTGGAGGAAAGTAATATTCAGAAACGAAAAGAAATTAAATTTGGATGGGCCAGATGGCTGGCAATTTTATTGGCACGACTTGCGCAAAGAAGAAGAACGAATCTTTTCGAAGCGACAAGATGGAGGTGGTTCTGTTATGATCTGGGCAGGCATTGAACGGCAAGGAAAACAGACATTACATTCTTAAATACTCGTATGAATGCCACAGATTATCAAAACCTACTTGATGAGCACTTGCTACCATTTTCAGCAGAAATCGGAGGGCCATGCTTCATGCTTTAACACGATAATGCCCCAATCCATACAGCTAATTCAACCTCTGAGTGGTTTATAGAAAACGGTGTCCACATTATTGACTGGCGACCTTACAGTCCAGATTTAAACCCCACAGGCAATCTATGGTGAACACTTGCAAGAGCTGTATATGCAGGTGGGGAAACAATACTACTAATGAACTGAAAGAAGCAATTCTGTCTATGTGGCATGCCACCAACCTGCATTACTTGCAGAATGTTATTAATTCTATGCAAAAAGAATTTATGAATTGATTCTAAAGAAGGGAGGAAAAATCTACTACTAATAAATTTTTATGAATAAGTTTCATATGGTGGACTTATCTTTTTGCAACACCTGTTTTTAATTATTGTGACTTTATTCTTGTAAGTACACTTGCAATCCTTTTAACTTTTAAATAATTTGTTATCACAAGAGCCTTGTAATAAATGTAAATTAAAAACATGAAACAGTAGTTCAATAGAACTTCTGTTTTTGTTCGGATGGACCTATCATTATGCAATGCACCGTATATTTCCAATATCAATTCAAATTCAAATTTAGGTTCAAATTTTTTCACATTAAAACTATTTTCTACAAAACACAAAATACTCGCAAATCAATTGGATTGTGTGTTGTAATCCATTTTATTAGATAAAATGATTTCTGTTTCGTAGATTTTGATCATGAATAATCATTTTTCTAAAAAATTACTTTATTCTGGGTTGTATTCTACAACATGGCTTTTACTAGTTATTTGTTATATTTTCTGTTTCTTACAATATCATATGATATGATATATTCCAGATACGCGCTATATAGTAGTTTCACATCACTCACGAGCAAAACATAGGCGAATGATGCGAGACTGGATTCCTTTAGACACGCGCATTCTCGTAAATGCTCATTGTTTGCTTTACTAACCATTTGTTATCTGTCTGTAAACTAGCCCGCGTCAAAGCTAATTCTAGGCGCATGGGAGAAGTGCAAAGATTTGCGAGTGTTTCACATGCCCTGGAACTGGAGCATGTCATCCTTTAACACTGAAAACATTCACATTTCTCTTAAATGCTCCCCTAGGATTTAACACTATAGGCGATCGCTTAATGGACGGGCAGGGTCTGATCAGGTGACGTTGGCACAAGTGCTGAGGTATTTTTTAATTCACCACAACACTGAATTACTGTCAGAAAATGATTTCAAATTATTCTCGCACGTCACCAACCAAGGCCGTTCCTGGCGGGAGTTAAAAGGGTGCCTCGCACACCTGGAAAGCCCAACCCAGGGGTGCTACAGAACGTTTATTTTTTATTATATAGTCTTTAATCGTTAAATCAAAAACAATGTCAATGATCTTTGATTTTATGCGAGTAAAAATTAAAAAATATTTCTCTTTTGTATGATAACTGTTTAAAACTATGTATACATAAATACAAAAGTAAGCACTGTACAAACAAAACTCTTAATTAAACGATATTAAATTAATAAGGTTGGCGATATTCCTTTTGTACCTTTGCGGCCAAGAACGCAGGAATGGCGGTGTCTCCAGTCACTCAGCGTGCACAAAACACTGAAAATATCTAGAAGCTTTAGCTGAAAAGTGTTATTTTTTCGTTTTATCTATGTAATCTAGTAGAGAGCTCGTGCTTTAACTTGAAAATTACAAAGCTATATTATGTGTTTATATTCACTAAGAAAACGCAATTTCCCTAGCCGTTTCGCGTTTTTTTATTTTTTTTTTTCACTTTTGTCTTCAACTTTCACTTTTGAAGAACCGATCCTTTTATGTAGCTTTCAAAATTATGCCACGCTAATTTTCATAATTCTTTTGATTTTTTTTAAACTTGATTTTTCAGTGAATAAACTCTTATTGTTATAAACTTTTTTACCATATAATTTAAAATAGCGTCTCTCCTTAATAATGTACGCGCATTAATTAAACTCGTAGGATATTTAGTCTTTGTGGTATACCTATTGTTAATTTTTATATTATCTATTAAACTATATTATTTATTAAATTATATTATCGTATTTTTACGTGATTTGTTAAATGAAATAACAAATTTTCTACAAACAATTAACAATTTTTTTTAATTGGTTATGAAATGACTGTATTTTGTAGTTGATTTTAATATTAAGTTTGAATTGGAATACAGAATCGGTTTATTAAGATTCAGCGTATCAACAATGCAGTGCAAAGTGGGGCGGCATAGGTGTGAAGTTATATGGACCCTTGGTGCCCGGCCCCTCAATAATTTGAAATAAATTACGATTTTACACATTATGTACATTTATACATTATAACATATTATGCTTCTGCCCCACCCCTCAATAATTTTTAAACACTCTGTTGATGGGGAAGAAGTTCCCCTTCACTTTCCCACTGCATTTATTAAAATAAAGGCATACACAGTGGCGACTTGGTTTTAGTTATTGAACTATAAATTTTAATATAGAGAGCTTGCTGATGAATATTAAATATTACTTTGTAAAGCAACGTGACTTAAACCTAAGCGAGGTGTGTGTGTGTACGCAAGAAATAATTTTCTGTCTATTAAAGATACATTTTTTTCTCTTCCTTTTTTTTTTTTTCTGTTCAAATGACTTGATGGTTACATCCACGCCTTCTGAATTCCCTGGTATCGACTTCCCCTTAAACTTGGCCATTCCTGAACGTTTCGTTTCTTGGTTCATATTAAACAATCCTTTCAGCAGTAGAGACAGGGAAGAGATCTTGTCTGGGACCACATTTTTGAAGTTTCATGTTTAATGATCCACACACTATATAAAGTGAACTCTCCAAATAACGACGTCCTGATTAACGACTATTTATGTATGTCGATAGACAGGGGCTGCTCGAGGTTGAGTTTGAACCTGGGCGCCCTGGCACGGATTGTTTTCGCGCCCTTCCGGCGAAAACAGGAGATTTTCACAGATGCACAGTGAGCCATATAGCCTACGCGATAAAAGTGGCCAACAGTCTCTGAAAGAAATTCTCTAAAGATGTCTCTAAAAATTTCTTTAAACTTGTCTCTTTTTAAACAGATTTTCTACTATTGGATTAGTTAAAAAAATTTAAACTTGGCTTCAGTTTGGCCCCCTCATCCAAAACCCAGACTGTCGCCCGCGTCACCCTTCCCTTAAGCCACCCCTGTCGATGGAGTTTTGCGGTCCCGGTAAACGTTTCATAGGTCTACACACATTCTGGTTAATTTTTTTTTTGTTTAACAACGTTTTCCCCTTGAAAGTCGGGAGAAATTACTGTACATGACCACATTGCCAAGTTACATGATGGTTTTTACCACCTTTGAGCTTATTAACCTTAGTTCTATTCTTAGTAAGCTTGATCGTATGCAAACTTTATGGTACTTCGGAAGACGTATTAAGCTATCGGTCTCATTACTGGTAATGCATCATGCACTCTTCAGACACAAAGCTTCACACAAATCTGTTGTATGATTTCACGAAGACTTTCTTTCACAGCGCATTTTTAATTTTACAATACAATAAAAATTTTATTTCCATGCTAAAATTACATTTCGGTGCACGCAGGAAGCGTGGCAAAACAAAAACAAGTATTATTATTCTAGTTCCCGTTATGGCCAGTATGACCATTATATTTTTGTTTTTCTACTAAGTAAATTCTTAATTTCCTTTTAACTTCGCTTTTTCTTTCACAATTTTTTATATGATCTGGTAATTTATTCCATTTATCAATTCCATAATAATTTATATTATTTTTCCCCATGTTTGGGATTTTAAAACAATTTTCGGGCACAAAATCGTGTTACAATTAATTTTGTACGTGAAAATTGATTTGTAATTAGATCTATTACAATTAATTAAAAACGAAAAATGCGACACGGACGTATTCGTAATTTAAGTTTATATGTGAGAGAGAGAGAGAAGACTGATTTTAAAACTCTTGTCAGGCTTCTAAACTTAAAAATACGTTTTCTTTTGATACATAATTTGTAGAATTTGCCCTTCAAAGTAAAGTATATATATATTTTTTTAAATTGGCAAACACATGCATTTTTTTCATATGAATAAAATGTTTTCACAGTAAATCTTTTAACAATAACGTTTCAGTAGTTTTTCTCCCATATCTGACTTCCACCGTCTTGCCAATTGCCATCGTTATTTAACTTTTCTTATTCTTTAAAGACTGTCCAACTTGTCCGAGTATATCATGCAGCTACTGTGTTTCAAATGGTCCGTGAATGCCTCGAGTAACTTTAAAAGCCTATCGCGACCTTAAATCACTTAAATTACAGATGCCACAAATATTACGAAGTGGAATTAATCAACTGCTACCGTCAAGAACTATCTCTAAGCTGTCGTCAATCTTCTCGCTAAAGATGCGCTGTACAGTAGCATACTACAGTAAACGTTTCAGCAGCAAAAATATTTCGGTTTTATGACAACGCCTTATTCGCCTCTTCTTATCAGATGAGCGGACTTTTAAACTTCGGTAAAAGTATGTGATTCTGTCAAGTTAGCGGTTGGCTTTGACGTCTCTAAATGTAGCGTAAAGGCCAGGGCCGTATTATCCAATAAGAAGTGTGGTCACAGTGCCTAAGGTCTACGAACTAGGAAGGCCCCACGAAAGAGGAAAAAGAAAAGAATGAGATTTGCTATTCTGTCTAATCATTGCAGTCCACATCTCTACGTAAATTACATTATGTTTGACGACGTCATTCATTTAGTCTTTCCATGTTTTTCGCATATTTAGGACAAGTGTCTTGTGCTACGAACACCATAATTCGGCCTTAGTAAAGCTCTTATGGATTGTTAAGAATTTGTAAGGCCTCTTAAGGTACTGGTCTGTGTCGTTTTCACCCATGAGGAGAATGCAATTCGAATGCCTCTTAAACGCGATTTTTTGGTTTCCAAAGATTCACGCTTGTTCTCCTGAACCCCTCTTTCTCCACGGCGGTGGTCCGGAAATTCCTAGACGTCTTCCCTTTTCTCTATGCTTTGTGTCATCTACCTGTTTGAGTCTTATTTTAGATGTTACTCCCCTCGGCTTTGGTGGACTAAGTTTTTGTTTCTCAAGGAAGTTGTGAGAAGAAAGAAATATATAGGGGTTCGTATCTGATCGTCGTTCTCGTTTGAGATGTAGAATTTTTGAGAGGTAACACAAAACCGGGAAAAAGAAAAATGTGGCAAAACAATGAATTAAAGTGCATTTTTAAACCACAAATTTGAGTAGATTTTCAGACGGGTCGACTTTTCCAGGGAGACTTCTAACAGCATACAAAAAGGTATCACGCGATCTATAATTTCCTATAGCTCAGTCGTCAAAACATTAACAGATGGTGAGCATTTTCCGTTTGCTGGGACCTTTTACCGAAGAAAATGGCGGTTAAATTAATTGTGACTTCGTGAAAATACGAAAATCGAGCGTGGGCGTTCATTTTTAGCTAATGAATATGCAACGTTCTGTAGCCTTACTTCTTCGAGACCTGCACGAAACATGATTATGTGCACATCTGGCAAATCTAAACAATTCCTACTAGAAAGGACTTAGTTGATATAATGTAAAATTCTGGTAGAAATGGCAGCGTTTTTTTAAAGCCTGCCATTGATTTTCCGAGTTCGGAATTCAGTATCTCTAACTATATGAACACAGTGTCAAAGTTTAGAAATTTCAAAGGAATAACCTGTTGTGCAAGATTAATGATTGTGTCATCTATAGTCAGTCCGTTGGGCAGCGGATATGGTAGTTGCAAACTGTGAAATGAAGTAGTGCTTGTGGTTCAGCAACGTGGATTTCAAGACTTCAAGACTAAATTGGTATAGAGTCATTGTGAGTATATTGGACAATTCTGGCGTCGTTAGAACCTTCGTTTTTTATCATTACCGCCTACGTCTGATATTAAAAAATGTAACTCTTTCTAATGGAGCAAAGGGCACGAAATATTCTTTGTCGCTAAATTGCTGACGCTATCCAGAACCAGCTCCTGAATGAAGTGATGAAAGTAGTTTATGATTAGAGGCTTTGGGCACATCTAAAAGCTGCAACGCCTCTCGTCTCTCACATGGCAAGAGGAAGGGGGAACGGAAGGGACCATTAAGAAACCTTCTTTTTAAACTTACATTCACTTTCTTACTTTTTTCGTACCTATTCGGCTTTTCTTAAAGGTTTTTTATTCAACATCTTTCTGACGACCTCACTATTTATTAAGTATCGCATATTTCTGCATTTGAGTAATGCACTTTTAGTTTCATGATTTTTGAGAATTTCCAGTTTATTTCATGGGGAATGCATGTGTGCGAGGAAAGTAAACTCTGAAATGTTTACATTTCCTCTAAAAACAATCAATCAGAAGTACCTTTCATATTTCTTAAGTTTTTATGATGAAAAGAATTATGATTAATGTGATTTCAGTTATATTTAAGTTATTTTTTCATTAACCGTGTTTTTACAATGGCGTATCAGACATATGCCTAGCATGAAAGTTTTTCAACACACTCGAAATACAAGAACTTTTCTGCAACACGAGGAAAAAAAATGGCGTGGGCATAAAAAAAATCGGTGGCTTTTGTAAGAGTCGTTATATGGTGCGTGGCGGCTTTTTTGAACTCGTCTTCCATCTAAAATAAGAATCCATCTCTGTTTGCAGCCGTCGTAACCTCCAGCACGGATCATTAAGACACGAAATTAAGAAAAAAATTTCCCTATTAAATAGGGTGATGGAGAAAAAAAAGTGGGAAACAAAAAACGGTAATTTTTTTGGCTACTGTCTGCGTGTTTTTATAGTCGCTCGTGGGCTTAGGTTTGCGGAAGCCGTGAATGCTTATTTCACTTCCCAATGTAAATGATAGTCGAAGGTGTTCTCGTTTTTTTTTCTTCCTGCTCTCGTAATTAACCCACTTTTTCCTTTTATATTCTGTGTCATTGAATAGGTTAACCACGCACCCAAGGGGTAACCAACGGGAGCGACCAGCCAGACTTCAAATTTGAGAAAACAAACCTAAGAATTTTCACTACAAAACTTTTGTGTCTTCCAGTCGTCTAAATAGCCTATCGAAAGGTTACTATTTCTGTTGTACTGATGTCGAATCACAAAATAAAAGCAGCATCAAAAGACATTGAACTATAGGTACAGAACCCCCTTTTGAGAATGTTCATTTAAATTTAGGGCTAACGACACTCAATTTCGCTTTATTACTGCTTCTTCAACGCTTAATTAACGATCAAAAAGGTTTTCAGTGCAGAGAAAATTTAAAGAAATACTCACCACTCTTGCCTGTCTAGAATGCAGAATCGTTATTTTATTTATGCTATCCAATCACGCAGTGCTAGATTCGTTTTCACAGTTTTTTCTTCTGAAGAAAAATCGTTATCGTACAATTACTTATCATTTTTCCCAAGTACGAGATATTCTTATTTACCCATTACTGGTTTTTTTTTTGTTTCGTTGAAAAATGATTATCCCCCTTTCTTTAGGGGAAAAAAAGTAGACAGATATGTAAGAGATTAACCTAAAGTCAATCACATCGCCCATTCTTAACGTTTTCAAAATTGAAGTTATACGTAGAATGTATCGATAAGGAATTTGGGATCTTTTTATTTGCAATTAGTTTGGCAAAAATTTTGATTTTAAACTTATAAAATAATGATGTATAAGCAAAACGATTTTTATATCTGTCATGTATATCCTATTATAAAGGTAAGACAAAGCTTTGCAGAAACATTAAATTTTCTTGAAATTAAATAAAAAAAAATTAAATTTTCAAAATTCAACGATTGCCCATACTGAATGCTAAAAATAAATTGATAGAAAAGTGCTTAATTTTCAAGTTAATAATACGAATTCGGTTAAAGGAAATTTCGTTTCGAATGACTATCTAGATAAATTTTTTATATTAAATCTAGTTTAAAAAGCAAAAATTTTGTGTTTTGCAACAGCATTTTCAACTTCAGAATGTATTTTATGCAGGATGTTCTTTTTGATCCGTGTTACACTTCGATTAAAAAGATCCAGGAAAATATATTTAACTCTTGTGTGTGTGTTAACAAGAATTGCGGACAAATTAAAAAAATTTAAATCCAAAATTTTAGAAAAGTTTCTAATAGCTATGATTCAGCTTTTACGCGAAAGTCGGATTTCAGCTGAATAGCAAATTTCCAGAAAACTGCTGCAAAACTTTCGTTTAACTTTTTGTTTGGCTTTTTTATGGCGCAAGAGCATCTGGGCTATACTGCGCCAATGTTTAACTTTTTACGTTTTGATCATTGATTAACAACTGTATCTGTATTAAAATAAGAGAAGTTGGTGATACCTAGTGAGAAGGAAGAATAAAATCTTTTGTGTTCATGTTTTATCACTCTTTCTAAATTGATCATTATATAATTTAGATTTCACGAAACTGCTTATATCTTATCTTTAAGTGTATTTTTTAAACAAGAAATGAGGAGGCGATCTACTCTTATCTGACAACCGTTGACTTCCATGTATTATTGCCAAAATACTTCGCAATTTCTATAAACTTGACGAAATTTACTTCATTGCTTTTCCATGAAAATTGTATTAAACAAGTAATTTGCGGGCTTACTCATTTCTATTCCCTCAAAGCTATAAGAGCTATTCCTACGACATAACTTCAGGTGCCGACATTAATTTCTAATATTTCATCATCATCTAGAACAGCGGTTTTTCAACTGTGGTTCGCGGAACCCTGGGGTTCCGCAAGACCCTCCCAGTGTTCCACAAAGGTTCGGAAAAGTACTAAGACACGAGCATTTACTCTTTAATGCTAAGAATAAATTATGAGGGAACGAAAAATTCTTTCCTTAAATGGTGAAAATCAGTGATGAAACACTAGAAATAAATATGTATGATGCAAATTCTGGGCTTTAAACTTTGAGTTAATTCTTGGGGGTCTGCGAGGGTGAGTGATCTCTGAAGAGGGTCCGCGGTCTAGGGAAGTTAAGGAACTGCTGATCTAGATTACATAAAATGAGTGATGCTTCCCTTCACCTGGACATTTAAAGCTCTATATGTTAAAATAATTCTTATGTGTATGAAACCACATCCATCTCTTTCGCTTTTTTTGGATTTCTGTATGTGATTTTAAACCTACTTTTCTTATTAACGCTGCTTATACTACACTTTGAGACAAAAGTTTGACAATTTTTGAGAAAACAGACTAAGTGATTAAAGAAATTTAGATATTTAAACAACCATACACTGCACAAAAAGAATATTTTTTTTTATTAATTTGGAATATTTTTCTACATAATATTTCTGTAGTTTCAAAAATGCATGAAATTTTAATGCTAATAAAAAAGGAAATGTAAACACTACTCGAGACAAAAAAATATGGCGATTTTTTTGCTAGTACTTGATCTAACCACCCTTAGCTTGTTGCTTGGATTCATGGACTCCACTAACTGCTGACAATCATCACCTGTGATTGCACACCAAACATCATGAATTGTTTTCCTTAAATCACCCATTGCCGCTGATTTCACTTTAGCAATAGCCCTTTTCATTTTTTCCCAAATGTTTTCAATTGGATTAAAGTCAGGACTATTGCCCGGCCACTTGAGAACAGTGATACCGTGTTCCAGCAACCATACCGTAGTATCCGTTTGGCTTTATGACATGGTGCTCCATCCTGTTGTTAAGTGTACTTGCCATGTGGAAAATAATTTGCACTTGGAATGAGGTGGTCTGCCAAAATTTCGACATAATAGGGACTGTTTACATTCCTATTAAGGAAACCGAGACTTCTAGTACCATAGGCACACATATGGAACCATATACCATGACACTTGGAGGAAATTTGACCTGACTTGAAACACAGGATGAATGAAGTTTCTCTTCCTTACGACACACTACTTTTTGTTTACCATCACTAAACAGACAAAAGCTGCTTTCCTCTCCGAAAATAAATCTTTTCCGATCTTCTGTGCTCCAGGTTTCATGTTCTTTATTAACGATTAGTTATTTTCAGCGGCGAAGCAGATTTTATCTGTTTAATGATGGTAAACAAAAGCAGTGCGTCGCAAAGAAGAGAAGTTCCATTCATACGGTGTTTTCAAGTCAGGTCAAATTTCCTCCAAGTGTGATGGTATATGGTTCCATGTGTGCCTATGGTGTTGGAAGTCTTTGTTTCCTTAATAGGAATGTAAACAGTCCCTATTATGCCAAAATTTTGGCAGATCACCTCATTCCAAGTGCAAATTATTATTTTCCACATGGCAAGTCCACTTACCACCAGGATGGAACATGATGTCATACAGCCAAGAATACTATGGCATGGTTGCAGGAACACGATATTACTGTTCTCAAGTGGTCAGGCAATAGTTCTGACCTTAACCCAATTGAAACCATTTGGAAAAAATTTGAAAAGGGCTATTGCTAAAGTGAAATCAGCTGCAATGGATGGTTTAAGGAAAATAATTCATGATGTTTGGTGTGCAATCACAAGTGATTGTTGTCAGCAGTTAGTGGAGTTCATGCCTCGTAGAATCCACGCGGTTATCACAGCCAAGGGTGGTTAGATCAAGTACTAGCAAGAAAATTTCCATATTTTTGTCTCGAGTAGTGTGTACATTTCCTTTTTTATTAGCATTAAAATTTCATGCATTTTTGAAACTACAGAAAGGTTATGTAGCCAAAACATTGCAAATTAATAAAAGAAATATATTCTTTTTTTACAGTGTATGGTTTTTTAAATATCTAATTTTTTAATCACTCGGTCTATTTTTTCAAAAATTGCCAAACTTTTGTCTCGAAGCGTAGGTGAAATCGTACCTTACTTAACGATAATTTTATGTAAATACGGGAAGTAAGAATCTATAATCAACGAACGTATGCCATTCATGCCACGTACGCAACGGGAGAAACGATGGTGTTCCTGAATTTTATACAACTGAGAAGCAATGTTGTCGTTGGAAGTGCATGTTCCGAGAATAGACGGATGATTTCAAAGTAAAGATTATTCTTGCTTGTTGAAGCTCCCCATCGTCCGTCTTATAAATACCAAGCAGAGTGGCTAAACAAATCCTATGATTGTTTACAGGAAAATCGTTGGGGGTGCAGTGCTAATCATTACCGTCTCGTTTACTAATTTCGATGCCAACATTTGAAACATTCATCAGTAATGAGAGCCAAACTCCTTCCACGATATGTAGATCCTCACGAGGCAAGGAACGAACTAGTCTTATAAATAAAAACCATTAAAATTCGGGGCTCATACATATTTACCGCCAGACTACCCAAGTTTCTATGAAGGGAATGTGTGTGTGTGTTTAAAGTAATCCATTTGGGTGGTGCACTCCTAAGAGACTAATGACGTTCGATGGTGATAAATTGCTTTCATTAACAAACCGTATGAATTATGCCGTTTCGTAAAACAACCGTTTCATATTATTATCCACGATTAGGATTCGGTGGCTTAAATTATCAATTAAGCTTTGGCCCGTTCATTTATATTTTTTTGTCTACATTTCTTAATTGTTAGAA
The DNA here is from genome assembly GCA_006491805.2 of Dysdera silvatica. NCBI lineage: Eukaryota > Metazoa > Arthropoda > Arachnida > Araneae > Dysderidae > Dysdera > Dysdera silvatica. Next base: position 92,354,721 of record QLNU02015360.1, on the reverse strand, counting down.
GTTCGTCGGGTTTCAAGACTGGTTTCTATTTAGCAGAGCTGAGA
>QLNU02015360.1:92309032-92348836 GCA_006491805.2 Dysdera silvatica | reverse complement strand
ATTTCAGTTATTCTATTTTTTCATAACATAGTTTTTGAAGAAACGTATTTGATAGGAAGTAAATTTATTTACTATACGAAGCGCGGCAAGCCTCATGGTGCGGCATAACATCCGACACAATTGGGAGAGATGCCGCAACGAAGGGTGTTAAAAAATAAATTATAGCGGCTTATTGAATTTTTTGTAGATTATTTTTTTCTAATATATATGCTTCTTAAAAGTGTATCGATTATTATGACTAAGTAAATTTCATGTTTGTGCGCCATGGGTCTCAGAATATCGATTTTAAAAAAAGTGAGGCATGTAACCCGGATTTACCCTACATATACACACAAGGTGTCCGAAAAAGAATGTACCCTTTTTAATGCCTTCTGTTGTTGTGTGGGCACCATCTTGAAAAAATTGTGCTTTTGGGAACGGCGGGTATTTCAATTAAAACTTGGAGTATCTAATAGTAATCCTTGTCACTTACACCTCTCTTCACACACTGGGCACCTGTACCCAAATTAAAGAAAAGGGTACATGCTTTTTCGGACACCCTGTGTGTATATATTCAGTCCCAGAGACGAATCTTGACAATATTTTTGATTGGGCACGCAAACTAATATAGGGACTTAAGGAAAAACTATCAACAAAGGCTGATGATTCGGGGGAGGAGGGGGCACCCCTTGAGCCGCATTTGTTTAGTCCTAATATTATTGATACCGTAGTGCGGCCCGCGGGCCTATGGGAACAAGCAAAATTGGCCCTTGGACTGAAAAAGGTTGAAGACCCCTGACTTAATGAATATAAAAAAAAAATCCACAACGAGCAAGCTTCTAAATGTTCGGTCAGTGAGTTTGACCGGTATAGTATTGCTATTACGTGAATATGCCGTATTGCGAAACAAAGCAACGTTATGAACAGTTGACAGAGTTTGAAAGAGGAAGAATTGTTGAACTCGGGGAAATTGGATTCTCGTACCATGATATTAGTTAACACGTCGGACGACACGATAGTGCAGTTGTGCATAATGGCGTCAATAGACACAAGGTGGTTTTGTACATTGTTGTGAGGTAACTGTGGCGCTAAACGTGACCGAAAAGAAAACGTGTATCGGTATCGTATGGTGTTGAAAGTTTGTGCAATGACATCTGAAACATTAGAGATACCATGAGAACTAGTAATACGTCGCCGTATACCTTCAATCACTGTTAGTCGTTAATGTCCGTAGAAAAAAATATTGTATCTATCTCATCGTTCATCGCTGCGACTTCTCTTGATTATGTCAGAAACTACAATGGTAATAAGAAGGGGAATGATGTAGGTTGCAGAATGGGAGTATATCGCGGTTTTCGACTAGTCGAGGTTCAGTTTGATGCAACATGATGGCCTGACCCTTGTTCGCAAATATCGTGGTAAATAAAACCTCGAAGGATATGTCTTGCAGATTATACAAGACCTGCACTGAGAGTGATGGTGTGCTTGCTATTGCGTTTCATTGTCGCTCCCGCCTTATTACGCATTTCAAGTACAATAAACAGCCAGCTGTGTATCGGGTGCGGCTTGGAAGCTGAAGGGCTACCTTTTCTTCAAACAGCCTCTGGCGTCTTTTTTTAGCAGGACAATGTGCTCGTCCCCATGTTTCCTGTGATGTCTCACATTTCCTCTGCACTTAGCGTGTATCACTTGTTCTGTAGCCTGGTAACTAGTCGTATCTGATGCCCATCGTCGAACATGTGGGTTATATCACATGATGATTGACTCGTCTGGTTTTTGCCCCACAGCCACTACTGAAGAATTTTGCATGCGTGTAGTAGTAGTGTAAACAAGATTCTTTAGACGCACATAAAGAATTTCTTTCGGTCGCCACTGTATTTTGGACTTTAACAGAGCCGCAACATAACCTTAACTGTCCTTGCGCCTTAAAACACAAGCACAATCAATCCTTTCGATCGATACCACGTCTCATACGGTCAGTTATGACTGTTCGCGTTGGGTTCATAGAATATTGATTCCTATATCTTCCTCATCACTTCCAAGTCTGTACCTCTAATAATTAGATCCGTATATACGGTTTCACCCCACTTGGTGCAGAATGACCATTGTCCTTGCGCCATAAAATACAACTAACCAACCAGTCTCTAATAATTTGTCTTGTACCATTAAGTCACCTCACAGATAAATCTCACTATTGTCACTTAACTCTTTCTTGGTGTTGCAATTTCCGTGAACAGCAGTGTAGTTTCAAATACATCGCCATGAAAACTATTGTGCGTTCGCGCAGACCTGACGCCTGATACCGTTAGCAGACGGGTTAGTCCATTGCAGTTTAGGGAAGGGCGTCTTGCCGAAACTGGTTTTTCATGTGGGAAAAACCAGTTCCTCCAAGACGGCCTTCCCTAAACTGCAATGGACTAACCCGTCTGCTAACTGGGTCACGCGCCAACTGAGCGCGAATACACATTACCTACAGTTCGTTCACGAAAAGTTGTCCGATGGTACCGTTAGAAAATAACGGGAGCTGACGTCACAAACGGCATAGCCGATTCCAGCAGAGGGGAGGACGTCATTTCAGAACTGGGTTTTAGCGAACGTTTGTCTGCGCCAAAAACCACTTCTGAAATGACGTCCTCCCCTCTGCTGTAATCGGCTAGGCCGTTTGTGACGTCAGCTCCCGTTATTTCTAACGGTACCGTCGGACTACTTTTCGTGAACGAACTATATCAAATATCCGTTCCTTCTGCCCGCCAGCCATCTGTGATTTGAAAACGTACAGCTCAAATATTTTAACGCGTGCTTTAGTATTTTTTGCTGTATCTTTCCTTAAAGCACCTTTTGAATATTTTCAATTTTAATTTCATATCACATGACTAGAGAAAAAAACAAAATCTGAAATAAGGAACTTTTCTTTTTGTCCCATCTGAAAATTATATGCCTATTTGAGGACACATATATTGTAAATCGTTAATGTTCCGAAATACAAACATTTTGCTAAACGATGGGATTGTACTAAATCACAAGAAAAACATTTATATTTGTAGCTTGCATCCAATAAAATGAAACTATTTTTGTACATCAGCGATTAACTGTTCTTTCTAGCGTTTCCAAATATAGTACAGAAAACGTAAAGAAACGATTCATAAAAAGTGTTCTTTTACAAGTATTTTTAATTCGTAAGTGTATAAACATGCATTATAAAAAACTTTGACTCTTCTACTTTAAGTTTTGAGTACTCAAAACTGTCTTACCTTGCTACGTTGTTGAAAATTCGATTCCTTATAAAGGCCTGCTACACATTGTTAAGAGTTTACGATACACATTTCTCTCCAATATGACAGAAGCAACTATGGTACGTTTGAGTTTTGTATTGTATTAGCGATGAGTTTGAGTTTTCGACTTCAGTACGAACGAGGAAGGTATTTGTAATGAAACGGATAATTATTGAAGGTTTCTGTGATCTACTACCCTCGTTAGACAAGATCACACAGTGGGGAGGTATTCTTAATAAATCCCACTGCCTGGAACATGGGAGGTCTGCAATTAAAAAGTAAAAATGAGATCGAGATGCTTATTTCGTTCGCCATTTCTGAATGATTAATTAGTTACAGCACGGAATGGGAATGTCATTAAAGCACACAGATAAATAATGAGGAATGTAATATGTGTGTGAACTCTGCAGGTGATTCTGATACGTTAAGTACATTTATTCGGCACTCAACGGAGATGCATTGAAAATGAAATGAAAGCATGAAGAAAAACTGATTTCTCCTGGGAAATTCAGACAGTATCATTGGAAATTTATTGTATTCATAAAAAACTAAATTAGAGTGACAAAGATATTTCTAGGGTATCATAAAAGTTTGAAATGTTATGGCTATCAGAGTGCATGTTACCAATATTTCGTTGTTCAGGTTTCGAAAGATAGACAACTGACAAATACTTCCATCGAAATTGACATCTTGTCGGTTGTCACGTTTCATTCTTGTTCATTGGTCGAAATCTGAACGCAATAGATAGTAGAATTTCCATGTATCGAACTTCCGTACATTAAAAATATTTATATACATGTCGTTGTAAGTTTCGAGTTTTATTACGTAACTGAGAATTTACGTAAGTTGGGACCAGGAGCGTTCTGGCCCACCGGGCCTCCGGGTCATGTCGCGGTGCATCCTCCTATCACGGCTCCTCTCTCTCTGGCCTAGAAGTAAAATTTTGTAGAAGTTATTAGAATTATTATTTTGTTTACCTTTATCCATATTTAAAGCTGTTTTAAAATCCTTAATTTTAGATTCTATTACTTAAGGTTTAGTATGACATCATTATGTTTTACGCCCCCGAAGAGCCCAAGGTAGTTGGCGCCTCCGTATAGGTCTATCCACCGCCCTCTTGGGGGTCCAGCACTGCATGTACGGTCTAACGTTGCTTGCGATCATTGTCCTTGCGCCATAAAAATATAACCAACTAACGTTAGTCGGGGGTTACTGTATATCCAAGTTTTTGTGAATCCCCGCGATCATACGTAGAAAAACTTTTTCTGTATATCAAAAAAATTTCTATGTATCGAATTTTTTGTTTCAAGATAAATCGGTATTTTGTTTCAAGATAAATCAGGATTTTTTGTTCAATAAACATTTTAAAACGTCATCGCTTTCGATTCACCTAAAATCTATTCTAGACCATAACCTTCACGGATTTAATGGGAACATTTATATGAAAAATCATCATCGAAATTTGTTCTGTAGAAAAACATTAGAAAATTCATTACACTAACAGAAACGCATAAGAATTCTCTATAAATATGTTTTTCGTCTGTCAAATTAACAGATTTCATGAGCAAATCTGTTCGCTCTTGTATTCGAAGATCTGACCCCTGTGGTTACTCAGTAGTAGCTTTTGCGCCCGACATACTGTTAATCCGGGTCCGACTTCTAACGTTGAAAAGAAAACGCTTACCGACTAACTACCCACTGTAGTCCGGAGTTTGGTTCCCTAGACCGTGAAAAAAATGTAAGTCCACTGCCATACGGTGACGTGGAAGTAACGCATTCGCCTGTCGCGTCATTAACACAAGATCGGCTCTCAATGATCTGGGATTACAGCGCCGCCTCCGGCGGCCACCCTTCCCAATGAAACCCTTGCACAATCCTCCTCCTCCTCCCAATGATATCGTAGAACGTCACCGGTTTGGTTCCCTCGACAGCAGAAGTTCGACTTCCCCTCGGAAACTTGTAAGTCTCAACGCAACGTCACTTTTGCTGTCCAGGGCCTGGTGCAGTGGTAGCGTGTTCGTCTAGCGTACCATGAACCCAGGTTCGACTCCCAATTGTACCACAGAAAGAACGCTTACCAACTAATCCCTCGCTGTAGTCCTATTGTTTGTTCCTTAGCCCCAGAGAGGTTCACATTCTTCGGAAAATTGTTGGTTCTGGCGCAGCATGACCTTTGCTGTTCTTGCGCCGTAAAATACAAACTTTTGATATCATTGCGCCGTTAAAACACAAACGTATGCAAAGTCCTCGGAACTGAGAATTTGGGCAAAGCTGTTCTTTAAAACACGAGAATACTTAGATTCTGCAGAACATTTAAACCCGGGAACATTTATGAATTCCGACCCAATATGTCAAAAAATACAACGGTAACTTTTTATTAATATAGCTTACACCCATTTTAATTTATGTTTCGCATTTGTACAATATTGATATTTCATAGATACTTTATTTCACTTCCTCTGCACTATGTTTAGTTTACTTCAGGAGGAGAACATTGTAACCCGTTACAGCTTTCTGCTCTCCTCCATTTCTACCAAATCAGTCGAAATCCTTTTAATCCCAAACACATCAGTGTAACAACAGCAATATTAGGGAACACATGTATCACCGAAAATTGTGTACCCAGTTTGAATAAACTTATTTTCATTCTACTTTCCAAATGCTTCATTTTTTGCAAGGGCAGTTCTTCATCAAAATCCTTTTTATTTCCAATAAGCAAACTTTCAAGAAGTGACTTAGATAATTGAATTCTTTTTATTATTTTTCGATCGGTTTATATTTAATATTTAAATCATTTTATAATACATTTTTGGTTCTGGTTCGTTAGAACCTTATGCACGGGCGCCGTTAGCGGGGGTACAGGGGGGACCCGTTCCCCCAATGTTGGCATTAGTGTTCCATATCCCCTTCAATTTCAAACAAAATGCCTTTTAGAGGTATAATGACCCCCCCCCCAATATGTTCATGCTGTCGGCGCTGATAACCTTACGTATAAACGCCTACGCAATCGGCTACGACACCACTCCAGACGACTCTGTCGATGGTGTGGGGTTAAAAACAGACGTCTTAAAGACCATTGTGAGGGTAACCCCACCTCAGCCAAGTGTTGTAAGATGGTAGAAGGTGCCACGGGTGGTCTGAAAGACACAGTAGCACGTTGGATGGCGGACAATGATGTCATAGGATCAGCTCGGGCCTGTCGCACAACCAACCTATCTTGCCTCGCATTCGTGCACCTTGGCCTTCCAGAGTCTTCATTCCGCCCAGAGTCTTCATTCCGCCACCTTGGTCTTCCAGAGTCTTCATTCTGCCGATGAGTTCCTCGCAGAAACCATTGCTGCCAACACCCTTGAACAGCAGTGTCCGTACGGTGCAGGTGGCAGCCTATTGCTCAGTAGGACCAGCCCGATTCACGCATCCCGGGTATGCGACCACGTTCAAAGTCGTCCACTTGGCTATAAGGTCTTCGACAACGTATTAACGGCATTACTGGTGGCGTCTCCAGGGAACTGCAACGCTGATAACGAAAAAAAATAAACCGTCTGCAATTTTTACCTCTTTTATACGATGCTCGTTGCAAAATAGAAATGCACGCTATGATTGAAGTTAACACTCATTGGCTTTGAAAATTTAATTATTTGCATACTTGGTCTAAAGGAATTTGCATGCGAACTTTCGAGATGATCGGAGTAATTTTAAGGGTGCTTCTTTTTTTAAAGAGTGTATATTAAACGAAACATATGCAGTTCATTTGATATAACGGACAAACTTTACGAGAATTCAACATCCTATTTTTTTTTTAAAATGTACACATGGAAGAGGTCGTTAAATGAAGAATAATGGCTCAAAAATTTTCCGACTTATGTCTGAGAGCAAAGATATAGCCCTCTGAAATTCCTAAAATTTTAGAAAAATTCAGTAGATTGTACTGAAATTATATCGTTGCCATATGAGCAGCAAATGCGTGTGTATATGTATTTCCCCAAGATGAAAAAGTATTAGCATACGCAGGATGGGGTTTCGGGGCGGAGAGTCCTGAATACCGTTAAATGTCCTTATTTTTACTTTCAGTGTTAGAAATTTTTCATTTCGGAGGCGACAGTAGCCCACCCCCCGCTCGGTACGACCTTGTTGACAAGGGAACGGTTGAACATTTCAATGACCAAATTTTTAATTATAACAGCAATGGTGTAAAAGAGTTTTCTTATAGTTGGGAAGCATGAGTTTAACATTCTAGCAACTATTATTTAATCAGTACCCGATTTTCATTAACTTACCTTTCTTTTATACCGAAGTGCTAGCTGCTAATTGCTTTTTACTTATTAATACCAAGATTTTTTCTATTCGCACAACAAAATATGCATAAGTGGTTATCAGAAATGGGGACTTCTGAAAACTCCTGCGTGGCGTTTCACGCTCAACTCTAACCACATGCAAATATTAGAAGTCAGTAGTATTTAACATTTTATTCAGGAAATCGTATAATGGGGGTGTGTGTTTTTGGTATATTCAAAGCGCTAAACGCGCCAGTCTCCTGATATTTTCAAAAACACATGCTTCAGAACCATAGCAAAACCCTTTTACACCATTGCAGTTATAATTAAAAAAATTGGATATCGAAATAGTCAACAGTTCCCTTGTCAACAAAGTGGTACCGAGGGGGTTGCTGATGGGGCTACTGTGGCTCCCGAAATGAAAAACTAACGTTGAAAAAATAAAGATCATTTAAGGTATTCAGGACCTCCTCCAAAATCAAAGTTAACCCCCCGCCCCCCCCAGAAATCCAATCCTGCATATATTAGTGCTTTCCATCTAGTAATTACACATACACACGTGTTTGCTGCTCATGTGGCAATGATATGCGAAATTTCAGTACAACGTACTGAATTTTTTTTATAAAATTTTAGGAATTTCATAGGGCTATAACTTTACTCTCAGACATGAGTCTGAAAAGTTTTTGGCGCCATTTATCTTCATTTAACGACCTTTTTCATGTGCATTTTTTTTTAAATCGGACGTTGAATTCTCGTATGGTTCCCTCGTAAATAAAGTACATAAGCGCAAATTAAAATAATGCTTATGCGTAGGTTTACTCCTAAAACGTACTGAGGTTAGTGATTTGTTTGTTTGGGTGTTTTATGGCGCAAGAGCATCTGGGCTATACTGCGCCAAACATGGTAAAATCAAAGACTGTAGTAAAAGCCAGTACTTTTTAAAAATTTAAAAACGGGCGAAAAAGAAATTCAATTAGAGGTTAATGAATGTTCAAGGATTTTGTCGCGGACAGAAGGGCGGATATAGGAAATATTTGTACCGATGTAGACCTATTCTTGGGGCGGGGGGCGCAAAGTTTGAAAACTAAAGTAAATGAAAGTAAAAATAAGTATAGGCTCAATTTGTTACCCTGGTGGGGGGCGTGCTGCCCCTCCACCTAAGCTTGGGTAGAATAATGAATCGGCACGTAAGAACGTTAAAACACAGGATATCGCTCGAACGGTTTCATTAGATAGGCCAGGGCTACCCCCGTCCATTAGGTGAACCTAGGCGACTACCTAGGGGTTAAAGGTTTTGGGGTTGCATTCTACCAAAATCCGAATTCTTCTTAACAGTTAGATGGGGGCGCATTCCTGTATTGGAGTGCAACATTTAAATTTCGCCTAGGGCGTATAAAACTCTTGCCCCAGCCCTGTCGATTGGATTCCATAAATGAATGAAAATGGAGTTTGAAAGAGCTTTTCAGTCGTTTCAAAATGTCACGGCCCTTTATAAGACGAATGAGCTACTGGCCTACGTTTTATCGAATCTTTAAAGTGAACACAGAGCCTATATAATTCTAGGCCGATGCACCTACCGCCATTTTGTTGTACAATTCCGGTTTCATTTACCTTGGCGATAAAGGTTTTCAGTTTTGGAGCAATGATCGCTATTTTGGCATAGAAATAATCAACACTCCGCCATTATCCGACTATTGTAAACATTGGCGCAACTTTTAAGATGTCGCCAATAGATACAATTTTCGAAATGAATACAATTTGCAACAAAATGGCGGATGTGCGCCAGCTCCCTTTTTATTTAGGCGTCTTAGATGAACATTGCTCATATCCTACCTTTCCTTGATTTTACGTTAGATTTTTTTCCTTCTAATTTGTATATATATATATAATTATTTATATTCCACATATTCCTTTTCCTTCACCCCACATCCAAGCTGTAAACATGGTCGATAATATAAAAGAAATTATCACCGTGTGCATTTTGAAATTTGTCGACAGTTCAACTTTTGCTCTAATTCGGCTAGCGGTTAATGATAAATGGTATGCTCATAGAAAGTCTAAACGAATATAACCTGTTTTTTGTTTCATTGCTCATTTGGAAACTCGGAATTCTAGGCTGGACAATTTATACCGATCGACAGTTACATGTCCTGCTGATAATTCTAGTACAGAAAATTTTCAGTTTAACCAATTTTTCACACCTGGTAGCAGACTGAAAAATGTCTAGAGGAAGTTGTAAGAACAGATTGGTTGGGTGTCGATCCGGTCACTTGGCCTCACCTACTTAAAGGGAGAATCGTATTTCATAACCTCATTTTATCACGTAATCATCAATCATTAATTGTTAGTAGCATTTTGCAACGGGTGGAGTAGATAGATGTAATGGCGATCTCTCTCAGCAGTGGGCGCACATTTTTTCCCAAAAAAACCTTTCGTAGATTCTTGGGAATTAAAACTACTCGCTTGGTTCTCAGGTTCGTTACGTCTCAACTCTTAAACATTTTATACTTTATCATACAACCAATTAAACAATGTTTCTTAATTCGTGGCAGGTTAAGATTTTGTTTTAATTAAAAAGTTCCCTGAAAGAAAAGTATATAGCAATATTCCTTGATAAATTTCGATATAACGAACTATCACTGAAAATGTCGTAGGTTCAGTTCAATATTTTTGGAGGTTTTAACAATTAAAGTCCGACCAATCATCATGCAGTTTTCGTTTGTTACCGCTTTTCATGGACAAGTTGAAACGAATTGAAGGAAACTTGTTACTGCAAAGGCGTGTTATTAACGTTTTAGACGGTTTATTTGATAATTTTACTTTAAAAGCCAACGTAGATGCTCGTTCCCCTTTTTTTTCAATCAATACAACAGACCTTAGGTGAAATATATCTTAAATTATAATATTATCCGTTTTGAAAAGAATCCTATATATACACTCTAAAAAAAAAAAAAAATCGACGCACCAAGAAGTTGTCCGATTGTAATGAAATTTCGTATGCAAAGACATTTTGACCGAACATGCAAATGATTAAAATTTGGTGTCCAATGAATGAATAGCGGGAACTCCAGCGCATCGGAACTGCGCATTCAGCAGGTGTATATAAGGAGCGATTCTCAATATGTGGTCAAAATTTCTGTTGCATTTTGACTGCGGATATCTTACGTCGACTGTAACAATGCCTCGCCGAAAGATTCGTGCTCATTACGAGCATATGTCAGAGTTTGAAAGAGGTCGTGCTATCGGATTGAAAGAGGCTGGTTGGACGAATCGAAGAATCGCTGGACATGTGGGTCGAAGCGATGCGGCGATTGGACGGTGCTGGCAAGAGTGGGTCAACAACGGCAGATGTCAGCGTCGGGACGGCAGCGGTCGACCTAGGGCCACAACAGAACGGGAAGACAGAGCGATTGTCAGAGCAGATGTCACAGCACCGGATTCGTCGTTATCAACTATCCAACGTGTGTCCAACATGACCCTCTGCAGACGACTGAGAGAGCGGAATTTACGCTCGCGCCGACCGTTACGCCGCTTACCTCTCACGCCTTTACACCGTCAAGTCCGATTACAGTGGTGCCGGGCTCGATCAACTTGGAACTGCGCTGACTGGGGACGTATAGTCTTTAGTGACGAGTCCCGTTTCCAACTGTGTCCTGACGACAACCGCAGACGTGTCTGGAGACGTCCAGGGCAGCGTGGGGATCCTGCCCTTACTATCGCACGCCACACATGCCCACAACAGGGCGTTATGGTCTGGGGTGCCATCTCCTTTGATAGCCGGACCCCTTTGGTGGTCATTTCTGGCACACTTACAGCACAGCGGTACGTAGACGACATTCTACGACCGGTTGTGTTACCGTTCCTTTTGCGACACCCTGGACTTACGTTTCAACAAGACAATGCCCGGCCGCACACGGCACGTGTTGCTATGAATTGTCTTCAAGCTTGCCCAACACTTCCTTGGCAAGCTAGCACATTTGGGACGCTATGGGAAGGCGATTGCAACCATCCAGGAATGTTGACGATTTAGCCCGACAGTTGGAGACAATTTGGCAAGAAATTCCGCAGGACACCATCCGGGATCGCCCTGCGGTGGCGCAGTGTGGTAACGCGTTCTCCTATTGCGCGGCTAATCCGGGTTCGACTCCCAGCAGTGCAAAAAGAACGCTTACTCAGAGATCTCATAAAGATCGCACTGCTCACTGTAGTCCGGGGTTTGGTTCCCTAGGCCTTAAGAGGTTCGGATTCCTCGGAAAACAGTAGGTCCCGGCGCAGCATGACCACTGTAGTCTTTGAGCCGTAAAACCAAAAAGAAAGAAAGAAAGAAAAAGAACTATCCGGGATCTTTATCAGTCTATGCCACGCCGGGTGACAGCTTGCATCCAGGCCAGAGGTGGACCAACGCCTTATTGACTTCCTCCCTTTGTAACGGTCAAACTCTGCAATAAATCATTCAATTGTTCTGAAATTTTAATCGTTTCTTTTTCTATGTATGTTCTTCACATCCACCAATTTTTATCGCAATCGGACAACCCCTTCTTGGTGCGTCGATTTTTTTTTTTGTTATAGTGCGTTTATATATATATATATAATATAAAAATTAAGAATCAATAAATGAAAAATAATCAATAAACAGATCATATTTGGTCTGAATTAGAAAGAAGAATTGGACCTGCAATGTACAAATATTCATTGGCGTTATGAGCCAATAATCATGGGTTAAACGATATTTTAAGGATCCAACATTCCCCATTCAATGCAGACATTATACAGGAAGACCTGTTTGTTTATAACCATCCATGTGGCAGAGATTTAAACAATTTTTTTGTTTGAAAGAGACAAAAAATAGAAAGAAATAGAAAGTCCTGTATACATCTCACATCAAAGTAACACTGTTGAATAACTTACAAGTAGTAATTCAACAAACTCAGTTCAAGTAATACCACAAATGTAAAAAAAATATAGATGAATTTATTCAGTGTCAGAAATTTTTTATTTTTAAGCATTTTTAGCAGAGTTTTTGCAAGCATATTTTATTAATAATAAAATAGGAAGTGGTGTGATATTGGTATATTTAATGATAACACTATTCAAAAACAATGTTATTACTATTGTATAATTTGTTCTGAGTACATATTGTAAAATATTTTTTAAGGGTTTTCAAACCTTATATATGTGTGTGTGTGTGTGTGTGTGTGTGTGTATATATGTGTGTATATAAAAATATATATGATTGAATAATTATTCGCGAGAACACTACATATGTAATACACATAGTATACACATACAATAAGTAATACACACAAATATAATTAAAAATAATTTGAGCGACAACGTTTTTTTTAAAAATTCAGTTAAAATTTATTTAAAAATCAAACGTTTTCGGAGGACAATGGATCCACCTTCTTCAGGATGATTGCAAACAACTTATGAGAAGTTGCCAGATGTTAAATGGAAAAATTACTATGGCTCAGGTTACGGTTATCCAAAAACAGAGGTCTCCATATTGAACGAAGTATAATAATAATAGTAATAATATTTTATTCAGACAAGTCTCATGACATTACAAACGATTCTCCGTTTTTCTAAGGAACGGGAACTTCAAAATAGTTTACATGGTACTGATTATTGTGAAATAATTTGAGAAAGAAAAATATGAAAATTAACTTGAAAATATATAATAACTCTAATAATATGTTATAATTACATTATAGCAGTACGATTTAGTATTGGCAAAAGATATTTTGTAATACCAGACGACCTGCCAAGGCAGCAGTGGGAAAAGACTGAGAGTTCTGACAAAGCCCACGCTGCCCGAATTCTAGTCCGTTTTTGAGTTGCGTACATTGTGTGAAGTAAATTAGTAGTATTAAACGACATACAAATAAGTTGGAGATTAAAATAATGGGAATAAGATGAAGAGGGAAAAAATAATTAAATTATGAGTTAGTTAAAAGAGTACGAAGTGGTTTTTTTAATTGTGTTATTGTATTACAAGATTTGAGCTCAAGAGGAAGAGAATTCCACAATCTTGGACCCATTGATCCAATACGAGACAATCCAAGATTAATTCTGGCATAAGAAGGTCTTAATTGATTGATAGTACGAACTCCATAGGTGTATCCAGAATGATCAATGGCGGGAATGTCAACCACGACGTCGGATCTAATATGGTGATACAGAAATATAGCAATTTTGTAATCTAAAAGATCGTCTAAGGCAAGCATATCATAATGTATGGCATAGGCGGCAGAAGAGAGGGAGAGAGCTGAGCCAATTATTCGTAAAAAACGATTTTGCAATGTAGTAAGCCGCTGCGGTGCCCCAAATGAGAAAACAGTATTTAATATAGGAAAAAAAAAGAACGAGTAATGTAATTTAACAAGAATATAAGGAGGTAATAAACTAATGTTTCGGATGACACCAATATTTCTGCAAATCTTTGCGGAGACTGCCATTTAAGATTAGACTGTATGATAATCTCAAGAAATTTAATTTCTCTTGAGAATGGAATGATGTCATTGCCTATTGAAATCGAGAGTTCGTCGAGAGAGATATTAGGCTTACGTGTGAAAAGAAGACATTTGTTTGTTTTTTAAGTTTAGTGTAAAAAAATTTTGGGTGAAAAAATCAACGTAATATTTAACAGCTTCACAAGCTCTAGGGATTAGATTAATATCGTTGTCGGCAATAAAGGCGTTTATATCATCAGCGTAGCAAGTAAGTCTTAGGCATGTGGGCGAAAAGAAAACATCTATGTAAAAAATAAACAATAGAGGACCGAGAATAGAACCCTGAGGGATACCGCAGAGAGTGTTTTTCAAAGTGGAGTGTGAACCGCCCAGACTAACAAATTGTTGACGATCCTTTAGATAATTAGAGAAAAGGGCGTTGGTTAAACCGCGGATACCAGCTAATTGGAGTTTATAGAGCAGCCTATCGTGGTTTATTGTGTCAAAGGCTCTGGAAAGATCGAAAAAGAGTCCTAGTGATGAGAGTTTAGCATCAAGAGATGAATAGATAAAATCAGTTGCAGAAAGAAGAGCGTGTTCAGTAGATTTATTAGGTAAAAAGCCAAATTGATTTTTATAAATAATGGAATTAGACTGGAAGAAATTCAAGAGACGTTTGTAAAGCAGTTTTTCAAAAATTTTATCAAAGACGGTTAATATGGAGATGGCTCTATAGCTAGTAACATCAAATTTTGAACCTAATTTAAAAGCCGGGGTAACTGACGCAATTTTGAAGTCATGTGGTGTGCATCTAGTAGAAAAAATAAGGTTATGTATGTGTAAAAGAGGAATGGCAAGAAAATTAGCTAAAGATTTGATGATTAAAGGGTGTATTTGATCATCATGACCGGGACCCTTACTATGGTCCAGTTGTGCAATGACTCTGAGCAGCTCCACCATTGTAATTTCATGCAGATAGAAGGAATCCAGAATATTATAATCGTGACAGTTTCGCTCAATACAATTTATATCAGTATGATGTCCGTGTAGTGACGCGGGAAAGTTTACAAAGTAATCATTTAATGTATTAGCAATTATAAGTGGGTCGGGAATCAGGCCCTGATTAGTTTGAAGAAAATCGATTGAATTATCTTTTGATCGACATCGTCGCATAAGCTCATTAATCATCGTCCAGATTTTCTTTATATCTGAATCAATAAAAAATTAAGTAAAAATGCCTTTTTAGCTTGAGTTCTTGTTGAATTTATTTCTGAAACGTGCGAAACGCTGGAGTAAATTCCTCTAGTGATCTAACCAATAAAATTCTTGAAAACAATCTGTTCTTTTACATTTATTTTATATGCCATCCGGGCCACAACCCGTGTTTGTTTATATCAATGTAAGGAAAATGTCTGTTGCATAAAAGCTTAAATTTAATAAAAAAAATGTGCAAATGCATCATTAACATTTGACGATTGTGAAGAATTGGCCCAGTCTGTTCTCTGAAGTTCAGTATAGTAAAGGTGTCACAATTACTTCGAGAAAAGTCTGATATTAATCACAGCCCGGTTAGCACGAATGTGTCGACATGCGACAGAGAAATAAGTAAATATGGGTAAATGATCACTCATGTGATGGATCACAATGAATCTTGGACAGACTCGTAAATCCCTTGACACACGTGTTAAGGAACACCACGCGTTAGTGCATAAAAATTCTGGTTCCATTGATTCAAATTCGTCTATTGTGAATCACACTTATTTACATGACCATAGTTTTTCGTTCAATGAAGCCATCATCATCTTTCAACCGCAATCCCCTTTTGTTCTTAACCTTTTTTAATCGTTTATTTACATTAACAGGAAATTTATTGTAAATGACCTTGAAGCGCCTCCTGTACTTCGTTCAATATGGAGACCTCTGTTTTTGGATAACCGTAACATGAGCCATAGTAAATTTCCCATTTAACGTCTGGCAACTTCTCATAAGTTGTTTGCAATCATCCTGAAGAAGGTGGATCCATTGTCCTCCGAAAACGTTTGATTTTTAAATTTTAAATACATTTTTGAAAAAAACGTTGTTGCTCAAATTATTTTTGCTTTTATACATACATACATACATACATACATACATACATACATACAGGGTGATCCAAATCAAACAGGTGTTCATACCTCTCTGTTGGGAAAACTACTTGGCCAATTTCACCTAAATTTCGTACACATGCTCTCCTGGGTATGCGGTTTTGATTTCTGAAAGAAAGAATTGAGTTCATATTTCGGCCGCTAGATGGGGGAATGGTGCTGCGGAGCAGGCAATTTATTAATATTAACAACGAAAAAGTGTTTTAACATGCAATAACCTTTATTGCAATCACATGAAATTAACTACAAATTACAGTATACCGTAGGACAGTAGGTATGACTAAAAAAAGATTTGTGCAATAACTTTATTGCTATCACATGTGGAACCACACTATCATCACAGATACGGCTCGATATGTCCTCCGTCTCTTTGCTCTAGAAATTGCATTCGATGCACAACACATTCCACGGCAGAACGTAACTCATTCGCTTGGAGGTGGGATACATGTTGCGAAATTCTGTCTTTTAAGACTGCTAAGTTCGGAACATTGCCTTTATAAACGCAGCTCTTTAAATATCCCCACAGCCAAAAGTCACAAGGGTTAAGATCGGGTGACCGAGGCGGCCAAGATGTTGAAAATGACCTGCTAATCACTCTGTCATCCGAAAAGTTTTGCCGTAATAATGTTTGAACAGGCAACGCGATGTGTGGAGGGTTCACCATCTTGCATGAAAATTGTAGTGTCAAGACAATTTCTCTGTTGAAGCGAAGGAATGACAAAGTTCCAGAGCATAAATGCATACCTAGAGCCAGTAACAGAACATGTCATTGGCCCCGAGGCCGTATTTTCTTCAAAGAAGTAAGGACCAATGACGAAAGATGAGGTGAAGCCACACCACACTGTCACTTTTGGAGCATGCAACGGAATTTGTTGATGAACGTGGGGATTTGTGTCAGACCAAATACGGCAGGTACGTGTGTCTACAACGCCATTCAAGTGGAAATGGGCCTCATCACTCCACAGTATCTGCCAAGGCCATTCATCATCCACTGTCATCCGAGCAATGAACATCAAAGCAAATGTTTTCCGCACGTCATTATCACCAGAAAGCAATTGCTGAGTGTGGGCTATCTTATATGGATAAAACTTCAGGACATTTCTCATAACTCTCCACACTGTCGTATATGGCATGTCCAATTCCCGTGATATCGCACGTGCACTACTGCTACCATGTGCACTTGCTGCTTCCTGCTCCACTACTGCAGTTGCAACTTCTTCAATTTGCTGCACTCGAGTTGGTTTGCGGCATCGTCCTGGTTTAACGGTGAATGTTCCGCTCTTTTCAAAATACAAGACCATTTTTCGAAGATTTGTAATTGTGAGAGGGCCTCTGCGTAAACATTTTACCTGCCGAAATGCTTTAAGTGCCGCAGAAGCATTGTTATTTCGTTGATAAAAGAGCTTAACAAGTAACGCGCGATCTGGTAAAGTAAGTTTCATGACGGAGTCCTCGTATGGTGGAAAAATGCTTCACGACTCCTTATATAGGCAGAGGATGTTGCGCATGTTAAGTAATATGTAAATTGCCTGCTCTGCAGCGCCATTTCCTCCTCTAGCGGCCGAAATATGAACTCAATTTTTTCTTTCAGAAATCGAAACCGCATACTCAGGGGAGCATGTGTATGAAATTTGGGTGAAATTGACAGAGTAGTTTTCTCTACAGAGAGGTCTAAACACCTCCTGTTTAATTTGGATCACCCGGTATATATATGATATTTTCAAATTGTATTAGTTTCTCTCTTAAGGCTTAAGTACATTAGAAAATATGTTTTTACATATATATATATATATATATATATATATATATATATATATATATATATATATAAAATAACTGAACGTTTGTCTACTGAATAATTATAATCAAAATGGTAAATGCAGGAAGCCATTTCGGTTAAGCTAAATTCGGATAATCGGGGTTATACCGTATATGGACAAATTCAGAATTAGAAAAAAGGATGATCCAACATCGATTATCGAGGACCAAATTTTTGGAACTTATTATCAAAGGCAATACATAAAATAAAGAATTTTAAAACATTAAAACATAATGATAAAAGAGGGAAATTAATAGAGAAGATTATAGTGGGTTGAGTGGTTGGGGTTACATGGGGGTCTTGATCTGTGTACACGAAGTGATATTTACTGAGACTTCCTACATGATATACGTTCAATTGCAGCTAATCTTATGCTAATGTTAAGGCACAGATATTGAAGTAACGTAGTATTAATTATTGTAAAAGGACAAAAATATTGTAATGACTGATATGTGTGTCACAAAATGATAATGACTTGTACAAAACAAAATTGAATATTATTACTTTTTTTAAAAAAATATATGTCATAAAAAATAACTTAATCGCGGAACATCGTTTTTTTTAATGTAAATTAGAATAAATGAGAACTAGTACATTTAAAATAATTATCTGGACTTTCGTTTTGGATTTATTTTACTCATTTTTTATTTTTTTAACCTTGAACCTTTTAATAAGAACCACCTCCGAAAGTTGGTCACTTTTGCAGAGTCGCATTGCTTACCGTTAGTCAGAGGTTTTGCTGCATATGTGACGCAATGGAGGAGATCAGAGAGTCCCAGTTTGGATTTCCAAATTAAATAATATATACGCCCATCTTTTTCGTAGTCAGACAACGGAATATTTTTTTAGTGGGATAGTTTCCTACGATAAATTTAGAACCGCACACCCTTTTCTCATCAGCAAGGCGAGTTTCCAACTGTCTTCAGTCTAATTAGGTTTTTTTTGCAGCAGATTTGTGTACTCATTGGAAAAAAGTAGTCTTCAATCAGGAACGGGCGTATCTTCAAATCCGTTGCACCCTGCAAAAGAACAGTGCCAGGGAATGAAGCAATAAAGACATCCTTTTAATATCTTCGCCGCAGATGACAGTTGATTCAAATGAAGGACGCTCGGCCATAGACCTCAAAACGTCTCGAACTGACGGATGTCGGGCGTGTGATTTTAGTGATGAATGGCATAGTGAAGACATATTCAGACAGTTGGTAAATAGCACATGAAGAAGATGCATTTGAAGGAATTAGATTTGTAATTTTAGAATGATAATTTCATGGTCACGCGAGTCTATATTTTAGGCTTGAAAACTTTGAGTGTTTGTCGCGATTTTAGTTTTCGGTTTGCTTGTTTATTCAACTGAATATGTTTACTGCTGAGAACGGTTGCGAAGAAAGGAAATACCAAAAAGATTATATATTCGTTATACATCTTCATATGCAGGAGGAATGAGAATCATTTTTTCGAGTTCAGTCTTAATTCTAATAGCTCAAAATGAATTTTCAGTATGAGAGTTTGGAAGTCCTTGAATAACAGGCCTTGTTAATGTTTTTATTAATTATTGTAGAATTAGCGCGTTTAGAATATTTTCTCTGAATACCATGAAAATTCAAAGCTATGGAATCGATAAATGTTTTTCTTCAGAGGAAATAGACAGTGAATGTATATTAGCAAAAACAATGAACTATAATGTTAGGACACTTTTTCTTCAGAGATAGAAGACAATTGCCGGCATGCTCAATGAAGTGTTTTTTTCATACTTAATGATTTTCGACACCCACGTTTAAACTTAAGCTAGAGCTTTTTAGGTGTAAGAGAAAGAGTGTTATTTAATTTTTGTGTTAAAGGCAAATGCATTTGCACATTTTTAAGAAGGGGTGGTGCAGTGCTAATCATGGGCGCCCATACGAGTACTTCTCTGTGGCGGAACAAATTACTATCGCCTTCTGCAAAGCTGTCGAGAATTTTAGTGAAAATTGCGATAATTTTAGTGAATGTACAAGATACCAAAACGCTACAAAAATAATTGATATTGCTTGACAATTAGTAATGAGCTAAAAAGTACCTTATTTTAAAATGTGACTGTAAAACTTTTGAAAGTAAATGCATAGCAGGTTCGGGCAAATCAAATTTTTAAACGTTTATGGGGGCTCGGGCCCCCGCTGCCCCCTCAGATACTAATGCTTTCTATCCCGATTTCGACTCCTGATAATGCGAAATAAAAATTAAAATAAGGCAAAAATTCTTATTAATCGTGTTTCAGTATATATTTGACAGACGTATGTCGTGTGAAAGGTTTATCGTTGTTTAATAACAGACGGATTGTAGGAGCTATAAAAATAGGGAACAGTATTTCTGAGTTGGTGAACGCTCTTAGGTTTTTACAGAGAACAGCACAACAGTATATCGGGGATATAAAAATTCTCATCCTTCGATGGTGCAGTGATAACGCGTTCGCCTAGTGCACCGTTAGTCCGGGTTCGCTTCCCAGTGGTGCCAACAAAATAAAGAATACTTACAGATTAACTTCTCACTTTAGTCCGAAGGTTGGTTCCCTAGGCTTCAAGAGGGTCGGGTTTCTAAGACAACTGTAGGTCTCGAAGCAGCATGGCCTTGCTGATCTTGTGTCATAAAACTCATAAATAAAAAATTTAAGGAAATACAGGGTGGCTCATTAAAGGCTGATCTTTTTGACTATACCTTTATTTTGACAACCCATTTTTTTTAAATAAACTTTATACGTTTTTTGAAATGCAATGAATTGTAGGTTTTTTTTGTTTTTTTTTTTAGCATGGCTTCGACATTCATTCAAATTCATATAGAAATCATTAAATTTTATTATGAAAAAGGGCATTCCGTTGCTGCAGCTGCAAGAAAACTTCGTTCGCTAGAGAATAGGCTTCGTAATGTTATTTGTACACACTTTAAACATCTTGTTTCGTAAACAGCATTAAATTTACAATTCTACGCTTCATTTATGCATTTTTGTGTACTAATAAAATTTTTTATGATTATTTTAAAAAGCTTTGCCTTCAATGGACCACCCTGTGCATTGCCATTTGATGAATTTTAAACACGTTTATGCCACTCCTAAGTTATTAGATAATTATTGTGAAAGCGCAATCAATAATGTAATGAATTAAATTTCTCTCTCTGCATTTTCCTTTACTTTTAGTCTAAAGATTTTTTTTACCTATTTGTGATTAACTTATCACTGATAGATGCTTCGAACCGATATTTTTAAGTCCAAGTTAGAGCTGTACTCGTCTATGACTGTAACGTACCATCACTAAAGTTACCTGCTGTTTTCAACCTTTCCACCCCAAAATTATTAAAAAAATATTGCCGTTATGGTTGTTGTGCTAGCCATTCAATTGTTCTACCTCTGTGAAGGGTAATAATATCCTGATAAAGTTTATCATCGTGGCATTTCTACCCGAATTTTATATTTATTTCCCCCCGTTGTTTGTTTTCTCTGATTTTTGCTCTTCTCGCAATATTTTAATAAAAAGATTCAACTCCCTCCTACTTATCGATTCTCATACTTAAGACATGATATTTTAGCACCATTGTTCTTCAACTTTGAGCTATTGCTCGACAAAATGTTTTATTTTCTTTCACATGTGTTATCTTGGTTATTCAATATCATCCAATAAATATTACATCAGTCTTTGGCAAAGTATCCTGGATTTCTCTTCGCTAAATCATGTCATCTTTACATGGATCTCACGTCTCACCAGAACTTGGGAGGCTTTTCTAGAACGCTCTTCAAGCAATTCAATAGATTATCTAAGACGTTAGTAATCATTTTTGAATCTCCAGTCCTGATACACAAGCAGTCACAGAGAATAATTTTGAAATTTATAGCAGTTTGTTCGAGTTTAGGTCGTAATCTGTGAGTGAATATTTTTGGAGCGTGTAATAAGAAAATGCAAGTATCTGTGTTTGTAAAAGAAATCATTGCTACAAATTTCACTTTGCATGATCATGATCGTTGAGTTTCTTTCCAAATGTTATCGAAAACCTGAGAGAAGTTTTTGGTATTCATTTTCGTTGAAATTATGCTTAATATGCTTGTCTTCCTGTTATCGTGTTAAAGATAGAACTAATACAATTTTGCCCATGTCTGTCATTAGTTAAAAATTGACGTTTTGGAAATATGGTGTCGTAATATATTTGTTATTTAAACCTCAAATCTCCGTTACAAGAAAACTAGATCAAATTAGGATTAATAAGCCCCTCACTCCCCTGTTGTCTCAACACTGCTCTGTTTTTTAACGTGCTTATTTTTAATGCTTTTGGTATATTATGTATGTAATAACCAGTTATATGTTTTTGAAGAGATAATGGAGACATATATATTTTTTTGAAGTCTTGAGAAATAACTCATTCAGAGGCGTGAGCTAGAGTGCTAACTATCTTCGAATGAAGGAGGCAATTGAATTCTCATTAAACCCACTCAAATCTTAAATGAGATAGCTGGCGTGGGTCGATTTGGTTCGCTATCTTAAAGGTCGCACTCTCATCATTTGCTGTCGACACCTTTTCGCAAACCAGAAGCAAAAGCGCCAAGGATAAATTGCTGACAGAAAAACCTATATGCAGATAACCAATGGAAAATATAGTGTACAACGTAACCTTGCCATTGACTGATAGTGTTTTTTTTTTTTTAACGTCAATGAACTCCCAACGTATGTGTTAGAAATTATCAATCTGACTTAGATACACATCAATGTTAGCCTGCGAATTGAATTTTTTTAATCGAGGATTCATTCGCATAGTAACCTGTGCTTGCTTGATTGCTTGCCTTTTCGTAGATGTGTCATACTTTCTTAGGTAAAAGAAAAGTGCTGAATATCCCCAACTTCCGCATTGTACTACCACGCAGTGTAGAAAAGTAAAATTTATGAATGGTTTATAATTAGGTAATTAGAATTTATTTCGCATAGCCGCGGATAAATGATATAATACCTGTTTCTTTTAGCATAATATATGCATCCAGCGCGTACTAAAAAAAAATTATTGTTTTTCTAAACGTGAATCTGCATGATATAAAATGCTACAATTTATATCACCCAAATTGTAATTACATTTTAGATTATCAGTAAATTAATTTTTTTTGCTTGAGATGGGATGGGAGTGTTTTTAATATAGCTGAGATATGGTTTTGTGTTTATAAGATTGAGAGACGAAAAGTTTTTGAATTTGTGTATCTTAAAACTAGAAGGGTTTCTAAGTCTTGCGGAAGAACACAATTCGTGACTAAAGTTATTAGGCAAGCGATCACTTCCCTGAGCATTTTTGTACTGGCTAATAGTACAGTGTCTTAAACTGTAGTAGTATCCCGACAGGAACCGGATTGAAGTCTTTATGGGCTATACGCTTAAAGGATAGAATGGGTCCCCTCAAGAAAGTGGCTTGTTCAATAAAGGAGTTCAGGCGAAGATTGCGGAAAAAAATTAAGCATTTCTAATTAAGGTCTTCGTGCAGCCATCCGATGTTGTAAAATTTTGCAAATTAAGCAAAATTTCAAGTAGGAAATAAAAAGCTTTTTGTCACGCCTGTAAGTTTCTAGAGCGTATACATGTGACTCTATTTTCTGTAGTATATGGACGAAATGAGAAAGAATATTTTCTAAAAAAATTTTTTTTTTTTTGCTATTTTGAGAATAAAAAATGTGGTCGTACAAATATACTTTCGCACTATATTTGTACAAATATAGTGCGAAATACATAGTACAAGTATAGTACGCAATACGTAGTACAAATATAGTGCGAAATACATAATACATAATGCGAAATACGTAGTACAACTACACATAATGCGAAGTACATAGCACAAATACACACAATGCATAATACGAATACACCTAGCGCACTCAGACGATATGTTGCTTGCATCGAGTGAATGCTTCCATGGATTTTACACATTGTCTATGCAGAATCTATCGTCGCAACTGAAGCGGCGGATTCTACACATACAATTCTGATGAATATAACTGGTTTTAGAAAGTTGCCTGAGTGAGCCCGACGTCTGTTGACATTAAATAATTTTGAAAATTCTTGAAATGGCGCATTGTAGCCATTTGTGAAAATCTTGAACGTACTGGATACAAACACTAAATTCACCAGTGCCGGAACTGCTGATTTTCGAAAAAAAATAAATAATCACTGAACAAAAATGTTTATTTTCGTGTTATTTACTTGTTACACATACTTGACAGTTCCCAACTGTTTTCTAGTGTGCTAAAAAAGGCAGTTTTAGGCTTATTTTCACTATATAGTAACACAGATCAGGAAACTGAATTCCGGATTTCTTTGTCTCTACTGTATTATTAGCTGAATTATTTAAACTATATGTATCAAAAAATGTATTTAATTCATGTAATTGGTTATGAAGCAACGACATGGCCGTAAACAGTAGTTACATTCTATAGTCAAACCAGCCCCTTTGCGGACACGAGGATATGGGCAAATATGCCTTATTTGGTGTTCCCAACAACCCCTAGAAGTTTGTCTCATGACTTCGGTATTACATTAACGTAATACAATTTTTTTTTAAATGTGATGCAGCGCTTTGAAAATTGTATTACATTAATGTAATACAATTTTTTTTTTAAATGTGATGCAGCGCTTTGAAAATTAAAGGATAAATACTAGCTTCAATTTGTGATCACGTTCGATTTGAAATGAAATGAAACGATAAGTACATATTACAAAAAGATGAATTTTCTTGAATCATCGATAGAAACCCTCAAAATTCGCGACTCGCGAAATACACGAAAAATTAAAAAATCCAGATAATGATGCGAAACATGTTTTTAAGTCATATAAACATATTTACATGGGTTTTGACTCGGGAACTACTCGCGAATTTTTGCAAATTTTTCCACATAACCGAATTTTTACTTCTACTCGAGAAATTTAAGAGTATCTGCCGAAGAAAATCGTAAATTTACACCATTTTATGCGTTTCTTGGTTTTCGCGAAAAAAAAAATTTAAAATATTGTCAAGAAATCACACCACGATCGTTAAATAGGAAATATCTATCAACTGCCGAGCGGTATTTGGCGCAGTTACAAGAAGTTGGAATCAAAAACTTGCAGAACCCTATCTAGGATGGGGGCAAGAGGGGACTAAGCGCCCCCTAGGAAATATTTTTTCTTTTCAAAATAGAATTTAATTGAATTTTATTTTAAATTTTATACTTTGTGTGAATATTACATGACAATGGAAATTGTTCTTTGACGTTAAAAATGCATTCGAAATAGTCTTCTACCGTAGATCTTGTGTACATAATGTTTTTTTACAGAGTTTCGTCCCCATCTACCTTATAATAGGGATGAGGGAAATTATTAGGAGATATATTAAAATCTATAAATTTTCAATGCAAAATTTATGTTAAGAAATTTATTCGTTAATGTCAAATACAGTAGCACCACTACTAAAGACACTGTTAAGAGAGGTTGGAAACCAATTCCAAACCAATTGCCGCAGACGTTCACCCAAAGCTGAGTAATTTGAAAAATCGTCAACAAGTGCTTGCAAGAGGGGATCCTTCAACAACAAAGTGGGGGAGAGGTTGAATATCCTGGAAGGCAATCTGAGGGACATGACAAACGAGGAAATAAAGAAAACAACGAGTCATATGCATACAATGCTAGAATCGCTTAAGAAGGGGGATCCTACTCGCACGTTTTTGGAGCCTGTGGCTGATCTTTTCTATAGACAGAACGTGATCTCACAGGCGGCAACAAGAGAAAAGACTCTGTTCACCAAAATACCACTATTGAAGGACATTGCTGGTGACGAACGAGAACATGCCTACAGAGAACCGAAAGAAACCCTGAAGAATATTCCAGATATCTTGGTAGAAGACGCTCTTGAGGCTGCAATACTTGAGGACCATCAATGGTGAGTTAATGGTGCACTAAGAGCTCTATAGGTTCCAGTTTCAAATGTAAACTGTGAAGGGTTTTTCTTCAAATTTTCCTATGTCTTACGTGACTGCAAGACAAATCTCAGCTTCACAAACGTGGAACTTATTGCAATATATAATTATGAAAATCAAAAATGGAATTTTATATAGCTTAGGGAGCTAAATTTAATTGCATTCGGATATTAATTATAATTAATAAGTCGTTGGTATTTTACCTATATAAGTTAAGTATGATTTTTTTTTGCGTATTGTTTTGTGAGTAAAGTGTCAATATGTAGAAAATGTGCTTGAGATTTTACCTCGGACGGCCATCAGAACCCAAGAATATTTCTTTTTCACTCAAGAATTTTTCCTATTTACTCAAGAATTTTTACCTCTGTTACCCAAGAATTTTTACCTCTGTTACCCAAGAAATTAAGGATACTTTATTCAAGAATTTTGAGGGTCTCTAATCATCGATGAGCTGCATGTTACTCGGTATGCCATATCTTTCGATGGCCGCATCACTGAACGAGCCTGTTTGTTTCTGATAGGTGGGAAAACCCGTTCACTGTGGTTAGTTTAGTTAAAGTGGCTATAAGAGATTGTGTGTCGTTCAGTGTAGAAAGAGAATAAATATTTCGTTGCAAAATTACATGCTCACAAGATGAGGGCGGCACTACCTATGCGGAGCACGTTTATTTATCATCACTTTTGTTTTTATCATAGCCACTGCAGTTTAGTGAACTATTTGGCATACCCGTTTAGCGTATGATAGAATTTATTTTAATTTAAGAACGATGTGAAATTCCTACGGTCTTGACACTGAACGGAGGGAGGAAGTTATAAGATCAGTCGCAAAATGAAGATGGCACTCACCGACTATCTCTTCCAAGTAGTTACAAATTTAGACAATTTCATTACACGTTGTTGAAACTAATTTATGTTAAGGAAAATACGCACATTTTTTTGTATATATTGAAAAATATTTTTTCTTCTATAAAATTGAATAAGTTTTATGGATAGGGTGCTTTTTTTTCCATTATATTAAAGCCCTTCCTAGTGGAGAGAATTGATAACTTTTTTTTTTAAGCTCACTGTCTCAGTAAATAAATGCGCCGTGAGGGTATTTAGGCTTAGGTTCTTTCGAAGTAATGATACGTTTCTGGGATCCATCTTCCACCCTTCCAAACTGCGATATTTCATTTATTGGTGCAATCTTTTCTCTTCCTAATCCTTCATTTTCTTTGATTGCTGCCCCAAATCCTTTAATCAAAAGGTTCTTCAACGTATTTTTTTCCTCTTTGAGCTCTCTTGATCCCCCAGAATCGATGAAGCCACCAGCCAACGGAAACATTAAATATTTGAAACGATATATACAGTGCCATATTTCCCAATAGGCTATACTAGGCTATAGACTAGGGCGGCAAAATTTTGTGTATTGAGTCTGATATAACAAAATCAATACCATACGATGATATAATCAGATGTTTTGCCGAGAAGAAAGCCAGACGTCATGCTTTCCATTTAAATACCAGCGTTCGATTTTTTTTTTGCTAAAATTAAAATCCATTCCTATAAACTCCCTGCGGTGGCGCAGTGTGGTAACGCGTTCGCCTAGTACGCCGTTAATCCGGGTTCGACTCCCAACAGTGTACAAAGAACGCTTACTCAGAGATCTCATAAAAAGATCGCACTGCTCACTGTAGTCCGGGGTTTGGTTCCCTAGGCCATAAGAGGTTCGGATTCCTCGGAAAACAGTAGGTCCCGGCGCAGCATGACCATTGTAGTCTTTGAGCCGTAAAACCACAAAACAAACAAACATTCCTATAAAATTGAATTTGATTTATTATATACCAAGAAGATATAATACTTCAATGTAAGTTAATATTATTTAATGTTTATGTTTTTATTTAAGTGTTTGTTTTTCAACACATTTATTGTCAATACAAAAGTTTTTGGCATATATTGAATTAAGAATTTTTACGTTCTACCGATTGTAGGGGGAGCGGACGGGTAGGAAAGGGATGGCAAAAATTTGCCTTGGACCGGTAAAAGTAGCCTAGGGGCGGCAAAATGGTAAATCCGCCCATGGGTATATAGTTAATGTCAATGGAATCAAAGTAGTAAATACTACAACCGAACTTCTTAGAGTATTGCGAATGAAATCGGCTACTATTGCTGTGACGTATTCTATGGCTATATGAAACTGGGTAATTTACGTGATGCAAAGTCTACTGATGTTTGAGGATTAGTTTTCTGGAACTGGATCTACAATCCCTATTCTTGCTTAGATTACCGGTACATTGAATGATGGGAAAACAACTTATCGTTTTGCTTTTACATATTAGAATAATCAAAAAGCTTCCCCTTCGTTACGATTTTGGGTTTTAAGAAAGGCGCTGATGGCTACCGAATAAATTGAAGCAAATAGATCTGCACGTGGGAAGACCATCGATGCTGGACTGATTTTTTTTTTTTTTTCAGAATTTTAAGGAATCAAATGCAGTCTATGAATGTTCTGTTGTCAACTACGATGATTAAAATGATAATGCAACGATGAAAGTAATTATGAAATCAGTAGTATTCCATTAATTTAAGTACCAGGTTACGATGCTCACAGTGCGAAGTCGCTATAGTTTTATTATAGGCATTTTATTTGCATTGAAGTAGTAGGAACTGGGCATATTTTTTCGTATTTGCATTGATGTGTATAAATGCTTTTTCAATAGTAGTTCAGAGATACGAAGCTATATTTTTCAATGTGTTCGCAAACGTTATCCTTCAAGATGTTAAGCAATTCTATAAAATTTTGGACTCGTTATTAAACTATGTATTCATATAGCTGCTGTAACAGTGTCGAGAATATGACGTTTTATTCCTTGGAAGTTCAAGTGAAAATTGGTGCAATAATTTACCAAGATCCGCTAATAAAATTCTACCACTGGTGCAAATAAAAAAAAGAAAAATAAGAAATGTGCAAACATAAGAACAGAGAAATAATAATATTAACAAAAGAAGGGGGAAAATAAAAAAAATAATACGGGAGGATTAAATTAAAGAAGGAATTGAAAAAAAAAAGTATGAAATACAACTAGGGAGGAAGCAAACACATGCAAGAAGAAAGATGTAGAATAAAAGTAAAAGAAATAAAATAATTACCTATAGCATAAAAATTCGTTACGTTTCGAGAGCTGTTCTTCTCTTTACCAAGCGAAGTGCCGAAAATACCTTGTACTCATGTATCCCAAAGGGGACTTCGGAATTCTATTTATTTTTTTCTAAGCAAGTTTGCCACCTGCGTTTTCCCCCTGGGCCCAATTCTGGTTTTCCCAAAATATGTCTTATCTCGAATTTTTCCCCCATTTTGAAAAATTCTATAAGCTCAAGGTAACGGTTTTGAGATGTTAATAGCACGGTTATACATTTGAAAAGTCTCCAAATATCCAGAAAACGTCTACAATAGTAAGAAGCAACATTTTTATAAAGAACTTTTGTACCATTCCAATCAGGAATTCTCTCCCCTAAGTACGTTCTGTCAGAAGATCAGGGCCCCTCGTTCTCTTCTCCATCTCGTAAAGATTATCCCTCACTTTTTTTCCCCCCTTTTGTACTTATCCCGACGAATGATATTTAAATAGTGAAAACTTTTCGTTTGCACGTTTTCCCAGAAAGAATTTTGTAATTAGGAAATTTTCACTCAATTTATCAATTTTGCTGTATTGCATGGGGGGTTAAGATCAGTAAATTGCTCAACTACTACTTTTCTTTTTCCACTTCGCCAAATCCTCGTTACAGAAAGAATGAATGGATCAAGGTTCTTTTTTGTGAGAATAACGTATTCTTTTTTTCGCCGGCTTTCTGTAATATACCGCGTTTTTAAAATTTACGGTTTCGAATAGAGGGAAGAGTTCAATTCTTCTCCTGTGAACTACTTAGAGCTATTGAAAAAATCCATTTATCAATTTATTAAGTTCGAAGTTCAGTGAATGTTCCACAATTTTCGTCTGTTTGTTAATCTATATTTCATAGAGTAATTTCAGGACGGTATAAATTTTACATAGTTGACGCAGTTCGTTCATTATAAGTAGATAAATCTATCTGGTTGTTTTTGATGCAGAATTCCTTTTATTTTTATTAAATTGCAGACATTTTTTGGCTAATTTTAGAACCTTGTTGTAAAACTGGAGCTTTCGAAACTTGTTTTTTCGAAAGGTGTTCTAACAACATAAAAATAATAAAAGGCGGGAGGGGATCAGATGTTTCTTGGAATTTAATGCTCAATATGCATGTACGCTTAACTTAGTATATTACCAGCTTTTAAAATTCGTAAACTCGATTTATTACCTGGATATTAAATTTTGGCATTTGATTTCGTATTAATACAAAATGAAGGATAAAGTTTGTCGTAAACAGAACGAGCACAATGGAATTTTAGCTGTAGGATTTATTTATTTATTTAGGCCATAATAGATCATTTATGTACTGTAGTAAATGCTGGCATGTTTTCAAAATACTGCACTGTGCTTAGAATATAAGAATTTAATTAGCAAAGTGAAAATGGGCACACGGGAGTACATTCACATGTATTTAAAGGTAACGGACACATACGCCCATTATACGTGAAAAGGAAATTCTAAATTATGTGATAAATCATACTGAGATTCCCCTACCTTTCCATGACTGTATGAAGGCTTTCTGAATCGCAACGTTTGCCGTCTAATGCATCATAGACATAAATTCCACTAATATTGCTTTTATTCGTGTGTCAATCTTATCTCTATGTAATGTTTTGATTATTTAAATAGCTAGACTGTTTATTATTGCATGTTCGTTTTTTAGAGTGGGCCGCCCCCTATTTAAATTAGACTATAAAATTTTTATGACCTTAGTTTGATAAGAATATATCAACGAAAGAGGTCTTTACCATGAGTTTTTTGATAGCCTTCCCCTTTCATCTTGTTCAATGTCGGACATCCAGCATATGTCTCAGAACCATCCGTCAGTAAAGAAATTAATTACTATTTAATTGCCAAAGCATGCTCTTCAATAGCTGCAGTTGATTTTTGAAAGATGGCAGAAGTCCATGAGATGTGTAGGCCAAGCACAAAGCAGACCGTCGTGCGAAAAAATGGAAATCAATCTTGTCGAGAGCTCAAATTTCTTCGGTGCTGACATACAGAAGATTGTCGACCCATCCCCTCTCCAGCGGGTCAGTCACAAGACCCTAATTCGCCACAGCAGGAAAGATTGACATGGTTGATAAAAGGCCTTCAAAAGCTCGAAGCTTCTCTCATTAGCTCCCGAACCCCAAAGCTTCCGAAGAAAGACGTTTAGACCCTCTCCTAAAAGCAGGTCATCTCCTGGTAAAGTTTATCTGGAGGCTGGGGTTTTTGAGTGACATTAAATGCGATCTGCAATTCGCCCTAGACGACACTGAAAAATTTGCAAAGATACTAGAGATCTGAAGTACCCGTATTTTGTCGATAATTTAGAGTGTTACTGGGCTGGCGATAAGGACAAACGACGGTTTTCCGTTAAAGCACATGTGGTTGTATTTGTAAACTGGGCGTTCGTGTACCGAAGTAACGATTACTTTGACATCTCCATTCAGCATTCTTGAATTCCAATCATACTAAGCTATTTTCCTGACTGCCCGAATGGTTTGCATATTTGGTTTGTGTTGATGGAACCAGTTCCTCCTTGCGGAAGTTTTGAAATGACTTCCAGTGCGCTGTATCACTGCTTGTAGAACAAAAGCCACCGCAGGACAGCAGAATTCGAAATCAAATAACTCTAGCAATAATTTAATGTTCTTTATTACACGAAACTAAAGTGTCGAAAACATCAACAATTCAATAAACTCTCTTATTACAAAAAAAAAAACTATATTCCATTCTCTTTCTCAGACCTTGATCATAAAAGCACGTTTCTTTTTCTTTGGTCAAACAATTCTTCACACTCCCCACCTAAATGAACTCAGTTCCAATAATTTCCAACGGGTAAAGGAGTTGGATAGGCCTTCGGAAATTTCCTTTGTTAGTTTTTACAACACAACAACTAATATGTCCGTCTCTTCCACTGAACGCTTCTTTGATTATGCTCAAGTCCCACGGAAGTTTGGATTTAGAAGTTCCTTCGACTAGAACGACGTCATCGATTTTTAGGTCTTTTTGAACAACTGGAGTTTTTAACTGGTGTGCTGTTTTAAGATCCAATAAACATCGTTCTTTCCACTTTAACTACAATTGTTTCAAAAGGTTAACTTAATATTGTTTTTTTCTAATCAAGGATTCCTTTGTGCGCGTCTTGTTCTGAAGTTCTATTAAATTGAGAGGGTAATCGAAGTCCTTTTTGCCGAATTGTAAGAAAAGAATTGGTGCAAGGGGTTCGAGTTCATCAGAGTCGTTGAAAACGTACGTCAAGGGTCTAGTATTTAAGATCGCTTCGATTTCACTCAAGACAGTAATCATTTCCTCAAACTTTAATAATGCTTACCAAGTATTTTCCTTAATATTGTCTTTACACTCTTGACCCTCCTCACCATGGGCCATATTCAACTATGAACTTCCAAACAATACCTTTGCTCGAAATGAAATCATGGAACTCCTCAGCTTCGAGAATTTTATAAAAATGCTTAAGTTCATCGTTGGCGTGTGTTTTCGCATTATCCGAGTAGATTAAGTGGCAGGAGCCTCGTCTAGAAATAAATCTTCGAAATGCCAGCACAAATTCTCTCGTTGATATGTACGACACATGATGATGTTGATATGTATGATTTTTCAGTCTCTTGTCTACCTTTTAAGAAAAGTGGTCCTGCAAAATCAACTCCACAGGTATCGAAGTGGGGAGTTTCAGCGATCCTATCTCTAGGTAGCTGAGTTGTTATTTGAGTTGCTGGCTTAGCTAGGTATTTCTTGCAGATTAAACATTTATTAATAACCTTCTTCACCAATTGTCCGTTTGGAATCCAAAATTCAGTTATAATTTTTGCCAAGGTTGAAGAAACACCGATATGTAAGACCTTTTCATGCTCCATTTTTACTAATAATTCTGAAAATCTTGACTCATAGGGAATAATGATCGGCTGTTTTTCACCTAAGCCATATTCAGACTCGTACAATCTACCCTTAATTCTGAGAACCTTTTTGTTATCGAGGAACGGCGCTAAACTATAAATTTTACAGCTCTTTGAACGTGGCTTATCTTTTTCTAGAAGAAGAATTTCACTGCAATAATATTTATCCTGAGCGTGACGAATCCAAAATTCTTCAGCTCTTTTAAATTCATCGGTCGTAAGAACTTTAAGATTGGTTTGTTTTTTGTATTCGATATAAAACGCATTATCCATACGGTTACACGTAATACCTTTTGGAGGTTACTAAAATCTTCGATATTTATCAAGTCCATTGATGTCTGCCACACACTCAAATTGATTGACCGTTAGTCGTTGTTTGTATTCCAATTTATATTCTTCTGCTGGTTGTTGTTCTTTTCCATGTGGCCAAAATTCAGATCGTTAACTAAACCAAGAGGGTCCATGCCACCATAAGGAACTGTCTCGTAATTCTTTGACGCTGAGTCCTCTGGATACTAAATCTGCAGGATTCTCCTTTCCAGGACAATAAAACCAGTTGGGAGGTTCGGTATGGTTTTGAATATCTTCAACTCTGTTTCTCACGAAAGGTTTAAACCTATGAGGTGAGACACTAATCCAAAAATGTACAATAGTAACAGAGTAAACCTGGTTTATATTGTAGCGCTTTGATTATTCGTTTGCTCAGTCTGGCTGTTGATAGAGCTCCCATGAGTTCAAGTCGTGGTATAGAAAGCGTTCTCAAAGGGGCTACTTTACTTTTTGACGCCACGAAGCACGTATGAATGTTTCCATTGGCGTAAATAGTTCTCAGATAAGCCACTGTCCCGTAAAGACTGGGGTCAGAGAAACAGTGTAATTCAAATCTTTCTATGTTATCAATGTCTTCACAGCACAAATAATGACGTGGTATGGCAAGAAGACTAAATTTTTTAACATCGTCATACCAACTTTCCCAAAGTCGCCTTAAAGATTCCGGTAGCTCCTCATTCCATTCAAGTCCTGATTGCCATATATCTTGAATTAGACATTTAATACGTATTGTGTAAGGACTAAGAAACCCTACAGGATCAAAAATACGACCTGCCACTTGAAGAAAGAAACGTTTCGAATCAATTCTTTTCGACAAAAATTCTGTCAGATGTTCACTATCGAAATAGAAGCAATCAAATTGCGTATCCCCTGCTATTCCCAACGCTTTAAAAGGATGAGTTTGTAGCATAGAGAAATTTGTATTGCCTTCTAAAGGTATTCCAGACTGCATCCAAAGGTCATAAAGTTTTTTCGAATTAGTTTGAAATTTATGTGAAGTCATTCCTGTGTCCTCAAATATCTTAATACATTCTAAGCAAGTATCAAATGCGTCTTTAACACTTTTGTGACCTCCTATAATGTCATCAACGCACAACGATTTTTCTAATAGTTGAATAGTATCAGGACACTGATTAACGTATTTTGCCAAGTGATGTTTCATAGTAGCCGCCAACAGGAAAGGACTGCTATTCAATCCAAATAATACTCTAGTGAATCCATAAACCTCCGGCGAACGCGATCCGTCGTAGAACTCGTCTGTCCAAGAAAATCTTGCCACGTCTCTATCTTTGTCAATCAATATATATTTGCAAAAATACTTGTTTGGTATCAACAGTGAACGCTATGGCGTTTTCCCTAAATCTGATAGGAAGATCAAAGATGTCTGGGTACAAATTAGGTCCAACATTTATACAGTCATTTAAAGAGAGTTTATTTCTTGCATGAGAAGAAGCGTCAAAAAGAATCACAACTAAACTACGAATTGTATCTTCTCTGATTACTGCTCAGTGTGGTAAATAAAAAACAGGCTCACTTGTTACTGTATCGACTACTCGGCCGATTATGTTTTCAGATAAATAATTATTTAGGACTTTTTTTATATTGGAAAAAAAAGGGGGGTTATTGCTGAATCTTCCAGATAGATTTCAAAATCTGCAAATAACAGTTTCATAATTATCTTCTAATAAGTTGTTCATGTTTGGTTTCCATGGAAGTCTAACTTTATATTTACCTCCTTCAAAACATATTGTTAATACAAAGCTCTCCATCGCACCATGATCATCAGTACCCGCGTGGAAGGATTCCGTTTCTATTCCCAAATTTTCTAATTCCCAAAACTGGCCCAATTGATTTTGAAATTATATCGTTGTTAACAAACATATTCATGGCTAACGCATTTTCAGAAGAACTGGTACTCTGTCCCATTATACACCAGCCAAAAATGGTTTCAGTCTCAACGAGGGTATCATTCAACTTTTTGATTCGTTCGGTTACAACATTAAAATAGTAGTCAACGCCGATTAACACTTCAATATATACACTTTGGACTACCCACGTCTAAATCTGCCAATCGTAATACTTTGTAACGTTTACAAATGTTACGGACGTTGGTATTGGGAGTCGCTAAATTCGTTGCGGAAATGTGTTCAGTTTCCAGGGCTTCTATTTCTACGAAATAATTTGAATCGTCTTTATTTTCAAGTTTTATTCTGACAACTTTGAAATTTTTTTTCTATAGCAGATTTATTGCCAAAAGAGAAAACGGAAAGGGGCTTCTTCCCTAACAACTAGAAGATTCAATTTTCGCGGCAAATCTTGATGAATAAACGTTCTTTGAGAGCCATTGTCCAATAATATTCTAACAGCATCAGACGTCTTTCCATTTACAATCGCGGCTGAGTGTGTTTGTAGTAGAATTGTTTTTGAATGACAGAAATAGCAGATACTACTCTCGAATCATCAGTTACAGTTTCGTGGTTGATTCCTCCCTGAACTCGATTTGGGTATCGAAAATAGATGGCTCGATTGTATTTATCATGACATATCGTACAAGTTTGTTTACTGTAACAATTTTTTATTCGATGTTTGGGTAAAAGGCACAGGAAGCAACGACCTTGGTTTCGTAAAATGTTTCTTCTTTCATCAACAGATACAGATTCACAAAAATCTGATTTATGAATTTTGTCTCGGCAAAATAAACATTCACGTTCTCTAATTGAGGCAACTAGTTCATGCGCAGACGTTTTGCGGGAGGTCTCGTTAAATCATGAATTGTTTCGAGTAGTAGATTCGTGTTTTTCGTAGGTTATAGAAGTTTTCATTTCAGTTTTATGTATGGCATCAGCTCTCTCTCTCTACTTCGAATTTCTTTATCGAGGAAAAGTAAAAGTCCTTGCAAACTTAAATTTTCATCTGTACTTTCTCGCGAAAATTCAAGGGTTAGGTCATGGGGTAATAATTTTAAAATTATTGGACACAAAAGGTTTCCATGTGTCTCGGAAGCGACCCCCAAAGATTCTAAACTTCTAATTTGAATTTCAGCTTTGTCGTGTTTCTTAAACCGTTTAAGTCACTAGAGTGTTTCACGGGAGAAATATTTAACAAATTTCCCATATGTGAATTAATCGAAATATCCTTTCTCCCAAATCTATTCTTCAACAATTCAAGAGCGGAAGTGTAATTTTCATCTGTTAGCGCGAATCCGTTAACTACAGTCGGGGCGTTTCCAGAAAGCAAACTCTTCAAATAATTAAACTTGTCAACATTGGACAGCCAAGTATTGTTGTGTATTGCACTCTCAAAATGATTATAAAATTCTAACCAATAGAAGGTATCCCTATAAAACTTATTTATAGAAAGCTTTGGCAATTTGATAGTTTTATCATTCTTGTTGTCTTTGACTCCTATTCCTACCCCACTGGCAGCAGTGTCGGCGCTTGTCGATCGAAAATCAGAATTTGACTCTTTAATTTTTATAGAGAGCTTGCATTTCCACATCAAAAGCCTGTCGCTATATTCCTCCGAACTTTCAACATCAGATCCAAGATCACCTAGATCTAAAAAACTCTCAATACCACAATTGAGCTGTTTAAGATTATCAAATTTACCATTTAACTGACTTAGTAAACTCTCTAGTTCTTCACCACTGCTGTTGTCGATATTCGTTTCGATTCTGTTCAACAATTTGATAGCAGCAATTCTGATCGAAGTTCGCCTTTTCTTCAATCGATTCAACTCTTCCATTTTTTTCAGACCTCTAGAGAAATATAATTCTTACATTTGTAATATGTCAGGCAATGGAATATCGCTTTTAGTTACTCCTTCAGTTCTTCGATCAACTTTCGAACGCTAGAGTCCTATCAAAGTAAATATTCTACGTCTCGGTTCTTTGCTTTCTAATTTCCCGGCCGATGCACTATGTAAAACAAAAGACACCGCGCAAAGACAGCAGAATTCGAAGTCGAATGACTCTAGCAATAATTTATTGGCCTTTATTCCACGAAACCAAAGCGTCGAAAACATCAACGATTCAATAAACTATCTTATTGCAAAAAAAAAAAAAAAAACAACCCACCTAAATTAACAAACCAACAAAACTATATTCCATTCTCTTCCTCGGCCCGTGATCATAAAAGCACGTTTCTTTTTCTTTGATCAAATAATTCTTCACACTGCTAAAGTCTCACGAATCACGTGAAAAAAAGATGGATCGATTACATATATAGCAATCATGTTCGTGGCGGGGGCGTAACTATCGATGACGAGTTTATGACACACCGAGAAGAAAATTGATTCTGTTGTTTCTTTTTTTTTTACTTTCGAAGATTGTGACCACACAGGTTTCGAGCAGAGCTGTGTTTAGTTTCAGTTGACCTATCATCAGAGTAACTGCTGTCTTCGGTTCTTCGAAAAAAAATTAACAACAAAAATGCCCCATACGTGTGTGTTATTTCACAATAAATAAAAAATCTAGTGGAATAATTATATTACACTTCGCAGAATATATCGGTTATTTATTTTATGTTTTGAATTTGATTCTTAGTTACCATAAATAACTTTTTTATTATACGCCATTTTTCCAATGCAGAAACATATTTGTCTTAAGAAAAACGAGAGAGAAATTGAAAGAGAAATATGAATGCATGACATTTAACTGATACTTTGCTCAGATACTAAAAATTTGCAGACTTTTTTGTGTGATGAGTTAATCGCCCTATATGTAAGTAGAAAATGATTCACGTGTCTAGTGATGGCTTAGCCTTTTCTAGAAAAGTTTATCCCCCGTAGGATAATGAGACACCCAACCATATAGATATTCCTATAAATATTGTATATATATTCTATAAATTTCCGTTTTAATAAACTTTGAATTCATATATATATAATATGGATTTTGTATATATAAATATATTTATACGTTGGGTTTATTGATTTGCAAAACGTATGTACAGCTTTACCGCGTTTGGCGCAGCTTGGCCTATGTTGGTTTTGCGACATTAAAATCCAACCACTCCATTTAGATAACGAAAATTACAAATAAACGCTATATGCTGG
The DNA here is from genome assembly GCA_006491805.2 of Dysdera silvatica. Classification (NCBI taxonomy): domain Eukaryota; kingdom Metazoa; phylum Arthropoda; class Arachnida; order Araneae; family Dysderidae; genus Dysdera; species Dysdera silvatica. The sequence goes on along the minus strand of QLNU02015360.1, from coordinate 92,310,524 downwards.
CTGGATATTGGAGTGGTGGCTGTACCCCCCCAGATCTCGCAACTAATTACGTCAGTGTTTGGATCCGCACTTTTGATAAATTCAATTCCAACGAATGTGAGTTATTAATGTTATTTTTCAAATAAATTACGGATACAAGTTTTGTAACAGATACAGGTTTTTATGAAGGATTTCCTCTCAAACATTACGATAATATATGGACTGGTGTTGCAGTTCCCAAATTTTTCATTTCTCTTACATAAATGCAAAGCGTTAGCGGGTTTCAATAAATATTTCAATAAATTTTTGGTTTATTTGTCGGTCGGGCGGTCTGTTCGTCTGTTGACAATAAAAAGGATAAGATAAAGTTTTTCCGTAAATATATTAATGATAGCTATTGTTAAAGTTAAAAAGAAGCTACTGAGTTACTCAGTATGTATGTTACATCCAAAGAGCTAGAACGATCAATGTGGGGAAGGAAATGAATACAACACGTTGTGGCTCTCGCCGAAACAGCCGCGATACGAAAACTCGCGTTGTGGTTGTTTTTAAAAGACCACAACTCATTCTGCAATATTAAAAGCTGCCACAGCGCAAAATCTGTGTTTGGCTGATAAAGAAAATATAAGTAGTTATCGACATTCTTTCCATGCCATCATAGCTCAGTGGTTAGAGTATTGGTCTCGTAAACCAAGAGTCGTGGGTTCGAATCCCACTGGTGGCTGTTTACTTTTTTATTTTTTCCTTCGATCAGTAATTTAAATTGAACGTACACACACATACAAAGGAGGTGGGGCTGTTTCAATTAATTTAATTAAACACTGGGAGCCTATGTGTTTTAATTAATTTAGTTAAAAACTGGGAGCTTATATATTTTTAATTAATTTAATTAAGTGGTAATCTAATTAATGTGGTAAAAAATAATTTATTTTCGCGAAGGGTTTTATAACGAAAATCAGTTTAAGTAAGCGTTTTGAAGTACTTTTAGCGTGTCGGCATTCTTATTTGAAATTGTTTTAAATTTCACAAACACGTCGAAGCACCAGGCCGTTAAAAATGTAGTTGAATTTTTTAACAGTAAAACAATAAAGTGATTTTTGAACACTCTTAATATAAGCTGTTAGGCATACTAATACCGTGCCGCCAAAGCTCAGTAGTAAGAGTGGTTTCGTAAACCAGGAGGAGTCGTCGGCTCGAATCTCTCTGGGGGCCAATAATTTTTTTTTTTTTTTTGACAATTTCGATTGAATGCTCCGGAAACTTTAAATAAATACGGAGAGTCCTCTTAATTAATTGTAAGGGTCTTTTTAATTAAATGCTGTGTTTTTTAAAGCAAATTAATTAAATGATTGGAACTTTTTAAATTATATAAATTAATGAAACTTATTACCCTCAGTACTTGATTTAATTAAATGAAGGAAACTTATTATTTGTTATTTGTTATAGTAACTAAAAGTTTTAGTATCTTATTCTCTAGCTTATGTCCTTTTTCAGTCGATTTGTGAAAGGGTAC
>QLNU02015360.1:92294992-92308932 GCA_006491805.2 Dysdera silvatica | reverse complement strand
GACAATCCCCTGCAATGCCCCCCCCCCCCCAGTGGCCCTTCTCGGTCCACTGGTCGTCATTTTATGTGACAAAAGCCAGTCTGGGAATACAGCGCTGCCCCATTCGGCGGCCACCTTTCCCATTACACTTCTTGCGAAAGAACACACACGGGAGGGGAAGTGGCAATGTTTGTACATAATTCAATGGTGTTTGTGGAGGTGCAGAACTGGTGCGGTGTTTATCCCGATATTGAAATACTGACTTACACTCGGGGCATTATTCTGACTACACTCTATCGTCCCCCTTGTGGCAATATTTCAAACTTTATATATATATCCAGAAGTTATTAGACTTTACTACCACTATGGGCAGGAAAATTATACCATGGGTGATCTGAACATTGACCTTAAACAACCTAGCTAGAACACTGATTCACTTCAGAACCAGTTCACATGGATGTGAATCCATCATTACTCTCCCCGACTCGGATCATGATTAATACTCGGACAGTTGTGGATCTATGTATTACAAACGTCCGGTTTAACCATACAGGCATTGTGGTCCATCATATGGGTGATCTTTTACCCACATTTATTTTTGTGTTCATGTCGACACGTTCATGCTAATCAGGATGTGGTTACTATCAGAGATTTTTCCTGACGTAACCATGACTTCTTTACTAATGAACTCGAGAGAACCGACTGGACTAATTCTTTACAATCATCAAATGCTAATGATGCATTTGCACGTTTTCTTATTAAATTGAAACTTTTATACACTAGACATTTTCCTTACATTCATATAAACGAACAAAAAGATTGGTAAACCTTGGACAGCGCTAGCTTTTCTACATAAAATATAAAGAACAGATTATTCTTAAATTTCATTAAAGTTAGACCACGAGAATATTTCAGGAAGAAAAAAATTCAAGGCTTTTCAAGGCCCTCCGTCAAAAAAAGGATGAGCTGTATACAACTATATACATTTCAATGTTGCAATATAATTGGCAATGTTTCTTTGGGAATTTTGATATTCGTAATATTTTTAAAATTTTACTTTTATAAATAACAACAGCTTACAAAATAATGATTCAAAATAAACCTCAAAATTTACTGAATGTGCAAATAATATTCCAAGGAAGAGGGGGTGAGGAATGTAAAATATATAAAAATAACTAATATTTTGCTAAAGACAACATTTTTACATGGTCAGTCCCACCAAGGAGAAATCCTGGATGTGCCACTAGCAGTAGCGTAGCAATTAAAACACGTGAGGGGTTAAGTGACTTTAAAGAAGATTACGTGATGTGGTCTTAGAAAAAATAATATATTTTAATATCCAATGGGAGGGGACTTGGAGCCTCCACTTTCATATGACACTGGTTTAATGTAAATTTAATATTTCAGTGCACTGAAAAATTTAACGTTTTGGTGGTGTCTAGTGGAATTTTACAGAAATCGTTAAGTTTGCCGCACATATATGTGGCAATGTTATTTCGGCGCAGTTGTTCCATCCTTATGCTGATTTACAATATTGTTGATTCTTACATATTTCTTGGAAGGTGCATTTACTTATGTTTCAGTTTAAATGGAGAGTGCTTAGAAAAGTACATTACCAAATATCATTTAAAAGGAAGGATGAGAGCAGGACTCGAGAACGCTCAGAGATCGTTACAATCAATAAGTGAACGATGCATGTGAAGTATGACGGAAACTGAGCCAAAAGGGTCGAGATGTTCACACACTGAAGAACACGTGAAAGAAAATGAGGGAGAAGTGGCATAGCTGGTTTATTTAGCTGTTTGTTAATTGTGGGGAAAAAAAAAAAAGAATTAGCCGGTGCTACATCACTAACTACAGATGCACTCGATTCGATAATCCAAATACAGTGACCTTAACTAGTGAAAGTGACTAAAAATAGCCTATTCGGGAAATAATAGTTCAAGGATTTTCCCAGACATTGTGGAAAACCTGGTATTTTCCAGGATATTCAAGGCTTTGAAGGGATTTTTTAAAATTCAAGGCTTTTCCCTAGTTTTGCAGGCCCACTACGAACCCTGCAGAACTACTCCAGCATTTTCGCATGTTTCGAAACAAACTCAACAAAGTGCTCAAACAAGTTAAAAAGGCATTTTTATTCAAATTTTTTAGACCCACTCATAATTGCTAACACATTAAAAGATTACTTTGTAAACTTCCCCACGTAACCATACTGATATAAATTGTACTGAGCAAAACTGCCTCGATAGTATTTTGGATTCTTTCTATCTGCATGAAATTATAATGGGGGAGTTTCTCAGTTATTGCACAATTGGACAAATAGTAAGCACCCTGGTCATAATCAAATATACCCTTTAATCATCAAATCATCTTGCCACCCCTCTCTTACACATGTATAACCTTATTTTTTCAACTGAACGCATTCAGCGTCAATCACCTCAATTGACGATTGAAAAAAAAAAAGCAACCTTATTCATTAGCAAATGAAGATCCATACTTTGTAGTTAATATTCAATAGTTAAGCTTTTAGAAAAGTATTTTTAAAAAAGACAAAAAGAAAATAAAAATCATTTGTTTCATAACCATTTGATACATGAATTTTAATCAACAAAAAGCCAGGAATATTTGGCACTAGGTATACATTTTTAAAATAAGAATTTACAAAAGTACTTTTCAAGAAAATACAATGATTTTATGTAACTTTTGTTTGAACATGAATATACATTTATGTGTTTGGAATCTTTATTTATTGTTTTTTCTTGATGGTTGTCTCCTCTTCATCTTCCCAACATCGTTTTAATGGTTTGTTGACAATATATTCATTGTCTGGATTTTCATCCATCTAAAACAAACAAAAAGGGTATCAAATGAAAATTATAAAGAAAGTGGAATATACTCATAGAAACTGAGCACTTGTAGAATGAAGCAGAAGTATAAAAGCTAAATCTAGTCAATAACACACAGCAGTTTCAAAAATAAAACAAAAGGTTGCCACCTTCACCAAGGTAAAAAGTGGATACAGAAAATTTCCTCTCTTTAATATTATATAGATCTGCTCAATTGCACACTTTTTTTTAAGTCAAAGTGGCATTTTGTTGTGGAATTTCAACCTGATAAGTGCATAAAGAAACGTCTAAGGTATTATTCTTACGTTTTCAGGAAAGTGTCACAGAGTATACATACTTTCCCCACAATTTCATTTGCAAGTTGTTGATCAGAAATCATCCTTGTGCTAAGCAGTATTAAGTTTATGCCCATTTTGGGTTTACTATACCTATGGCAAATATACAGGATGTCCCGTCACGACTGCATAAACTCTGCACAGAACGATTTCTTGCAAAATCCACACAAAAAATAATGCGAAAATTCTGAAAAATCCATATTTTTCAAGTTATTAATGTTTGAAAACCAGCCAATGAGAACGAAATTTGACCACCCTTTTCATGGCGAGAACTTCACGGGGCTTCGAAATGATTTCCCCTTTTTAAGAAGCACTGCCTACCTTTTCTGAGAAAACTGGAATTGTGACGCAAGATATTACGTAGCTTTACATAAAGTTACCACAATTGGCAAATTTTCTGACTATCAATTAGCTTGTTTTGAAAAATGTTTTATTACACATAAATACATCATAAACCTTTTGCATTATATGCAATATTTGAATTACAATTTTCGCTATAATTAGTCACAACAACATAGAATGCTCCAGGTTCATCATTCCCTATTTTATACAATATAACAATTAAGAATGACAATTGTTGATTATTGCAATATTATGATTTAATAAATAGCTTAATAATTAATACTATATTATTTCAATAGATATGCCTCAATAGAAGCACATGATTTTAAAGTGTTTGAATAACTTTGCGTATTTTAAGTCTCCAAACTATGCTATGGGTTTTCTGCATGAAATGATAGCTCTTAATGTGATTCTAAACCATGATACACTTCCCAGTCAAACCCAGTCCAGCACCCAAGACAGGGTGGTCACTACTGATTACTGAGGTACACAGGCTGGCATTATGTCGCTCGAGGAATCCAACGCTTTGCCGCCAAAATAGGCCTCTTTACAATAATCCCATTTTGCCGGCCCTAAAAATCTGCCGCTCAGGGAGAATGCCCAGTTTGCCTCCTCCCTTGACATAGGTCCTGGAGGTACGTATATCATATAAAAAATGTCTCTCTACTCCCAAAAGCTTGCTTATCTCTGCTTTAATTGTTAAAGTTTTCTACCATGCCACGAGTTTTTACAAATAAAAATTATTTTTTACAATCAATATGAATTTAAATGTTAATGTAAAATATTAATGTTACATGCTTGTGTGTGTGTTATGAAAATTAAAAAAAAAATTTTTTGCTAATTATTTTTATGCATCTATTTTTTGCATTACTGATACTTGGCGAAGAATGAAATTTCAAAGGTTAACATACTAAGATCACTAACTGTAGAAAGTAACTTCTATAGTATTGGCTGAGGAAAAAAATTCACATGCGCGTTCGTTTTCAAAGTAAAATTACTGAATAAACGAACAAAAACGTTTATTTTAGGCCTTTTCAAAAACAAGATTTCTTCAATTCGTTTCAACCTCAGCCTAAAAGGTTTAAACAAATGAAAACGGCAATAGATTTGTTAAATTTCAAACCTTATTAACTCAAAAAATATGAATTTCTCATTTTTCAGCATTTTTGCAGTAACATTTTTTGCTTAAAATTTTTTAAGGAATCGCGCTGTGCGAAGTTTATCCGATTTTAACGGGACACCCTGTGTGTGTGTGTGTGTGTGTGTCGCATTGACATTTAAATTCTAACCTTATCAGAATGTCACTAATTAATAGTATATGAAAGAGCCCATACAATAAGGGCAGCAATGAAAAGAAAAATTGAAGTTTTAAAGTACCTAGCTCACCTGGAATACAGAAATTCGTATTTTTATGCAAATGAAACGTTATCATTGCAATTTAACTTGTTAGAATTGCACAGAACATGCAATCTCTGATTGACAGATTACCTTACATTTCGTTTTCTTCTGCAATTTTTAAAACAACTTTGCTGAAAAACTAGTTTTTTTTAGAGTTATCTCACTTTTCAATCAAAGGAGTGATATGTACTAATCAACGTTTCTCAAAGGTTAAATAAAACCAGTGCTGTTACAATGGGTTTATTTGCCTTATTTCTTACGATCGTTCTTATACACGTAAAAACAAACTTTTCGGTACGCCCCATTGATAAGCTAATTGTTAGGCAAAACGCGACACTCACAACCCTAATTAGTTCCCCATCAGAGAGCATTTAAGTTATAAGATAAAATTAATCCTTCGGCTACGCCTCGCCGCCTTGGGGTTTCAGGCGAATTAGTATTCCATAGCCATCACCAGTAGCACGAGATTAATAATAATCAGCGATCATCTCGCATCTACGATAAGCACAACTATTAACATCCATTGATTTAAACTTCATTAATACCTGTGATTTTATGTTTCAATTTGTTGTTTATCGCCATCGAAAACAAGCTAAGTTCCGTTATCAAATTATCAAAGGCCAAGAAAAATATTGGAGCGAATAAAAGAAGGCGCGATAGAAATGTTGGCCTTGCGGGCAATTTCCCCAAAAGAATAAATATCGATTATGCAGAGATAATCCTCAAATTGGCGAGCCCGTGACAGCTAATTCAATGCTAAATAGTTCCGAAGCACGCTTGGACGGGAATTTTTGCTAATTGATTATGAAAGATTGAAGGATAATGCAATAGTCAGTATATTTGTACAAATTGAATGAGGAAGTAGTCGTTCTTGAACGATTCGTCAAAGAATGGGTTGGCACAATAGCGCGATATTACTTTCATGTATTTTTATACAGCAGTAAAACCTCCCTACAACGATATCCGATATAACGATAAATCCCTCTACAACGATAATTTTTCTCGGTCCGTATAATAGTGTTGTAGAGAGGTTTTACTGTATAATGAACCCTCCCTATAACAATAACTCCCTCTACAACGATAATTTTTCTCGGTCCGTATAATATTGTTATAGAGAGGTTTTACTGTATATTTTTTTTAATTTTCAATGTTTAAAGACACACACAAATGAAGTCACTTAAAGAAATATTCAATTTAGAAAATTAATCTTTTTATAGCTGAAATCGACCAAAATGGAATAGTTTGTGGATGTCCGAGCTTTAAATTCATAAAAAAAAAGGGAGAGTTGACGTAGTGTTTGTGTGTTTAATGTTATATATATAATGTTATACACATCATTAATAAATTACACACAAGCTTTTTGACTGAAAATTCTAACGAATGTTTAAGATTTAGCGAAAAGTAAATTTAATATTTCAAAATCCGTTAACATGCTTTTATACTTTGTTGATGCTTACCATTGTAAATGAATTAGCATTATATCCTTGAACATTCGGCCTTGTGAATTTGTATACTCTTTTTAAAATAAATTTTATTTTAAAGAATGCTTTGACGCATATTGACGAAAATGGAAGTCCAAGCAAATAAATCGATGTTAAGGCTTATTACAAGTTGAAAGTATGCTAAGCTTTATTTCTATTATATAAAATATTATAGTTACCCAATACACGATTAAACTAATACGGGAATAAATGTAAGAAGCTTATTTCAATTTCTTTTAATCGTAAGTCCAAATCTTCCTAAGCACTATGCGACATCAGGACAATTTTAAATGTCAAAAACTGATAGACTTTGATTATTTTAATATACGTTATTTGTTTCAGCATTATTCTAATGCGGAAATTTCGCTTGCAAACGTTTATTTTAATTTTCAAATAAATAGTTAAAATGAATGAAAATCACTTAATATTTCCAAATATTAAGTTCAGCAATCAATAAAACGGGGAGGTCTGGTGAAACAACTTTCTGCATTTTTTTTAAGTTAATCAGTTGCTGTGAAATTATTAAATTTTTGTAAATCAAAATTATGAAGATTCTTTTCACTCTATAATGTATTATATTACCTCTGTTTACTTCAACTATTCACGGAATAGTTAACATTTTTCAAATCATTTCAAATAAACGATCGACCATTACAAGGAAGATTAACGAGTTTTAATTTTGAGCTGCCAGTAGTGCTCATGTGGGATGCGATAACTGCTTATTGCGACCACCTAAAGATCAGGTATATTCTAACTTAAGCCATGTGGCCAAGTGACAGTAAGTTTAAAAACTGTGTTATTGGGGCTTTCTTTAAAGCAATCTTGTGTGCTATACTACTTAAGACGATGCAGGCAATATGATTATTTTAAAAAAGGTTATTTAAATTTCTGTCTGATAGTATTATTGTGTCTTCTTGATTTGTTGGGTCTCCAGTAGGTTGAATTTTTTTTTACTGGGACCCGTCATTTATTTTGCATGAGCATCTGCAGTTATGTACTATCCATTCGCGAAGAGTTGGCGCCCAGGTCCCGTTAGCTGAAGTAACAAACGGGTTGTTCCATTGCAGTAGAGGGAAGGGCGTCTTGGCGTAAAAACCAGTTACGCAAGGCGCCCTTCCCTCTACTGCAATGGAAAAACCCTTCTGCTACTTCAGCTAACGGAATCTGGACGCCAACTTCTCGCGAATGGACAGTATAGTCTGTTCGCGCAGACCTGACGTCCGATCCCGTTAGCAGACGGGTTAGTCCATTGCAGTTTCGGGAAGGGCGTCTTGCCGAAACTGGTTTTTCGCGCGGGAAAAACCAGTTCCTCCAAGACGGCCTTCCCTAAACTGTAATGGAATAACCCGTCTGCTAACGGGATCGGACGGCAGGTCTGCACGGACGGACTATACTTAGGATTGATTTCCTATATGGCATACTATCATTTTTGTAATTCATGGTTGTTTGCTAACAATTGTTTGTTATTTGTAACAATGACAAACATTATTATTATTATCATTATAACAATACCACAAAATAAATATAAAGCATTAGCACCCTTCAGAATTGCAAAAGGAACGATTTGATAAACAAAAGTGTATTATGTTATGAAAAATAAATGTAGTTCTCATGCTTTTCTAAAGCGGAGGGTCGTGAAAGAGTTAATCGAAGATATTACACACCCCTTTGTGCTACAGCAGAACCCTGATTATCCGAAATGTTGGAAGCGGGGCCGATTTTGGATATTTAATTCGTATATATTCCAGATTCAGTATCTAAATGTGGATATTTAATCCATTCAAAGAAACTTCATTCAAAAATAAGAAAAATACGAAAACTTAGCCTATTTTACATGCGAATTTTATATCGCACCGCATGTAGACTCGTGGTGCAGTGATTAGATTGCTGATCTAGCAACCAATTGACTTAATTTAGTCCTATAGCCGTCCTGGAAATGTAATTTTCTATTTACTAGCGGAATTTACTTAAATAGACAGGAGAATAGAACCACCCTATGGGCGGGGTGACAAAATGAGTTCTGCCTTAGCTTATGATTTTGTGTTGGCTGTGGGGCCGAGGTTCCGATTTCTCGTTAAACTACAGGTCCAGCTTGCAAATGTATCTGGCTGTCGTAGTAAGCTTAGGGCCAAATTCCTTGCGTTTCTTTCACCATAGTGCGTGTATGTGTAATGACAGAGAGACCTCCATCCTGCAGTGGATTGCAAATGCTTGTTGATGATGTATGCATGTAATTTGCTATGTGTTCTACAGTTTCCCTCGTGTCATATAATTACGATCTCTCTTCCTTTATTTTTAAACTACCAATTGGTATGCGAATTTTTAACGAATTTGATTTTAAAGGAAGGTTTGTTCACGGTGCCGTTCATGAACGTTTTTTTAGAGACCGATAAGAGAACTCTTCGATGGGCATTTTTAAAACGCAATTTCTAAGTTTTACTCGGCCGTCCAAGCTTAATTCCCATTATGAATTGGGCGTTCCGCTGCAACTTGGAAGTTTCTTTTATCCAGTTAATAAGACGCTATTACCTCCGTAATTACCGGCTTTTGAAATAACGTTTATTCCCTTTTCCCACCGATAACATCATGCCAGAATTTTTTATAAACCCGAAGTCTTCAATCAGTTTTGCGTTGCACAACGAAATGTGATGCTACAATTAAGGGAAGATCATATTTATAAATTTAGTGACGCGTTGTTCGCCGAAATATTTCAATGTTACGCGATGTAGTTCGATTATAAGTAAAAAAGTAATTTTTGTTTCACGATTCAAAATGGATTGTCATTTTTAAGTGTAATGATCAATAAAACATTTCAGGAGATTGCTCCATTACTGTGTAAAACAGAAGTGTAACAAAATACACCTGATTTGATATTAAAAAAAATAGAAGTTAAAAGGGGGAGCCATATGTTTTAATTTCAATTAATTAATTCTTGAGTACGTATATGGACATTAATCGCCGCCTATATATGCTTAAACATAATTGCATTTCAAGATCAATGTTATGACTCTTGCTGTTCTTGCACCGTGAAAACACAAACAAATTCATTTTATGAGAACAATATTGAAATTCATTAACATTTTGAGAAGTAGCCATTAAAAGTATATAGAACAAGTTGAAGGCAGATGTTTCGAAGCTATCGTAACTTCATCTTCAGTGCGAAAATCGTTGAAATGTTGGAATATTATTTAAGCGTTACATAGTCTGTGAGTAGATCGCGGAATTCATTTAACGCGTTGTGATGTCTATTGTTTCTAGATTGCCAACTTTCAAGGAATATTCGTCTATTGTAGTTATGAATGTTTTTGTGCAAGCTTTTCGCATTATGCCAGCATGGGATATGGTTCTGTTCAGCACAGTGTTTGACGAGAAGCGAGCTAAAATCTTGAGTCCTAAATTTGTTTTTATGTTCTTGGAGTCTAGTTTTAAGGGTTCTTTTAGTTTGGCTATAATGCACTGCTCAACAAAAATTAAAGGATATTGAAGTTTTTGATAGATATGTCAAATATATTAGTAATTTTGGTGGCTGATACATTATTCACAGACATAGTGTGCCATAAGAAATGACGTCACATATGAAAGAAAAATGCATTTTATTGAGGCTTTTTGGTAGAAAATGAAAAATATACAATTTGTGTTATTGAGAAAAATCAAAAACTTTTTTTTTTTTTTTTGTAGTAGAAAATCCATTTCAACTAACAACAACGTTGAACATCTGTTAGGCATGGAGTCTATCAGGTTATCGATGAGGTACTGGGGTATTCCGTCTTACTCCTCCTGAAGAGCTCTTTCCAGCGGTGGAACTGTTTGTGGGGGACATAGGCGGATAGCAACTCTTCTGCCTAGCATGTCCCGAACATGTTCTACTGGATTCATGTCGGGGAATATGCTGGCCAAACCATTCGTATGATTCCTTCGTCGTAAAGGAAATCGTCCACCAGCGCACCACGATGTGGCCTGCAATTATCGTCCACTAACATGAAATTATCTCCGATCGCTCCAGCGTAAGGGACTACAAAAGGTGTAAGAATCTCATCTCTATACCGCTGCGCCGTCTGAGTTCCATTTCTGATGAAGTGGAGGTCGGTGAGACCATTAATGGAGATACCACCCGAGACCATCACTCCACCTCCTCCAAATCTGACACTTTCTTGCACGAATGCAGGATTGTCTCGAGTCCCACGTTCCCTGCAGATCAAAATGCGCCATTATCAGGATGAATTGCAAAACGGGTCTTGGCGTAGAAGAGGACATTGCTATATTCATGCCTTCTCCAATTGACATGCTCTCCTGCCCACTGTCTGCGGGCAGTATGGTGACGTGCTGTTAATTGAACACATACCATAAGTGTACGAGCATACAGATCTACAGCGTGGAGTTGGTTTCGGACGGTTTGACTCGATACTTATAGTAGCCGAATAAAGGTGGTGTTGGAGGAGAATGGCATTCATCGTTCGGTTTCTGGTCGCTGTCAGTCTTAAATATCTGTCCTCATTTGGCATTGTTGCTCGTCAAGGACCTTGGCTTGGTCTTCGGCATGCATTTCCAGTCTCCAGAAAACGATTCCAGATCCTGAAAATTACACTTTGTGATACTCACATGGAATCCGCAACTACGGCTTCTGTTTGGCCTGCTTCTAAGCGACCAATAATCCTCCAGACTTCAGATTCGAGTAAATGATTTCGTTCAGATATTGCCCTCACCGATATAAAGCGCTCAAAGCAAGACTATCATTTCTTTTCACCTTTTCCAGTAAGTACGCTGACAGCCTATTTTCATTCGCTGTCACTCACACATGATTTTCGACGTCACAGATAAAATTTGCATATTTCCACATGTTCCGACGTTTGAAAATTTGCATTTTAACACCTGTTTTCATTTTGCTAAAAAATTCCGATTATACCATTTTATCGAAACTGACAATATCCTTCTAATTTTTTGGCAGTGTATTTGTTGGCGTAGTTATTGCAAGGTATTGAATAAATAACTCAGGTGGTTTGATCTGCTGGAGTTGGGGTTTTTAGATGGGGGAGGATGTTAGCGAGCTTAGTAATTGGTTTGTAGAAAACTGCAAAATTTTGGTTTCTGAGAATCTTGGCGATGCGTTTAGAAATGCCTTGATAATAAGAAAGTGTCACAGTTTCCCTTCTGTCTTTCCTACTGGTGTGAAGGGAACATAGATTGGAGGAAGGTTGGAAACTGTGAGTTTTTATGAATTTTGGGGAGTACCCATTTTGAAGAAGTTGGGTGCGGATATGTTTGAGTTCTGTACTAAGCTTGTCTTGAGTGCGGCAATATCTGTGAGCACGGTATGTTAAGCTGCGTACCAAGGATTTTTTATGGGAGAGAGCGTGATGAGACTGGAAGTGTAATAATTGTCCGGAAGTAGTTTCTTTTCTGAAGACTGAAGTGATGAGCTGACCGTTCTGTCTGTGGATAAGGATATCAAGGAATGGAAGAGATGAATCTTTTTCTTCTTCGTAGGTAGTTGGATGAATCTACTGGTGAGTAGAGATTGGCAACGTTAAGGATGCGACTTGTTGCTTTTTGAACAAAATCCAAAAGTACCCATCCATAGCCATAGGATTATAGAGTTTATAGATTTTTCAAGTGTTTAGTTTATATCTGGATCATCTAAGTGTGAAGTAGTAGCAAGCTGAAACGATTACACTGTCTTTTTGAGCTTGTAAATAAGCAACTTACAGGTTTAATGGATTATTAGATGGGAGAGGTTTGTTGCGGATGAGGAAATCCTCATCCCAATAAGGGCTCCCCTACATCAACAACTGTCGTTGAACTCCTCATGCAACATATCGAAAACCAGATCCTTGAAAAGTCTGTCAACTCTATAATCCAATGGAAACGCTATGTGGATAATATTTTGATTCTTGTCCAAAAAAGCAAAATAAGTCGCATCCTTAACGTTGCCAATTCTATCAGTAGATTCATCCAATTCACCTACGAAGAAGAAAAAGATTCATCTCTTCCATTCCTTGATATATTTATCCCCAGACAGAATGGTCAGCTCATCACTTCAGTCTTCAGAAAAGAAACTACTTCCGGACAATTATTACACTTCCAGTCTCATCACGCTCTCTCCCATAAAAAATCTGTGGTACGCAGCTTAACATACCGTGCTCATAGGTATTGCCGCACTCAAGACAAGCTTAGTACGGAACTCAAACATATCTGCACCCAACTTCTTCAAAATGCGTACCCCCCCCCCAATATTCATAAAAATTCACAGTTTCCGACCTTCCTCCAATCTATGTTCCCTTTACACCAGTAGGAAAGAAAGAAGGGAAACTGTAACATTACCAAGGCACTTCTGGACGCATCGCCAAGATTCTCAGAAACCAAAATTTTACTGTTTTCTAAAAACTAATTACTAAGCTCGCTCCAAGAACATAAAAACAAATTTAGGACTCAAGATTTTAGTTCACTTCTTGTCAGACACTGCGCTGAACAGAACCATATCCCATGCTGGCATAATGCGAAAATCTTGCACAAAAACATTCATAACTACAGTGGACTAATATTCCTTGAAAGTTGGCAATCTATCAACAATAGCCATCGTAACGCGTTAAATGAATTCCACAATCTACCCGCAGAATATGTAACGCTCAAATAATATTCCAACATTTCAACGATTTTCGCACTGAAGATGAAGTTACGATAGCTTCGAAACGTTTGCCTTCAACTTGTTCTATGTACTTTTAATGGCTGCTTCTCAAAATGCTAATGTATTTGTTTCTAACACCAGTCGTAATTTATTTATTTCGCGTTAAATATTCAAATTATCAAGCTATGTAGTTTTCCACAACACGTATCTTTCGTTTGCAATATTTTTACAGACTGGCAAGACAACTTGAGATGTTATAAAACGATAACAGGTTGAAAAAGTTTGCCACGATACATTGATCTTAAATTTTGCCTAAAATTTGATAATTAAATTTTTTCGAATAATGAACGGTCTTTCACTTTTCAAAAATAAAAGGCTAATTAAATAAATTATTAATATTTAATCACGTATTCAATAATTTAGCTATTTATAGCGAGAATATAGAGCATGTCTATTTAAATAAATTTATGACATAGTTTTCATGAGCCCGATTTTATTTTTGAAAGCAATTAAATTGAATACAGTGTATTATTAAAAAAAGAGAAATTATAAATACATTTAAAAAAAAATAATATTTCTTTAAAATTAAGTGTATCTGGACATATGCTCTATACATACCTGTTGCGCAGGTGTGTGCAGCTCTTTCGAGAATATTTTATATAGGATGTTCATCTTCTCAAAATTGGTATCTTCTAAAATGGGGTATCTCTCGCCTTCCTATTCAAAATTAGAAATCTTTGCTTCTATTCTAGTGTATAAAATATTATATAGAAAGGTTAGTTTCAGCAAGTTCAAAGAAAACAGCATTTAAAATATTATAAAAAACATTATTTTGCAATAATGTTCAAGCAGCGTCGATTTTTTTAATTATAAACGTGTACATGCGTGCATTTCTATAAAACAGTGATTGTCCATTTTTAGTAGCACAGTAAGATCT
>QLNU02015360.1:92237964-92287534 GCA_006491805.2 Dysdera silvatica | reverse complement strand
GGGGCGATTGCCACTCGCCCCTATATCCATCCCTGAACTCATGAGAATTTTTCAAAGTGGTCCGCGGGTACAGTTGAAGTGGAAAAGTGGTCCGCGGCTTAAATTGAGTTGGGAACCACTACGTTAGTAAATGCAATTCTCGTAGGCTACTATGAAACGTTATCTGTGAACAGATTCATCACTTTTACCGGCGTCTTGATACGTCGCGAACGGTTGTTCTCTGTATACTAGTAACGTACTTACACATCGGCATGAAATTGCACTCTATGCTATACTGACACTTCAGTATACAATTTTACCGACGAAGCGCCCCCTATACTAGCCACTCAGCCTATGTGTTTCAATCAGTTAAAAGATTAAGTGTAACATTTTTAAAAGAAAATCCCATCTATTGTTACAAAGATGTCCTTTGACTTCGTTTGGCTACGGTCGAATCCCCATAAGGCTTTGTTAATATACCCGTACTATGATATCACATTAGGCTGTCCGTCCCAC
This sequence comes from Dysdera silvatica, assembly GCA_006491805.2. Lineage (NCBI taxonomy): Eukaryota > Metazoa > Arthropoda > Arachnida > Araneae > Dysderidae > Dysdera > Dysdera silvatica. The sequence continues at coordinate 92,287,039 of QLNU02015360.1, read as the reverse complement.
CTCAAATGACCATTAGTGCAGATTTAAAACAGGAAACTGCGAAGAAGTAACTAAATTTAATGAGAAATACTACTTTTTACGCGTGAGCAATATTTAAGGTAAGTGCCGCTATTTCATAAATTTCTCCTAGATAAAAAAAATATATTTTATGGCACAGTTTTGGTACTTTTATTATTATCATTTCTCATAAAATTACAATTACAAGAAAACTCAGTTTATGACATCAGCAAACCTGAGAGGCGGCCAGGAAAAAAGCTGATACCATCAGCTTAATAAATCGCCCCCCAATTCCCATAACATACACTTTCTCTTTCCTGAAATTTTTTTATTCGCTGTTCGTTTATACCTCGAAACAGCGCTATAGGTCGGCTTAACGCTAATTCTGAACTACAATATATTTATACGCAACCAAGATTATTGGAATTCGGATTCAGTCCAGTGGGGTCGAAGACGGTAGGCATAACCATTCGCTAGCGTAGCGTGTGGGGGTATCACCAAGGCGAAAGCCCCGGTTACAAAATTTCAATGTTGAACTGGTAGTAAGAGTGCTAATAGGTTTTTAGCGGCCGCAATACTTGCATCTGGCGATGGCAATCCAGGCTACGCTGTTGTAACCATTAGACCACCTGGGACACCCTTACCTGTCTGTGATTTGATCATTCTTAAAGAGTTACTTCTGTCAACCCCGTATTTGGAAAAAACTAATAAATCAGACGGCAAACATTGTCCCCCTTCGATTCTTCCCCAGTAGCTAAATGGCCAAATCGGTGGCTTTGTATTGACTGTTTGGCGTTCAAATCCCCATAAACTTCAATACTTTTAACTGTATTGCAGCTCTAAGGTCACGTTAGATTATATTGTTTTATTATCTAGATTTATATCACGTTAGATTATGATATGTTTTTATTATCATTAGATCATGTATTTTGTCTTAAAGGGGCCCCACCGAATAATTTTGTTGCATTGAACAACCAAACCTATATTTAAGAGTTAAAGTTATCGCCCATGTTGTTTTTATGGAACCCTTAAAAATCTTCGGTCAAAATACAATTTCGGATTTCATCCGCTTTTCCACCTCTCCTTACAGTAGTTAACAATAGCCCGGTTCGATGCCCAATAAATCCATTTGTGCCTGCAAATGAATCGTAGTTTTTAGGTTACGTCGAAACGTCGGTACCGCCTCAGATGATCCGTCGTGCAGTATTGAGACGTAAACCTGCAAACGATATAATACGATGGCATGCGTGCTTGGAGCAGCCATCGCCTTCTCAAATGTTAACTTATTATCTCTATGTAATTATGAAGCGAAGCCGGGCATTTTGTATAATTTGTTATATTGTCTTCTAATAACTACCAAATGGTAATTATTAAAAAACTGTTGTGCGTTTCAATTACTTTTTTATTCCCAGATTCGAAAAGGAATAGTGGCGTTGGAATATCTCAAGTCAATAACGAACGAGGAAGATGCAAAACCAATTGTGATTTAAGAGTAGTCAGAAGTACGTTGTGGTCAAGGGTCATGTTTTCTATCGTTTCTGTCAAGGATGAACGATTTTTCATTATTTTGTCATCAAAAAAGTTAAATTCTATGAAGGGGAAAAATTCTAATGAGAGTTAGTGATCACGCAAGGGTTGTCTTTATGATCGTGCCGTAGTGGTTAAGCCAGGGGTCGATGAAAGGTGGTCATATGATCATTATTATCGATAATCGTTTGGCGTGTTCTCTGTGTCAGGAAATAGAAGAAAAATCAAACGCAAGCTACGAAGAGTCGTTCCTTCTTTGATTTTGGCCATCAGTGTAATGTCCAGAATCAAAGGGTGATCCACACGAAAGCGAGCATATTCTATGCTAATTAAACACAATATCGTAAGCTAAAAAAAAGTTCGTTATTGTATAATTTCAAAAAATCCCAGTAGAATATAGTTACACCGTATCCGTGAGTGGATGATACGTTTCAAGATCAACCGAGGATAGTATCCGCGGTTGGCGAACCCTAATTGCACATTAGTTCGTTTCCGTTCGTTCACATGAAGCACCTACGTCACAGTTTGAGAAATTGGGCACAATAAGACACCGCTAATATTACATAATAGAAAAATAAATTATACATTGTTATACTTGTGCTTTCACTCTTTAATAAACAGGATTCTGAGGTTTTAGCTTGACTCTTAAGGAACGGAGGAGAAATGAAAAATACCTTGTAAGCACACAGTTGAAGTACATTTTTGCATTTGTTTTTTAAGATATACATTCTTTTGCCAAAAAATAGCACCATGAAGAAATTGTCTGTTTTTATTGAAATTAAATGTACATCCAGCACATACACGGGTAAGGATATGGTAAACAATTCAAGGCCGTGGGACCCATCAACGGCTAAGAACTGCACAGTGAATGTTCAAATCAATAGTTGGTGAAACCTCCATAGCGGTGATGAGTGCTTCTATACGTCCAGCTAAGGTATGATAAAGGTTCCTAAATATCATCATGCGACACATTCTGCCAGGCATTCCTCACTTGTTATTCCAGATCTGCAACATTTTACGGTACTCTAATCTTACGGCCTGCCATGTCCCTTACATGTTCGATTGGCGAAAAGTCTGGTGACCTTTCTGGCCAAGGAAGAGTATCAACAGTACTGGGGCTGCTCACAGATATGCGAACCATATGGGGCCTGGCATTATCTTGTTGGAAAATGACTCCAAACTGTCGTGTCATGAAGGGTAACGTAAACGGCCACAGGATATCATTAACATATCGTTGAGTTGTTAAAGTTGCACGCAGGACTACTAGGGACGTCTTACTGTCGTATGAGATAGCACCCCACACCATCGCACTAGGGGTAAGGCCTGTGTGCCTGTGTAAAACAAAGGGTGGTTGGGACCGCTGGCCCTGGCGCCTACACACATGGATCTGATGATCATCTGCTCCAAGACTGAAGCGGGATTCATTGCTGAACACTATGCGATGCCAATCTGCTGGCAGCCATGATGATCGGCTACGACACCACTCCAGACGACTCTGCTAAGCGTAGTGTGATGGTAGAAGGTGCTACGGGTGGTATGGAAGAAATTGTAGCACGCTGGATGGCGGACAATGATGCCGTTGGGTCAGCTCGGGCTTGTTGCACAACCAACCGACCTTGCCTCGAATTCGTGCACCTTGGCCTTCCAGAGCCTTTGTTCAGCCGATAAGTTCCTCGCAGAAACCATTGCTGCCAACACCTTTGCACAGCAGTGGACGTACGGTGCAGGTGGCGGCATATTACTCGGTAGGACCAGCCAGTTTCACACATCCAGACTATTCGACCGCGTTTGAAGTCATCCAATTGGCTATAAGGTCCTCGTCAACGTCGTAACGGCATTACTGGTTGCGTCTCCAGGGAACTGCAACGCCGACAACGAGAAAAATAAACCGTTCGCAAATTTTACCTCTTTTATACGATGCTCGTTGCAAAGTAGAAATGCGCGCTATGATCGAAGTTAACACTCATTGGCTTTGAAAATTTAATCATTTGCATACTTGGTCTAAAAGAATTCGCATGCGAAATTTTGAGATGATCGGATAATTTTTTAGGAGTGCTATTTTTTCTTTTCTTTTTTCTTTCATTTTTTTTCTGCAAAAAAATGTATATTAGCCTCGCTTTTTTGTGCTTGAACTCCGTTATTGAGCAAAAGTAAGAATCATTGTAATTAATGTGGTAAATGGAATGTGTTTAATTATACCTAATTTATCTTTGAATTTGGTAACCACGTGAACGTTTGCCAGTACTTTAAGTTTTCTAAAGCGTGCACGAAGGGTCGTTTGAGACGGGATTGACGACATGACATGATATTCGAATCATATCCACATAGCCAAATTTACTGAAATTCAACGATAGCTCAATAAACTGTTATGTGAAACCACTGTTTTGTCTATTAAATGATCTTCGTAGTTTATTAAAAAAAAATAAAAAACCTTACATATATAAGAGGTCAAAAACATAAAAAAAAAAAAAAGCTTACGTGGTTGTGTTCTTAACTTTGTTGGTGTCATTTGTGAGATGCAATTATCATCGAATGTCTCGAGTTTGCAGAACGTAAGATCTTCGGAATCAAATACTTGCATAACGAAGTTTTTCGTGCAGTTCAGCCTCAGCGCCTGAAGCAAGGTACGACAGGAGGAATTCGAATTTTTTTTTATATTTGTTTTACAGATTATAGGTGAACGGGTGTGTGCTGAAATGAATCATCTGTCGACTATAAGGTACATTTCACATTTTTCCGGACACCTAAAAGTTTGTTTGAAAATCCTGAATCCAGGGGCGCGGAAGGTTCCCTCGCACCTGGGCTTCTGCAGACCGTTTATTATTCTTTATTTAACAGATAATTTTTGTTGTAGGAATTACTGCTTTAAAAATTCCTTTGTTTTTAAGAAATGCGCAAGAAGACCTTTTCATATTTATTCGGACAAAGTGTTTCTTGTATCGACAAATATTCAAGTTGGCAATCCGAACAGGAGCACATCCTTAGTTTTGACCCGGCAGAGATCGCGCTAGGTCTTAGAGACCGTGACCAATTTGTTCAGTGTTCCTCCGGTAGATGTCCATCTACCGGAATTCCTTGATAGATGGGCGGTATAAATACACCGAATCCCCCAAAAAAAAAGGTGCCGGATCTAACAGACCCGGTGCGAGCACTCGCTTTCGGAAATTCGGCGCGAGCTCTGCCGGGTTAAAGTAGACACTTTGGACTTAATTCACAATAATGCATGCTCGTATTCAGAGGGGGAAATCTTAAGAGACCGGCCATCCCCGAAACTAAATTTTTAATGGGACTTGGCTACGGCCTTGCATGCTGTGATTGTATCAATACATGCTGTAAAAATTTTTGAACCCCCGAAATTAAATCTTGGCTACGGCCTGGCAATAATGACTCTTGAAATAATTTACGTATACGCAAAGTGGTCGTATTGCAAGTTTAAGATCTTCTGGAAAGACAATTAAACTTCTGCGTTAATTGAAAGGTCAAGATCTACAATTTGTCATTTTTGAGGCAACGATGATAATAAAAGGCTTAAAAAGGAAACCCGACCCAAAGAAATCCCCACTTCTCGGGATCAAAGACGTATCATGAAGCAAGCGTCTGGTTGCTTCTAAGTTAACAAGAACCGTATAAAATACGTCAAATTTGCTGGAAACCAGCTCTCACTAAAGCATATAGCCCTGCAGTGGCGCAGTGTGGTAACGCGTTCACCTAGTGCGCCGTTAATCCAGGTTTGACTCCCAACTGTGCAAAGAACACTTATTCAGAGATCTCGTAAAGATTGCACTGCTCATTGTAGTCCGGGGTTTGGTACCCTAGGCCTTAAGAGGTTCAGATACCTCGAAAATCTGTAGGTCCAGAGGTTCAGATTCCTCGGAAAACAGTAGGTTCAAGAGGTGTGGATTCCTCGGAAAGCAGTAGGTCCCGGCGCAGCATCACCACGTTGAACGCTTTTTAATACTTGTTAAGTTTTCCACATTTTTTTTATTTTTAATATTTTATCTTATTAAAAATTAAGTAAAGAAAAATCCGACTGAAGGATTTTTTGTTAACTTGCATAGAACCAGAGAAAAAAAATTGATATTTTAACAATATTTCGTAGTGAGAAACATAAAACAGAATAAAATGTGTACTTAAAATTAAAATATCAAAATTCTGTTAAGATAGTTTGTTTATATCTGTACATGTTATATATCTGCCAAATTTTAAGGCAATATATTAAACGGCATAAAAGCCTTAGCATTTTGAATTAAATAAAAATTGCAAAAATGAAATTTCGAGTAAATTGAACTAAAATTTTAAATTGCCCTATTTTTATTATTATATATCATTGGTAAAAGTTTGGATATAATGGTGTTCCGCTTGACCTAGAAACAAAATTTTGATCTTATTAGATTTGCAAAGATTCATATTTTTTTTAAGCAAATAATTTTTTCAAGTTTGGTCATTTTTGGGGGGGGGACCCCCTTAACCTTCGAAGTAATGTATCAATTCTAGCTTCATTCGGCAATAGCAGGTCTGGTTATTACAAACGGCAGCAATCACTAAAATCTATTATCATTTATTCCTTTAAGATTACAATTTTTAGTTTCTTATATAATCTAAATATATTAGAGAAATAAATAGCTTGACAAAAAAGCAAAAGTAAGGATAGAAAAAAAAATGGTTACGTACGCGTAAACGAATAATTTTTACTGCGCTGCCGTTTTTTCAAATTTTATATGTTTCGGGACTCCACGAGCATAGCAATCAGGTCTGCCGTGTAGTCCTATCTTGTACTTTTCAGTGTAGACTGCTTGGCGGCATTAGTATTTCTTTTCTCCCTCGCCTCAGGCTGAAAGTGTCAAGAATATCATAAAATGTCGGAATGCTGCAGGTGGTAACACGAATAACTCTCTTTTTCTTTCCTTTAAAGCAAGTCTTGGATTTTTACTGGGCGAGATCTATCACTGAGTCATTCGTCCAATCACATGAGAGATAAGTCCGATAGTTCCGTTCCATTACCGTAATTTACTTTTTGCTTCTCTTGTCTTTTTCGAACTTCTTTACTAGCAATTTTAAAGCTTCGAGATATCTTTACATAACCAGAGATAGTTATGGAATTTTTTCTCGAGATTTTTAATGTTGATACTTTGACACACTCGTGGGTATAACTTAGGTTATGTTTCCAGATGAAATAGGCCCTGCGGTGGCGCAGTGTGGTAACGCGTTCTCCTATTGCGCGGCTAATCCGGGTTCGACTCCCAGCAGTGCAAAAAGAACGCTTACTCAGAGATCTCATAAAAGATCGCACTGCTCACTGTAGTCCGGGGTTTGGTTCCCCAGGCCTTAAGAGGTTCGGATTCCTCGGAAAACTGTAGGTCCCGGCGCAGCATGACCACTGTAGTCTTTGAGCCGTAAAACCAAAACAAACTCATTGACCATTTTAAGGAGTTTTTAGTTACCGCAGATCCGAACGAGCCATTCTTTTCATTGCAGATCATGGGTAGTTGGGATTTTCCGAGAAAATTAAAACAATATTGCCTGAAAGGAAGGGGTAAATGTTCAGGGCCAGGCGCGAACCTTTGATGATATAACAAACAGGGCTGAGGACAGGATTTACAGGCCCTGGACAGTTTAGCAGATATGGCTCTCCAACCAATTATGTTTGTTACATTATTGAAGTTTTGCTCCTGGACATTTGTCCCCGTCCTCCCGTTCTCGGCCCCAATTACAAATATAATTTGTCATTAAACACAATCGATTGGGGGTCGATTTGCTAAGCCATCTAGGGGCCCTGAATCCAGTCTGCGGGTCATTGATAGGCCGCCAAGGACATACGCGCACGCAGAAAGTTTATGGGGCTTACAGAGCAATAACTCAATATACTCATATGTATATATACAAAACCTCATCGCAATGGGGGGCTACAGCACTCATCACCCACCCTGCGTACGCCAATCGCCACGGATTATACTTTGAGAAACGCGGTTTTAAATTATATTAAAGTATTCTGTCCTAAGCTAGTTGTGTTCATCTATCGACGTTAATCCAGCAATGCGTGCCCGTTTTATGCCCCTTGTAGTCGGAACTCGGCTTTCTAGCCAAACAGTGCTTCGGAAAACTACGGGACCCGGCGCAGCGTCTCCTTAGTTATCCTTGCGTCGTAAAACACAAAATATTAAAATATTGCGTATGATATAGTGGTTGAATTCATGAGTTATAGTTTTGCAAGCAGACCTGCTTTTGGGAAAAAAAACCCACGCACTATCCATTTATTTTGTAATTCCTATTTCAGAATTTAGCATTCATGTCGTGTTTAGATTTTTCAATTATGTGTAATGTTTAAATTTTACACGTGATGCGTTTCGATAGCGTATGATAATTTATGGGTTTAGGTTGGATAACTTTTCTGGTGGTACATAACACGAGTTGAATATCGCTGAAGTGAATAGTATCACTCAACCTTGTTAAGTGGACTGTCAGTAGAAATCATGGAACCAAATTGTTTGCATAAATTCAGCATCAAAGTTCATCATCAGTTGGCATAAATTCAGCATAAATCATTTGGCATAACTCATAGAAACTCTTACTTCTTCATGACTGTCTGTCCATCGAATTTAGGAATGTCTGTTTTGTATCAAGCTGGAAGTCTTGGCCCAATATTTCGTCGGTGTCATTTGTATCAGAGTGCTATCATCAAGATACGATGATTTGAAAGCACTCATCAAGTCTTAACTTAGGCTTTAACACACGCAGGAAAAGATGCGGCAACACACTGAATGCGTGTGTTTTTTCTCAGTAGCTTCAGGGCAATCAGTAATTTACTACTTTGGTGAAAATATATCGTAGATGATTTCGACAAAAGGATATCCCTCCATATCTGATTACGTTGATATATACTGGGCATTGATGTTTCTTCCGATATGCTATGCCCCCTCCTCACAAATTCTTTAGTACGGGATGTCCACTTCGATAAACTTAAATACAAAGAGAACACTAACGGGATGGTTTTGGTCTACCGCCTATAGCGTAATCAACTATAGATACTACTCCGTCTGTAGAGTGATCAACAGCTACTTATTGTTATGGTTGACTTTTGACAACTTGCTCCTTACTGATATTACTATTTAGTAGTATTTATGAAACAACTCGTCTGTTACTTCAGCTCCCTTGAATTCTAACGGAACTAGTGGACAATTTTCCGTGAACGGACTATACCTAAGAACGCTTGTCGTTTGTGGCCAACGTAGTCTGAGGTTCGGGTTGCTTAGGCGACGGGAGTTACCAGGGTTGCAAACATCTAGGAGGGGTAGGGTACACCTAGACGAACAATATTTGTCATAGAACCTAGGGTCGCAAACCACTCACAGCGTCAGTTCTAAAACCGTCCAGCATGCACAAATAGTGACAACCAGTGCATGAGAAGCGCAAAATGCGATGTCCTAATCATCTATGCACTTGAGCAGCTGACCTGAGTTTTATCTGGCGCTTTTCACGCACTGGTTGTCACAATTTGTGCATGCTGGACGGTCTTAGAACTAGCGCTGTGAGTGGTTTGCGACCCTAGGTTCTATGACAAATATTGTTCGTCTAAGTGTACCCTACCCCTCCTAGATGTTTATAACCCTGGTGCTGAGACACCCTGTATAATAAGTATAACTTCGTTATTCTCTGAGAGGGGACGGCCCCTTCCTCCCCAGGTCCGTCCCTAACTGAATATCCATATTAAAATTCGATTTGCTACATATCATAAAAAGTATGTTTACCTGAGCAGTCTGTTATTTTAAAATTGCTGCACTTTCAGCTGGTCTTTTATAACTTTTTCGCACATAATATCGCGCTATTTCTATATATAATTTATACATTTCTATGGTAGGTACCATACTCTCCCATCTAAGTGGGCAGGGGTTGCTCGAGCCCTCCCCCTAGTCGTTTAAAAATTTGATTTGCCCGATTCTGCTATGCATTTATTTACTTAAAAAAAAAAATTACAGTCACATTTTAAAATAAGATACTTTTTATTTTTAGTTCATTACTAATTGTCAAGCAGTATCAATTATTTTTGTAGCATTTTAGTATCTTGTACATTCACTAAAATGTTTGACAGTCTTGAGAAGCACAGGCAATTTTTTCTCAGCCTTAGAAGTACCCATATGTCCATGGTAGGTACTATGAGTAGGTTAAAGTATTTCTGATTCTAAGCGATGTTTTTAAATATCGTTAATTTCGAGGTTATAGATAATGTCTCCATCTTTAGCGTTGTAAGGGCAGCCAAAAGCGAAATTTGAAGAGGAAACTTCCTTAGTCGTAATTTGTTGGGCATTGTGACATGAATAACTAAATAAGAGCCATAGAGGCTAATTAATATTATGCCACATGTTACCCTTGACCAAGAACATTTAACACAACCTTTGTTATGACGTAGTTGACTTTTTTGTGGTTTCGCGTTTCTGCCTTTCACCGTCGGAGAAGCCGTTATTGCAATTTGAGGCGCTTATTGGGTATAAATATTTTAATTCGATTTAGTGATTTGATATGTAGCCCCAACGCATTAGCAACGCCTCCTGCAGTTTGAATAAAGCAAATGTTATAATATGATAAATGTTGACCATTATTTGGCAATTGTGTTATCCCTGTGAAGGGTAATAATATCTTACAACTTAATATACGGAGAAAAAGAGCGTTATTACTTGTCCTCATTCGTCTAGTAGGTCAAGACACCGCGGGCTAAACGGAGGGACCCTGGTTCGAATCTGGGATGAGGACGGCGTCTCTTTTTCTTCTAAACAAAAATAGCTCTAGTTTGAGCTACTAATACGTGGGTGTCAAATTTATTTGTAATAATAAATACGATTTAAATCAACACTTCGTTGATGAATTGTCGAAAGCGTTAAAATTTAGGAGGCCGTGTAGATTTAATTTGGACGGTGCTTGTTCAGTTTTGTTTATTTTATTAGCTGTATATTTTTTACTTAGAAGAGTGAAAACTTTATAGTAAAATCTAGATTGTTTAGAGGTTTGACAAGTCCGAAACCCCGGGCAGAACTTCTAAAATTGAAATTTCAGGGTACGTAAAAAAAGAGTGTGAAAACAAATTACGTTGGTTTACGTCAGGGGTGGGAAACCTTTTTACGTTGGAAGGCCGCATTCAAGTAATTTGAATTGAAATACACAGGGGCGTAGTAATTCAAAAATTATAGGATGGGCTCGGGTAGTTTTTTTAAGAGATCATGTTATTTAGCGTTAAGTGGAACAACGTATCTGGCTACTCATTGGGGGGGCCTGAGGCCCCTTTCCTACGTCACTGGTTAGATATATAGCAGAATCCCGAAAATCAGTTTAGGAGGATTATTTCGTTGATATTTCTTTTGCAGACTATTTTAAGTACGTTCGTTTAAGAGAATAACAATAAAAATAAATAATGTGGACAAAATCATGTTAATAAAAACAAATTTTGCAAATCAAATCCTTTTAGAGTCATCCTAAAGGCTGCAGGTTTCCCACCCCTGGTTTATTTGCAGGCAAGATAGAGAAGACTTTGTTTATCAAAATAAGCGTATTTATCTGTCCACTTCCTGGACTCTTGTTGCGTCTACGCCATTGTTTGTTGATGGAACATTTCTGGTTTTGTTGCGTCTGTGTTGCACTCCAGGTCGATGGAGCACTAGTTTGATCGGCAGACGCTTTTTGCGGTTATCTCGCGCTGTTTGTTGTGTAGTTTTTTTTTCAAATGTGGCAATGCGCTTTTGTTGTTGTCAGGAGACTTGTTTCATCAGTATCTGCTTAATACTACGATGTATCTCGAAATATCTAAACTATCCATCACTAAATAAGCTTTCTGATTCAACATTCATTTGTTTCTTCAAAGATTGTTTGGCAATACCCATCCCAGTAGCGTAACAATTCAGTCATGGTTGGGGAGGGGGTCGCTCAAGTGTCTTTAAAGATGATTATGTGATGCGGCTATTGGAGAAAACGTGTTTCAATATCCAATGGGGGGGTTGAACCCCCCCTTCCTACACCATTGACCCATCCGCCCACAATTGACCATACTTTCTGATTGTTGTAACGAAAATCATTGTTCGTACAACATACTCCATCAAGATTTTCTAATTTTAGTTACTGTGAACGTTTTCTTTCAGCAAATTTATTGATATGTTCAAAAATGAGAAGAATTCGTGGAAGGGGGTATTTTTGTAATTGTGATAAATTATTAATTTTTTCTATGTCCTAATTTTCGATTAGAGCAGCAGTATTTACGTTACTGTCTAGTTTTAAGTTTGTGTTTTAAAAAAATGCAGATTATTGGGCTTTTTACAAATACATTTAGTTCGTTTCACACAGTGCATTCTGACTGCAATTATTTTTTTCGTCAAGTAATTTTTATGTGAATTTGGCTTTTTCTTAGTTTTCTATCTGCTCTTGTGGCGGCATGAAGTACAGCATTTCGTGTCAGAGATACGAATAAATGGGAGTTGATGGGCTCGTTTGATTCTTATTTAAATTACTTTTTATCTATTGTCACGGTCACGATCGTAATACATTTGGAAGATACAAGTTTAGAATTGATTCACTAGGAAGTGCATGACATTCAGCGTCATGATTGTGTGATTATAGCGGTGAGGGGAAAAGGAATTTGAAAATTCCCTACAGCAGAGACCGCGCTTTATCAAACTGTAATTCTCCAAAGTAAATTCTACGATCATTAACCGCTAGAAGGTTTTGGGTATTCGAGATGGTATAATGGCCATCTGACTTCATTTCCGCAACGTGCACCCTCAATGAACCTCTTAAATGACTCTGGATTTGTTCAGAACGCTTTAATCTCCCTAGTATCACTTTCCTTTTCATTCCCTAATAATCTTTTCACGTTTTTGAACCCCTCTAACCAACGACTATCATGAAACAAATCATCGCATCATTAAACGAAATAACGTGACCAGATAACGCATCAAATTCGCCGGCGTTATAGTAGGAGGAGGGAAAAGCGTGTAGAAAGTAGGCGTTCGATGTAGTATTTGGGGTCATTTGCCGCTTGTTTTGGTCGCGGTCATTGCTGCTTTATTCTGAAATGTTTCTATTTAAATTAAGTGAACAAGATCTTGACGTTCTTTTCTGATCCCTGTTTGTAAAATGGAGATGAAAGGCTGGAATAGAAAGAGAATAGGATGTTTTAGGATTGATGTGTTAGGGATAAAGCGATCCTGAGTATATACTTGTTTAATTTACTGCAATAAGTTAAGAATAATGTACGCAGTGCCGGATTAAGGTGTTATAGAGCCCTAAGTTGGGAGGATAGAATGGGCCCTAAACATTGCTTAATTTCTAACAAAAAAAAAGTGCAGGAGCCCTAATATTATGATAAATCGATTAAAAATCGAATGGCTGCAAAAGAATCGATAAATCATATCGATTGTTTATATCCTCTTTTTAAGACAACAAAATGCTTGACCTTAATTACAAATTTATTACTTTTTCATGACAGCGTCTATTTAAGGGGGTACGTACCCCTTAAGTGTTACGAAATGCCTTCTGATAGGCTGAAGTTCAACATTCTATAACTTTTAAAATAACACATATCCAAAAATAAAAATTTGCACATAGGATTATTGTATTATGAGCTTACTAAAATCATTAACAAAATGTATTTGTATTATTTTTTTATAATAAATCAAAATATTATACTAGATTTTGCTCGTTAAAATTTTTAATACCATTTTGCGCGCATAATATAATTGGTTGTTATTATCTAATTACCAAAAGTAATGTGCTAAATGATAAATAATGAGTATAGCATTCAACTAACGAAAAATCTTAAGAAAATAATGATACTTAATATTTTTTAAAACAATAAAAAATAAAACTTTTAAAATTTGCCATTTTTTCAATATTAAAATGCATCTAGATAAAAATATTATTATTTAATCTCTTATCTTTTTCGTCATTTTATTAATTATGCATGGCTACAAGAGTGTGCTAATTTTTATTATACTAGTGTAAAAAGTTTTTTAAATATCTTGCGCGCAAGGATAAAATTTACTGTTTTGAGAAAAACGCGTTTAAAGAAAATATTTGTTAACGTTGCAGTTATTATCTATTAACATCAACCTACCTTCATAAACCTGTTTAGAATACAACAGAAGAGTATGTGGAACCTTCCTTGGATGTTATCATTTTAATTTTTTGCAACTTCTGTTAGCTTTCCACCTAATTATAAGTTTTCGCAGCGGTCTTGGAGCGGCGATCCAAATACGATATTTGTTTTTTGTCCATTATTTTTTTAATATATATAAAAATGTTTAATTCCTTACATTTTTCATATTTTTTTTGGTAATGTATCATTATAAGAGCATGACAAATTTCATTGCAATAGCACAAATGATTTTGTAAATATCCTGTGCGCAAGGCTGAAATACAGTCTTGAGAAAAACACGTTTAACGAAAAATTCTTCGCCAACTTTGAAGTTATTATCTATATAGAATAACACACCTTCATAAATCCATTTAGAATGCCACAGAGTATGTGGGACCACTTTTAGATGCTGTAGTCTTATTTTTCTGTAACTTTTGTTGACTTTTCACCTGACGACAAGTTTTTATAGCACTTTTGGTACGGCGAACAGAATATGATATTTGCTTTTCGTTCATTATTTTCATGGCATGTGCAGCATATAAATCAGGATTAACTAATTCCACACGCTCCTATTGTGAACAAACGCCCTTTTCCACCCGCATTAAATTGCATAACTGCTTCGTTGTTAGCTATGTTTACGATTCGCCTACCCGAACCAGATAACTTCAAACAGAACTTCCAAATTAATAAATTCAACGGTTCATTTGGATATTATATTTCCCCACCCCTAAACAACAAGATAACAATTTGGGACGAGAACGGTCATTTAAAATTGGTTTTATTCTCTTCATGACTGATTTGGATAAACAAATCCGATGATGCGAAGATGGTTTATTTTCCGCAATAGCACATTAATAACCATACCCTGATTCGTTTCATTTGGGACAAAATTTACGTGTTAGGTTGTTGTCATCAGCACCTGTATGGAAAAACATAGCCTATATTGATTTGAGTATGCCATTTAAATTATCGCTGTGTTCTGTTCTGGCATTACCATAATATAAGCCACGTTTGTTTCTCTATCGGTTAATCTACCTTTACCATCAAAAGTTTTGGCGCCCTCCAATTTCTTGCCCATAATATTTTGCTTGATTTTTAGTAACCTAGCTCCTGTTCGTTTTTGAATATGGTCAACATATTCGTTTTTTTTTTTAATATTCACACATATGGAGTAATTACTTTATCGACAAAAATGTTTTTGCATCACCATGTCCGATATATCTGACATATATTTAGCTTTTTGCAATTTCTCTGTACACTTGAATATTCGACACATTCCGACAACCTCCATACTGGCAGCTGAAGCACTGTGATTTTTTCGCATTCATTTTCGTGCAGTTTTCGAGCCTTGATGAACTTCCGCACACGAATTTCACTTTTTACAAAATGAGGACATAACTTCTTTCTCGATTGCTTTTACAATTCTATTTCCAATCACTGTACGTACACAATGTCGAATTACACTTTTTACAAAATGTAGACGTAACTTCTTTGTCGATTACTTTTACACTTTTGTCTCCAATCGCTATATGTGTTGTTGATAAAAAAAAAGTATACTTCTAAGTTCCGTCCTCATTATCATATCCGAGGATCCAGTAAGAGCAACTTCATCGCTTGCAGATTTCTTCGCTCAATTTTTCACAACCTCAGACTTCGCCATATCAAGATATTTAACATGTTTATCGTAAGAAGCTTCTGCATTTGAAGGTAGTAAATTCATGACTGCGCAAAACATGTTCATCCCAGATAATCCCTGGCCCACGAATCTTATGGCATACAAGAAACGAAGGTTTATTTCTGCTACATTGTTTTTAAAACCAATAGATTTTAACTTTGGATACAAGCTATAGGTCCACAAGCACAACAGTTCAATATAAATTTCAGTGACAATCCATTTACATTTTCTTCAGTAAACTTAATATATCCACCTCATGTTTTACACGAAATGAATTGTTCCAAGGTTTCAAACATCAAATCTTTATAATTCGATATCCTTGGAAGGTCTCATCGGCAGAAGATTTAATTTTCTCTTAGACCATTTCCCATTTTTTACTGGACGGCATTTCAACATTTCTTATGTACATATTGCCTTGGAATTTCCACATTTTAGGTCGAACACTAGAAACTCATTTCTTTATTATTAATATTATTTTTTAACATATTCATAATGATTTTAAAAAAATCATTAAATTGGTTGAAAAACAAACGTAAAATAAAACTTGAAATAGCACAGCATGCAAACACGCCTGCACTCAAAACGATACACAGTATTTGTTTACAAAATATAAGACGAGTAAAGTAGTTTACTTCTTTCGCCGTGCTGCCATTCCTAAATTAGCATGTGCGAATGAGTACGTGCAGCCACTTTTCCCATTTAAAATTATTTATTTTTTTAAGTGCCGAACATGAAAACACTAAAACATTAAATGTAAACATTGCGTTTCAGCATCCTTTTAACAGCGATTTTCGAAATTACTATTTCCGTAATTTATTTATAACTGGGGTTCTACTTCGATTTTAAGTACGAGGTTGGTATCAACATTTTTAGAAATGGTTGGTCTTTCATTTAAAAAAATAAAAATGATTTTTTTTAAAGCCGGAAGGGGTATGTGCCCCCTTAAAGGCTCCGGCTAATATTTAAATAATCGCCAAAAATGAAAAAGTACCGGAGCCGGGCCCGGTGCTTCCGCCAAAGTTAAGCCCTGGCCCTAAAGAATGTGGCATCTTTTGTAATATTCGGTCATTAAACTGAGTTTTCTTTTGAAATTCATTACTTGAATATTCAGGTTTATCAGCAATGAACATTTTTTGGGACAATTGTAAGTAAACAGGATTATAAAAACGCCTAAACTTAAATAATGTCGGGCCTCAAAATCATAGGACCCCGGGCCTATGCGAAAATCCAGCACAAGGTGTGTGTATGTGCTTGGTGATTTCAGAAAGCTAAGCGAAATTTATTAAACTAAATTAAATCTACATGTTCCGCTTTATAATTTCACATTCAGCAGTTACGAAAGTTAGATCAAAGTCTAACTTCAAAGATCAAAGTCTAAGAAAGAAAGTTAGATCTTCAAAGTTTTATCCTTAAAACTCTTTATGAATTAATTCACTGTCGAGGTAAATAAGATGTGTTACAATCTCTAATAAACATATTCTATATGAATACCAACATTTTTGATTAAAATCGTCAAGTAGCTTAAAGTAACCCATGAATTTAAATACACAAAAGCTAGCAATGTTCTTGAATTGAATAGACGTTCTTCTTTATATAACTTATCTTACCTTACTTTGTCTTACTTTAACATGAGCTTAAAGAAGTTTTTCCGCAACATCTCAGCCTACAAACCAATTTCATCAGATTTACTTCCAAAGCTAAATTTAAAGTTCTGTAAATTTCTTTAACTGCAATACGTTTCAATTGACAATACGTTTTACAAATTCATTAATGAAATACAAAAGTACCATTGGTTGAGCATTAACGTATTCAGACCCCCACATTGGAACTCGTATTGCTCAGCTACACCAAATCCATTTAACAATTTTCAATCGTATCGTCAGAATGATATCGTAACAGATGTATCAACGACGACTGCATATCGGTTGAATAACATTACATGGTATGATGAAAAATCTTATTGTCCTCATTTTAAAGTCAACTTGTCTGAAAATGAAAGTTAAATTTTATTATTATAGTTTGTTCTTTCCTATAGGGAAAAAAATACTATAAATTATCCGCAAACCCTCGATTTAACCAAAATACGAAGTGATTGAATTTCAACTTGGGGCATTCTAGTATACGTAACGAGTGTGTGTATGTATGTGCATCATGGGATTTCGAAAATCAGGGATGTTGTAAGTATCTCTACCACCTATATCCCGTATTATTACAAAAATCGTTTTTCAGAGTACATAAAAACACAACTTTAATCGTAACCACTGCACAAAACACTACCTTAATTTTAGAGATAAAGCCAGTCATGGGCTGCAGGAACAGGACTTACTGTTAGAGCCCCTGGGCAGTTTAGAAGATCATCCCACTCCAACCATTTCTTAAGAGCTAAAAACTTAGATTTTCGAGCTCGTAATTTCTTAATAACTCTCGAAAATAATTTAAAAAGGGAAAAATATTGAACTTTCATACCAGGAATTTCAGGGTTCTGAGTATTTGGCCCCTTTGTCCTATTGTATTATTTATAAAGAGTAACTACTAGTTATACAGCAGTGTTCGATTGATTTATTAATAATTTAGCATATCTTTGCTAAATAATATGTAACGTATAAACACATTTGATACTACCATCCTTCGACAAAATGTTGACTTTTTACACAACATGACCATGGCTATCCAGACATCATAAAACAAAATGGATAGCTATTGATATTCGTGGGAGGTTAATAAAAAATATCATGACTGAAAGCATCGACGTATGTGTGTCAATGCCTATCTGTATTTAAATTTCACTCCTTTCCTTAAATATACCTGTCCCTGAAAACAAATACAAATTTCTGGGCACCCTTACAGTGGTGTAAAGATAACGTTTTTGTCTACTCTGTCGTTAACTTGGGGTCGATTCCAGTGCTATCACCAACACCTGATCTTAGTTGTCCTTACATCGGAAAACACAAACATGAACAGTCAAATTTCTGTGCAAAATTTTCTTCTTCCAAAATTATTTGAGAAAAGCGTTTGAAATTCAAATCCGGTCTCAAAATTACGCTTTTTCTGAATAAAGCATTACTTCGTTTGAAGATGGCCAAGGATACTTCCAAGCATGGTATGATGGATACCAATGGACATACTTAGTCGAGAAATAAAATCTGGAAGTGTTTTCTACATACAGTGCTTTACAGATTCTAAACAATTGTTTTCTTCTTAGAAAACTGTAAACAAGTTGTATTGAAAACAATTTTCCAATTGAGCGTAGATTGGACAAGTTCTTACATGAGCATAGAAAGATTTGTACACACAACGGCAGCCCTAGATTCTATCGTCTATATAACTGTGGCCTCTTTCCTCTTCAACTGCATACTTGCAAAGTTAAGAGACTTGGCTTCCCAGACTCGGCTGCATACTTACAAATTTTAAATGGTACTCGCATTTGAATTGCTTGATAAATGATCTCGTATGTCTGCATTCAAGTTCAGCTAATGGATTTGTTCTAGCTATGCAAAAAACCTTAATGTAGGTGTTCCACAGTTTCATCAACGTTACATGTATGGTACTGATTATACTTTCCTTATGCAAAGTTTTGTCCGTATCCATAAACTCCTAGCGTTATTCTCTAATGTGTTTCTAATTTCTAAAGAGAATTTATCTCCTTTGCATAGCATTATAAAATCTTTTAGTGGGTTTGTGTGCAGTATTTGTTAACTTTGGTGAGGCAGCTTGACGATTTTACAAACTGCGAAGTGTCTTGCTGCCTGAATGAGAATATAGGGTATGTAGAAAATGAGGAATTGCAATGTAAATATTTAAAAATAATATACCGAGATTTTGCATATCGCTGGTGTGTAAATCTGTACTCGCAATGTGAAGGAAAGATGTATCTATGTCAATGGGTTAACGATTCGGCAGTTTTGACGTGTAAGGAACGGTCTTCTCCACTGGTTCAAGAGTTCAAAAATGTTTAATCTGCGTGGCCCTTTTACACTAAAATATATAATTGATTTCAACCTTACGTGAACTGTCTCGAAAACTGACACAGCACCCGATGTTACTGATTTCGCATGTAAAAATATTTTGTAATCATAGCTGAAATATTTATAAGAAGGAAATTGTTGTTATCGTGTATGTTATTACAGAAGTTCGGCTAATATTTCCTGAAGCATCTCCCTCCGATTATGATAAGATTTTATTATTAATTTAAAAATTTTAAATTCATTTATAATATTAATATGCACAACTATAATTTTAAATTTCGATAGTTAAAAGTATAAGAGGTTATAATCTTAAAGGTAGAGTATTTATGTATATTGTTTTTAATTAAATGCTTTCATAAGAAACACAAAACTTTTATAGCGTTATGTAATATGGTGTGATTATAATGCAGTTTTATCTCTTTATGTGTAATACACTTTTACCGAACGAATCTATTAGTTATAATGAAACATAAGAAAGCTCATTTACGTGAAAAAAAAAAAGACTATCATGTATATAAAGAGCAAGCAAAAACAACATAACGTTTAGCCAATTCGTGGTATAGATTATTCTATTAAGCTATTCATTAATATGTAGTTTCTAATTATGAAAAGTCCTATCGGGAGATTAAGATCTAGATCTTATATAAAGAAAATTCCAGTATATTATGATCATCAATTCAACACTCGGTTAAAGAAACAATCACGTCAATTTCCGATCGATGTTGCTCCAAGTTACATTAATATCTGCATATTTTGAGTTTTTCTCGTCTGCACTTTTATTCCATTATTAAAAATTTTGTCTGGTCTCTAGTCATAGATTTCGGTTGTTAATAGCTGGTCATTTCTCCGTATAGTATATATTCTAAGATCTTCCATTTCAGCAATTTCTTCTATCCTTTATATGCCTGCTTTCTTATTCTTTCGATCTCCCTTATTCCTAGTGTGTGTCTCCGTTCATACCCATGTGAACTGTTGGTGTGCCATGACCTTAACTGTCCTTGCGCCATAAAGCTCACTTTTTTTAAACTTGTTACAGTTTCGGTATTTCACGATTGAGTTCCGTGTTTCCGATCCATAATTGAGAACTGGCTAAATACTGATTAAAAGGTAATGGTTTCCCACTTTAGAATATATATATATATTTTTTATAATTGAATAACAGCTAAGTTTAAAAGGAGTAGCAAATCGACTCCAAACATTTCTTTTTCAGCTATGCCTGTTATCCAGTTACACAAATGCCTAATTTCTAGTTTCATATCGTCAATCCGTAGCGTTCTTGTTTGTGAAATCGTTGAACAGAAA
The DNA here is from genome assembly GCA_006491805.2 of Dysdera silvatica. Lineage (NCBI taxonomy): Eukaryota > Metazoa > Arthropoda > Arachnida > Araneae > Dysderidae > Dysdera > Dysdera silvatica. The sequence goes on along the minus strand of QLNU02015360.1, from coordinate 92,266,461 downwards.
TTTATTTTTGATGGGGATGGATTCACACACATCCAGCTCAACTTCTATATAACGATTAGTATATCACGTGGAATTCTAAAGATTTTCGAAACAAAACAGACATTTGGTGCATAATATAAAATTTATGAAGTTTCAGTTTTTATCCGGAATCATTTCGGTATAAATTGCTTCATAAAATTTTAGAGATATGAATAAAATTATATTTTAAACTCCATTATCAATTCTTGTATTTTCAGTATCTTTATGCAACCGGAAAATAATAACTTCTATTTTTATAGACACATTTGATCGTGTTAACCTGTTTGCCTTCAACATCTGTCAATTTCAAAGAGCTGAGCCTTGTTTTCATCGCGGCAGTCAATAGATAATCGAAGCCAGCTTTTTTCTTTTTTTCAGTTAGTTCCGAATTTAAATGTGCTTCGGTATAATGTGCATTCATGCACTAGCACATTGCAAGATTGCACGTTTTCAATAAATTAGAAGTTTCAGTTCATTACCGATGATGATCGTTCAGGTTTACATCGAAAATTTTAAATTTCATGTACACCAATCTCATTAACCAGAATAAAAATATATTTAATTACAAAAACGAGCAGTAAATATAAAAATGTAGTGGCTTATCTCTATTCTGGATATAATATATATATATTCCATAGTTTTCATAAAAAAATAATCTTATAAAATGAGAGGCCCTTACCTTAAATCAATATTAACGCAAAGCTATGTATATAACGTACTTGAGGAGTTTTCGAAGAATAGAGAAAAATGACCAACTTTCGTGCAAAAATTGGACAAAATTATGAGGTTTTCCTATTGTATGACGTAAGGAAATTATAATGAACGTTGAGTACTGCAGTTGAGTAAATAAAGACCGGAGAAAATAAATCATACCCGCGAATGCTTACCGGAGATTTAGGCTTCTTTTCGACTCAAATACACCTGTTGCAGAACAACCAGTAACCCGATCGAAACCCTCGTACAAACACACATTTATATACCTTAGAGTGGTCTAGAAATTGTATATACAGTGAAACCTGTATATAACGATCATATCTGCTATCTATAACGATATCCCCCAACCCCGATCCCGGCAGATGTAGAGCGTACCATCTTTAACCTTGTTTATAACCACAAATTGACTATAAAGTATCTTTCTCCCCGTCCCTTGAGTATCCTTATTGAGAGATTTCACTGTATAATATCAGTATCATAAACGCCTCAATTTTAGCTAGTTGAGAGGATTTCTGGCTTGTTTCGCGTTTAATGTAGTATAATGTAGTTTGAGAAACTGAAGGAAGTTCATGTTAACACGCCATTTATCACACTTTCTACAGAAATAAAAACCGGTGAACGCCCATTAATGGTTGTCCAATGATGTGAAATTTGTCTACTGTGTAGACGACCTTTGTAAGAAACTCCGCAACGTTTTGATTCTCGTACGGCCTCCATTCAATAAGAGACATTGGCAAAGTGCCGAAAACTGAAGTCAAATGGCCAACTTGAAGCTTCTTTGTCTGAATCAGTTGTTTCCTGTGAAGACAGACTTAACGCGCATTTAGACATTCATCAAATGGTAATTTGTTGCAAAACTGCAAGTTTCAACCAAATGGCGCATTTCTGACTCTTGTTCAATTCTTTCTTGTTATCCATCCAGTATTTGTCGCTGTCATTAGTCGTTTCATTATGTTTTTTGCAGTACTTTTCCTCAAGCACTTTCGAAAATGTTCTGCCTAGTGTACAGAAGCCACTCTGGTAACTCGCCATGAAAGGATGTTGAGTTCGTTGTCTAGAAGAACATCTCCGAAAGCATGCACGTCTTTGTCTAGTAACCGGGCAGTAGGAAAATTTTTTGTACACTGTGTATTATCAGGATAATAACGTACTGGTGTAAGGCGCTTGTATGCAACCAATATATCTATATTTTGAGTCTTAGTCTATTTTAAACTATTTTTCTTTCAAGTTTCGGAACGTTTTTTGGATTGGGACGCTATTCGAAATATGCTACGCAAGTGTTCTTTGTGCGTATAACTGATTAGATTTAAAATTATAGCCAAAGAAACGTTTTTGTAAAGATCACGCTCGCTCGAGTCTCTTATGCCGATCCTCACATAAAATAAACTAAAAGCTACTCTAACATATATATATAAAAGAAAATGCACGCGTTTCTGACTTTATAGGAGGGAAGAAAATTATCTCGTGAGAGTTAAACGTTTGTGGTTTAAAACACTATTTGGATTATTAATAAATAATGCAGCGATAATAAATTAAAAGCAGCTGATTAATTAAATGGCGAAAAGAAGAAAAATTGCGATCTTAAACTGTGAACATCTGGATATAGAACTGAAAAATATATTTGAGCTGCATTGTGTCAAATGTTAGGCTCTGAAGGGTAGGAACCTGATATTTCAGAACTTTTTTTTCAGTCCTCTTCATCGTCCCATTATTTATATGTAGCAGCTATCAAAAAGACGGCAGTGAAAAATATTTCATTGCATTTCTATTTCTTTTTAACGTTAAACGTTTTATTTAGTTTTTGTATTAAACTATACCAGTCAGGTACGGTGAACTATTTTACACAGTTTCATCAGTTTTTATTTAGGTTATTATTGTTCATACTTGATTTTCTTTATTAAATTCTTTTCCATTTGTTTTCAATTAGTTTTTTAAAGAAACTTTTTGGTGAAAACAAATTATCTTTTTGTGTATATATGGAAATTCAACGCAATACTTTACTTTCATGCTAATAGATTATCTTTTTTTTTTTATTTGACGCGATATTATTTTATTTGTTTTTTACGTCCTTTCGATTTGAAATGTTTTTAGTTAAAATCAAACCCGAATGAAAAGCATGAAATTCATCTTAGTGAAGTGGTCGTAGTGCCATCTAGTGGGACGAAATTGCATTTTCTGAGTAAAACATTTCTTATAGTACAGTAAAACCTCTCTACAACACTATTATACGGACCAAGAAAAATTATCATTGTAAAGGGATTTATCATTATATCGGACATCGTTGTAGGGAGGTTTTACTGTATATCAAAATAATATAATCCTTTCTTATTTGTTTCAAATAAAAAAATTATAAGAGATTTAAATATATTTTATATATAAACTTTTATTTTGGTGAAACTATGTTTTAATGAATGTTTTAATGAATTCGTGTAATTTTTACTATATCAAAATTTATATTTCTCCTCTATCCATGACATTATACTAACTAACCTTATAGTTTTTGTTTATTACCCTTTAGCCCAAGTGGTTCGTGTCTAAACCATAACTTTGTAAAAAAATTACTCTTTTCTAACTTCAAAATTTTTTTAAAATTTAAATAACGGTTTTCGTTAGAAAAAATGCAAGAAACTCGCTTGAGTTTTGCAACCGAAAATTGCAAACTGTTTTGCTTTTTTCTCCATAATTTGATAGCTGAACTCATAAAAATGTTTTGTAGGGCTGTCTCAAAATATATTAGTTGTCGAAATACACTTATTAGAATATTTTATCACGAAAATTTATAAGGAACTCCAAAAACTGCGTATTATAAAGTGTCCAAATTATTTTCGTTGGGAAAATCGAATTTCTAAAAATATGAGAGATGAGCGACGTAAAAAGTTTTAAAAAATTATCCAAATCTAGCAGATAATTAAATTGCAGTGTTTAAAAATAATATATGGATTTTTTCTTTACATAAGCACACATAATTTAAAGTCTTTATCCAAATTTCGTTATCAGAATTTACACAAACTACCTCATATATTAAAATTTAAGAGAGTTTTAATTTAAATTTTTAAAGCTTTTTTTTCAATTTTATTTGAAACTCTTCGTTTTCTACAGAATTTTCTCAATAAATAAAATTGAATTGCAAAACTTATTTCTATAAAATTTTCCAATGGCGAACTGTATGCAGATCCGCCTCGAAATAACTTGTCTATTGTACACTTACATGTAAGCCCTAAATGCCGTATTTTTGTGAATTAGACGTCTAATTTTATTTACCTTATTTTTATGAGTGCATTTTGTTTCTGCACGTAACTGCAAAAGTAGAGAACAAAAATAAAAAAATACATTTAAATTATGAATATTTCGAGAAATGTTATTACGAAGAGACTGAAATTTCTCCCCCAGCTTATTGCGAGTCCATAATCTTTATAATAATATGTAATTATATATATTTTGTATGTGCGGGAGGGGGAGCGTTATGGCCAGTGCACATAAAAGGCATTTTTCGTGTCTGCACGTTTCGGGTCCTGCCCTCTAATTGAGCCTTATATAATTGAATTTGAAAAAAAAAAAAAATATTCTGATAATCTTTTAAGTAGAGTGTAGATTTTTTTTTTCTGTGTGTTACTTGTAGTATGATACCGCTAAGGAAAACTGCTGTGGGCCTCTTCTGAACCACATGGGTAGCATGATAACCGAACTGGGTGTATGGGTGACGTAGTAATGATGTAAGCGCTATTCTGTTCCGTACTTTATTATAATTCAATATCAAAGAAAAATGGTAGTAATGTCTTATGAAACCTTAAATACAAAGAAAAGGAGCATCAGTCCTGTGTCCTGGTGGTCGAGCGGTTAGGTATTCCGGTTCCAATTGTGCGTCCCCGGTTTGACTCTATGCCAGAGTGATGGCACTTTTTTTTCTATGTATAAAGAGCTCTAGTTTGAGCTAAGAACGTAGATGCCAAAAATTATTAGTCAAGTAAAAAGGCTTGTCCAAGTCTAAACGTGATATTAACGCATCGGTCCGATCTCATGTGGCCCTACCAGTAATTTTGGTAAGGAAAATTCTAACACCCCCCCCAAGCCAACATCAATTATGTATCTTCAATGGCAGGTGAATAAGGGCAGTTGAAGGAAATCACGAAACATACGTAGTTACTTGACTTCTTACATTGTAAATGGTTTTTGTCTATTGTTTTAAGATAAAGATTTTCAGCTGTTGCAGCTAATAGTGTTTGGTAACAAATATTCCCTGTCAGCAACAACCTGAATGAAGCTTTTGTAGTGCTCGACCTTATCCATTGAAGTTTTTACGGTTTCTAAATTTAAAGAACTTTCCTGTTTTTAAACCCGGAAATTCTCTTATTTCTGAAAGGTTTCAGAATCTAGGGTATTGGGTTGGAAAACACTTCCAAATAAGATGATTTTAAACAAAACACAGAATATATGATCAAATTGTAAGAGCTAACGACATAATGATGCTTTCTTTGTAGCAGTGTTTGGCATCTGTCTTATGTCTTGTAAGCAAAATTTGTTTCAGTTAGGTGTGACCTCAAGGTTGACTGTCAGGCTAACATCTGTCGTGCGCTTGGAGCTGGTGCGTCTCTTCGTGTGATTTGTGGCAATGGGGTCTAGCGTGGCATTTCATTATCTCACAGATTTGAGCTAGAAGCGTGTGTTGGTTTTCGATAACCAAACACTGACGCGGAAGGAACAAGTCTTTTTGGTTATACAGTATTAAATTAGGGTCATGTTTAAGTCAAAGTGGTAATTATGTTTTTCTTTGCTGTAGGTATGTTTAAAAGGGTTATTAATTATTGACTTGACCTATAACCGATAGTAGCTTTCGAGTAGCATACTATGCATCTTCATTATTTTAAGTCAAATTTAATTTTTTACTTTGCTGTATTTTGAACGCAATCCAGTAAAATCTCCCAACAACGATATCCGATATAATGATAAATCCCTCTACAACGATAATTTTTCTCGGTTCCTACAATAATATTGTAGAGAGGTTTTACTGTATATATATATATATATATAATTACAGTAGAAGTAGTTTATAACGACGCTGGTTATAACGACCAACCGCATATAACGATGGAATTTTTACAAGAAGTTTGGTTTGCTATTCTACTCCATACTAAATATATCGGTTATAGCGACATCGTATATAACGACGAAACCTGCTATAACGACGGCGATTTTGTAGTCTACGTTATGCCTGTATCAGAAGGGGGGGTCTTAGGTCCGCCCCTGAAAACTAAATTTTAATGTGACTTTAAGGTCTTACATGCTGTGATTGTATCGATACATGCTGTAAAATTTTTTGAACCCCCGAAATTAAATCCTGGCTACAGTCGTGGTCTACGTAGATTCCAAGTAGGGAAATCCCTATCGGATATAAAGACGCGATTTGACAGTAATGCATCAGAACCACGTGGGTTCGAGACCAACGCTCAAATCACACTGTTCCGTTCAAATGAAAGGGGAAGTCGGACGCATAATTCGGTCAAGTTTTTTTGCTGTCTGCCTAGTAGGTCCTGTCCTGACCTAAGGGCCTGCCATTTTGGAATCCCACAGGAATCTTGCAGAAACCTTGTCTTATTAAAATTTAAGTGTTATTTTAATCTTATTTATTTACAAATGTCCGAGAAATTTTTATTACTGCTAAACCTGAATATTGAAGATAATGAACTTAAAAAGTGATTTATTAATTGAATATCACGAGGGCCATGTTCTTTACGTGCCCATTCTATTTTTTCGCCCTGCGGTGGCGCAGTGTGGTAACGCGTTCTCCTAGTGCGCCGCTAATCCGGGTTCGACTCCCAGCAGTGCAAAGAACGCTTACTCAGAGATCTCATAAAGATCGCACTGCTCACTGTAGTCCGGGGTTTGGTTCCCTAGGCCTTAAGAGGTTCGGATTCCTCGGAAAACAGTAGGTCCCGGCGCAGCATGACCACTGTAGTCTTTGAGCCGTAAAACCAAAAAGAAAGCAAAGCAAAGTATTTTTTCAGCCTAGAGCCTCTTAAAACTCCAAAACCGACACTGTTCTGAAGTCATTGGTATAATAAATATTATTTATTATATTTGTTTTCTATACTATATACCATAGTTGTTTTTTTTTAACAATTTTTTAATTTAAAAAACTAAAAAATACTACTTATTTAGTGTGGCTATAAATATAATTTAATTTATACTTCAATTAAATTCATTATAATTAAATATATTTTTATTTAATTTTAATACTAAACAGTTTAATACTTTTTACTATCAAAACAATTTATAAAACTCTAAACTGTATTACTGTACTATGATTTTAAACATATATCGTTTACAATGACGATCGGTTATAACGACCGAATTTGCACGGTCCCTTGGAGGTCGTTATAACCGATTTTCGCTGTATATATATAAAATTGACCTATATCTGGAACAAAAAAAAATTAGTCATTAAAGAAATTTTTTGTTATTATATCGCTGCATTATGGTATCAGTTTTATCAGTAAAATAAAATGATCCCAATTGAATTCCTAATAAATGTTGAAGAGGATGATGATATTGCCAGTGACGTAGCTTAGGGTGTGTCACCGGAGCGAAAGCCCCAGGCGCAGAATTCTTAGGGGCAAAAAGTTTCAATATTCAACTATTGAAAGGAAGTGCTAACAGGTTTTAGCTGGCGAGATACTTAACTATCCCTGGGCGCTGGCAATCCACGTTACGCCGCTGGATATTGGTATGTATCTGTGATACACACACCATTGAATTTTTTTTTTTTTTTTTCAAAGAAGAGTATACTAGATGTTCATTACTTAACATATATCTAGTTGTATGTTTAAAGGGATATCACATTTTTCTGTCTAATGAAGTTTAAGATGCGTGTTAAATTTTTTTTATTTATTTATTACTGCTATTTTGTGACTTGTTGCATTGTATTAGGAATGTAATAACAGGTTGTCAGGAGGGGCGGGGTAAAACATTCATACGTGTATTCACAATTTACGTACTAAAACATAGAATGACAACGTCATTTGTAAAAATTTCCAAAATCCACTAAGCAGATGGTGCTTTTATGTACTTTCCATTTTATGGAATATGTAATTAATCAATATTTAAAGGAGAATGATAAATATTTACTACTGTTGTCCATCACCGCCAGATAGTTTGAATAGAAATCTTTTGTTAAGGATGCTTTATACCGCCGAAGACGATTCACTGTTGTTTCTCTTTTTCAGTAAACAAAGGAAACGCTTTAGAGAATACACTTGCAAGTTTAGACCATTTTTTGGAAAGGCGGTTTTAACTTCTGAGAGACAATTGTCAAACCTTTCTTTGTATAAACAGATGAGGTTTGATGGCTTGACTCCAATGCCGACGTTGCTATTTCCAATGTTCCTCCTGCAACTCCTTATTTTGTATAGGAAGACAAAATTTTCAAAATTCTTCTGGTTGTAGTTTATCTCTAAAAGAAATATAGGACTTTTTAGGACAATTTAGTTTTTAAGGCAAAATCATTTTTAACAAATGCAAAAGTATTTAAATATCTAGATCATATAACAAATAGATTAAATTAGCTATGATTGAAAGACATTGGTTTAATATGAGACAGTATAAGCTTTAAAAACAAAATTTTTGGCAAACAGATCTGTTTTATGAAATATTTTTTTTTTTTGCATTTCTTCTACTTTCGAAAGCAAACAAATTGATTTGTTTCTTAGTGAGTGCATAATAAATAATATGTCTGTACAAAAATAAGAAATATATCTTCTGAATTGTGTGCCCTTTGTTTTACATATTGATTGGGTGATTGATTGCCAATACTCGCTATTTTGATTTTCTAACCATTTAGTTTCTGAAGGTTTTTTCAAACAGCAAGATTTAGCCAGATAATTGTCAGTTGTTTTGACATAGGGTCATTATGATAGACGATTGACACTACAACCAAGCAAGCTCATTTGTGAGTGGAGCCCAAACCCAGCGGATTTGAAGGCAGTGGACATGGCCACTGGGCGCAGAATACACGCACACACACACACACATACATATATAAAAAAAAATTAATTTATTTATTTGTATGATTTTTCTCTAGCATTTTATACGTAACAACTTCTGTGTTTTATACATTACGACTTCAGTGTTTTATATGTTACGACTTCAGTGTTTTATATGTTACGACTTCAGTGTTTTATATGTTACGACTTCGATGTTTTATTCGTTACGCTTCAATGCTTTATAAACTTTCGTCAGCTTATTATTTTGCTTTTAAATTTAGAGCGAAGCTCTGAGATGGCACAGACGTAATGCATTCATTTAATACGTATATTTAATGTATTCATTTAATATCCAAACGGAGCAAAAGAAAAAAATAATACAGGAATACTTACTGACTAACCGCTCGCTGTAGTGCTGGGGTTGGTTCCCTAGAACTTAACAGGTTCGAATTGCATGGGAAAATGTAGGTTCACTGCTCTAAATACGGTGGTGAACTGCTTTTGTCTGTCGCATTACTGGGGTTCGATTCCTAAATGGTATCGTTGAACGCGTGCCATTTTCCTCTCCACCGTAGTCTGGGGTTAGTTTCCCATGGAAGCACAGATGCAGACTCTTCGGAAAGCTCTACTGTCCGTTCACAGACAGAAGTCCGTTGGAGAAGTTAGAAATAACAGGTGCTGACATCACAAATCGATCAGCCGCTTACAACAATGTAAGACTCCAAGTTCTGCACTCGTTTTTGGCTCAGACAAGCGGTCGCTAAAAACAAGTTCTGAAATTGAAGTTCTACTCTGCTAGAAGCGGCTAACCCGTTTTTAACGTCACACTTGTTTTAGTGAACGGACAGTAGTTACCGGCGCGGTATGACCTTTATGTTCGTGAGCTACAGAAACATTTTTAGCGATAACCTAGGGTATGTTTTTTTCTATGGGATTTACAAAACCGCGTTGTCATCAATATGCGAATATTATTCGCTGATAGCAAACTTGTAACAGAACGTGATGTAACATTGAATTTAGCTACATGTTATCAGCTCGCATTTTGAAGAGAAAGTACCAGAATTTTTTTTTTTAAAGTTCATTATTGTTGAAGGAAATTAACACATTAAAGTATAATATATTACCCGTGTAATATCTTGCTGAAAAATAAAATTTTACTGCTGTGTAGTATAAAAAATGGAATGAATTGGAAAGGGTGTGGAGCACGCAGTACTGTGTTCAGCCAAAGTTTATATGCAATTTCCGTTTTCATGGGCCGCGTTGATGGAACTTTTTTTGAAAACTAAGGGTAAGTAAAAAGGAAAATCTATAAATTTTTGATCAAATTGTTAACCGAAGTCATAAAAATTCTCATCTTTTTCCCATTTACGTGAGGAGGTCTGAGAAACTATAGTGTAATCAACTGAAGTAGCATTTCTATTATCAAAGGCGGAACTTTTACGACTTTCGGCTTTAAAATGCTCTCGATTTGACCAAGCACTGCGCAAAGTAATAAATTCAATTCAGACGAAAACTAATTTCGTTTTTGCCAATCTACTTCGAAATTGCAGGAAAATGAAGCAAAACGAGTCTTGTGCGGGGAAATTTATTTCCAGGTTGTAATTCGTGTGAGTGCAGATAATGTTCGAAAAGCTTATTTGAACTTACCTCCCTTTTAAATGGAAAACGTAAGTTCGGAAAATTTTTACGGTTCGCTGGAAAAAGGTTCTGTATTTGCTTCCATAGATAAAATCAGCAGTAGATTTATGGAAGTGTAGAGAAAATTGGGGCCTCAAAAGCTCGTTGTATTGATTCATATATCAGTTAGAGATATTTTTTGTGGACGTTTCCAAAATTCGAATTTTAATGTCAACAGGGATTGGAACATTTTACGACCAGTCTTGCACTAAGAAACTGATTTACTATGTTTTAAGAGGACTTTGTAGTATCATAATTGAGTCTCACCCTCCAATTTTTTATGGTTCATATCAGGGCATTGTTTGGCTCATAATTGCCAAAAAAAAAAAGCCACATACTGAATTCGAACCCTCGACGTCTAGATCCAGTGTCTTCTACCGCTGGGTTGGTAAGTGCTGCCATACGGGATTCTTTTCTCGTAGATAGTGGAGATCGATACTTAATCGTAATGGTTAACTCTCCTGCAAAACATCCTTAAATTACTTAAGATCTCTTTGGTCAATAGTATTTTGCATACACACTGAAAAGACAATTTATTATTCACATTGAGTTTGTAATAGGTAGGTCCACCTCTCGATCTAAGAATAGCAGCAACGCCTCGAAGTATAAACTCCACGAGATCTTAGAATTTTGAGGTGGATTTACGGCTGACGAATCTAGAATAGTCAGTCGAAGATCGTTCAGCCTTCTTAATGGTCGATTTCGGTCTCCGAACGTGTCTTTCTTCCTTACACCACAAATGCTCTATAGGGTTAAAAGCTGAAGATTTAGGGAGCTATTTTAGAATAATAAATTCGGTTGAATATTCCTCTTGCCAACGGAACCGATCCTGGGGGAGGCGGAATTTAGGCTCCCTGTTGAAGACATCATTCTCCTGTAGAGAAAATTGGTCATGAAATGACCAGGGCCGTAGCTTGACGCTTTTTACAGGGGAAGGGAGCTTGGGAGGTTAGAGGGTGGGCTTTGAATTCGTTAATGTTTTGATGTATTTTATTAATATATTTAATAATATTAAATATCGTAACAGACTAATACATTTAACATTAATAAATGAATTTCTGAATATACATTGGTGTGGCCATCGCATGCATAATAAGTTGTCCTTTCAGCGTATATAAGTACTATTTTATAAGTGCAACAAATACTGGATGCACAGACTACTAAATAATATGGTGCAATTATTACGGTGCAATAATTTTCTTTTTTGTAGATAAATTACCATTTCAAAAACTTTATACGAAATAATCACTCAATTATAGAAGAAAAAATTGGGATGACGTATTTTGTGACACTTAATAAATATTTCTCTTCCACGATTATTTTACTTGCATACGACAGAACCATATAAAGCTAGAACAGCGTTTACCATAATTCATAAAAGACGTTACCAGTCGCGTTACGTAAGAGAATAAATTGAAAAGAAACGAGATAGAAAGAAAATAAAAAGGCCTAAGAATTAAAAGCTGGTCTTAGAAAATAATAACAGGAAATATAAAAACACAAGAAAGAACTAAAGAAAAACGCAGTTTTTTATTGTTATGCAATTTTACTAGATGTTAAATATTTATGAGGGAAATACTCTTCGGGTTCTCATTTCATCAATTTATTTATTCCATTGAAATTAAAATCTGAAAACTTGTAGATGCCACGATTTTTTATTTTAAAAATAAATATGATTACATCTTCGCGTATTTAACCGACATTGAATGTTGGGGGATTGTGCAAGTGCCTATCAAAGAAGCGCTTTTAGACACTCACCATTTAACTTTGTATTTCAAAATATGGAATATTCCCATTTCGCCGACGCATACTTTTTCCTGACTCCAGTTTCAGGGAGATTTGTACGTGTGTACTTTTTTGGAAAGGTTTTTAGCAAGATGGAAAGTATGTGGGGAAGCACATATATAACTATTATATAAAGCAACCGAATGCGACTTTCGCCCGAGATGAAATGAAAAAAAGCTTGATTTTTTTTTTTAAAGTGTTTCATTCGTTACTAGCATGGAGGTTTTTTGAAGTAGAACTGCCCGTACAAAATGACGAACGTTTTTATTACCCCAATAAAGAAACATAAAGAGTGAAAATGTCATAAAGTACGTCTGCGTGTTTCACTAGGAGTGTGAAAATTGTATTACTCACTTCAGCGGACTTAACGCAATAATCTGGTTGCGTTCCTTTTTCTCTTTTCCTCTCGACACCCTTTCCGTTATTTGTCTTTATTAGTCTCGCTACCAACCTTGACTCCATCTGATGTTCTGCTTGATAAAGAATTTTTTAGTAAGTCTCTTTGCTATAAATTGCATCCTGCGGACGAGGACGCCAGAGAAAGAGAGAGAGAAAAAAAAAAAGATGGTGGAAAGACGCAATTTATGATGGGATCCGCTGGAATCTGATTTAGTTACAAGCTAAATATTCACGTTCAAGTCAGACAGAGAAACGAAACGCAACAACTGGTTACTTTGTTGAGCTTTTAACTTCGTTGAGAAGATGTACATCGAGGGAAGAGATTTGGATGTGCCCTTTGCCCCCTTGGGTGTCAAATCTTAAACGACTCTTTAACGACACGTAACAACCACTTAGAAATGAATGTTTTTTTACTTAATCCTGTATTTGATGAAAGATGCATTCAGTTCGTAATGAGTGACCCGAAAAGTAGTTTCTCCAGAAAGCATTTGAAGTTCATCATCAAGGATGAGTAGAGTTGGGAATGAAGCGAGAATTTTTTCAACAAAAATTGAATGAACTCTGCTGGAAGTCGACGTTGGCCTTTATTTAAGACAGACATGGTCCCCCTTTCACACGAATATGTATCGTTCTGTCTCCAGAAGAGAGTTTTGCGCATTCAGAGATTACCTCCTCTCAAACGTCATTACTCTATGCAAGATGATTCGAAGTAGCACTACGCATATTAGATTTATGAGCAGAAGATATCGTTGTAAGCGTAAAGTAAAGAACTTCTTGCTTATAACATTAACTTTTACTTATAACATTAACTTTTACTTACAAATCATTGCTTTTTGAATGCTTGCCGTAGAAGGCACGCAAATCGGTTACTACTATTTTGATCTCTAGCGTCTTGTATACTGTGTATATCACAAGTTAAACATCTACTTGTGTCGACCATTCTCAGCTACCCAACTGATTTCTTTGATGTGTAAATATGTTCTCCTGTTTTCGTAAAAACTCAATTATTTAGTAACTTTATTACTTCGCAATCGAGATAGAAAGTGGTTAGCTGAATCTTGCCTGCTCTCATGGGTTAATAGATCCTTTGATCTGTATATCCTAGGCTTGAAATGCTAAAAGCGAATATTAAATCGCATCCGGGCTTTGACCTCGATCATAAAAATTAATTTATAGCTGCATAACATAATCATGGATGTGAAAACGCAATATTTTCCTATTACCCGAATCCATAAATTACTTTTATAGATTGTGTGTGATGGCTATTTTTTTCCTATCCATGTCATACTAATGTTCGTTTTATTTTGTAATTATGTAGCATTTCTTCAGTATAAATTGAGTACTACTATGCTGCAACGCGTCTGGTGCTGTCTCTCGTAATCTGAGGTTCGGTTCTGGAAGAATGATGTGCGTGTGTGGTCCAGTAGTTGCTTAAACTATCTATTCCGTCTCAGATGATCCTACCATGCTTAAAACGTGAAATTAAAAGCTCAAAATATTTTTATAAAAATTATGGACACGGACAAAATATTTTCTTTAAACTTAAACCTCAGTGTTGAAGCACTCTACATTTTTGTATATACATTAAGCTAGGTTTACATTCAGCCATTGCCACTGCTCCATGCGCTGCTGTATTTACCCTTCAAAATACTTTTGTGGAAGCATCAAAGGCAGTGAGTGTTTACATTGCCGCTTCGTACTTATTTCGCACTCAATCTCGGGCAATGGAGGACGTAAAATTAGTTTCAGCTCGCGCTGCCGGTCCTTTGACTTCCGCACAAAAACAGCCAACGAAGGGAGCGGCAGGGGCATGGTCAGCGCAAGTGACATGTTTATATACTCGAGCTGCCCACTTTCATGCTCACTTCCCTGCTCACTGCCAGGAAAGTGGGCTGAATGTAAACGAGGCTTTAAGGCTTCGACATCGTCGGGCGCGATTCCGAAGTGAAACACATTATAATTTGTTTCCAGGTGATTTTGGGTGTTTAGGCTCTGCGTACCATCAAACATGGTATAATGCGTTTGTGGTTACGTTATCAATATTCCCGGTTTGGTTTCAGCAGGAACCAAGCGCTTTCCGATTTCTTTTTTACAGACCCTCTGTCCTGGGTTTATGAATAATTAGGCGAAAGAGATTCTTTCGAATTCCTCGGAAAATTGTAAGTCCTAGCTCAACATGATGGTAGCTTGTCTCATATCCCAAAACTCCAAATTTTCACAATCCAGTCTTAGAAAAATACTTCACATTTCTAATAATACCACCTTATTTTCTGCTTTAAGTAAGAACGTTTATAAGTAAAATTATAAAATAACTTATTTTGCAATGTTTTTTGTAACGATAAAACTGAGAAAGTTGCTTTCGTAGAATTTATGTCAACTATTTAATGCAGTTACTTCCCAGCATTTTGACGAACTAATACCTTACTCTACCAAGATGCCCAATTGTGTGGAGACATTGATTTTTAACACATTCCTGGTAATACAAATAATAAAGAAATTCTAAAAAAAATCGTTTTAAAAAAATATCAAATATTGTCATTATTACGACCAAATATCCAACCATGAAAGTTATTAGGACAGAATCCTCTCTCTCTCTAATTTAATCACTTTGTCATTTGCCTTGTAAAATTTTGCCCAGGAATAAAGTTATAAAAGTAAACCATAAAGTTAATAGTAAACTAGCAAAGTTTAAAAAATAGGTTCTTTTTCAGAAAAATTAACTTGGAAACTACCGTGAATTTGAACTTGTGTCGTGTTTTTCAGTTTACGTAGGAAATTCTATAAGCCAGGTTCTTAATATATAAAGCACTGTACATGTATATTTACATGTATATGTAATATGTGTTACAAATTATATAAAAATACCTACACACACGCGCGCGTGTTGACGATAGGTGTCGCTTTAAAATAACAACTAGGCAAACTGGTCTACTTTATATAACAACTTCTCTCTCAAACTTTGAACATCAATTTTACGTTCGATCTATCCGTAACTAATGATCATGTGTATAGCCAGAATCAATCGTAATTTAATATAAATTGATTAAATTATAATCACCTCTACAGTGGCCTTCCCTGTATTCGGAAAACGAACTGCTTTCGAAATCATGTACTGTTTATGGTATATTAAACGCAGGCACTAGAATAAATAACTTTTTGATAGCCGTTATCAGCTAATACTTTACTTCTTTATATGTTTACCATTTTCATGTCGGAAATTGGTCACCCTCCTCCTCCTTGGAAGTCAAGGATGACATAGGTTGAGGAAAATCAGCTCTCTGCTTCGTTCTTGTTTAAAATCGCTTGACATGTAAACGCGGGATTTTGTATAAATAATGCCTTTTTTTGACATCGGACTGTTATTATAAAGCAATATCGTTTCCTAACGAGTTAGAACAAAATACAGTAATGAAATTCGCCAGGCGACTAGCCAAGGTCAGCTTACTTGATTATCTACCCTGTCCAATTTTGAGGTTTTCTGAAGTCATTTTTTCCAGTCCCTTTCCTCCCTGGAGGTTAAGGAACTGGTATTGAAGAATCATTAGAAGAATATCCTTGGCACGTTTTTCGCACAAATAGAGCTTTACGATTCTTAGTAATAATTTTTCAATCGTGATTATTTTGTTTCGATTTACCATGTCTGGACAACTGCCATCTTGACATTGCTCCGTTACATTCGTTGTTCCATTTTTCATAGAAAGTAATGGTATTGTGTTCTCGCCATTATCTCCTAAAGATGGGAATCAGAACTAAGGAACAAAAAAACACTCGTTTACTCTATAGATACAGATTGGTTAATTTAGTAAAATGACGTGGTTTGTTTTTTTGTAATTTTTCCTTTCTGCTAAAACGAGTTTGATGTTTCGCATTTGGGCAGAGAAAATGGCCTTTGGTTTTTGCTTCGGAAGGACCTTAACTCGATGAGAGGACAAAAGTTTTGTGAACCGGATATATCTACATAGTATAACAAGTTGATTGCGCAAATCTGTCTCAGAAACTACAGCCAACGAACAGATGCTTGAGTACGTAATAAACGGAACAGAAGAACTGTGTTGATGATAATTTTGAAGAGAACAAAGCTTCTTTATGTTCGCAATAACACACGTTCAGTCTTTGTTTTAATTTCTGTATAAAGCCAGTTTCCCTGTCAGTTCAGGATTTACGTATAGGCCAGTGCCTAGGGTCCCGCGATCTTGGGGGCCCTCATAGAGGTCTTTGGCACTATTTAAATTTAAGAGTGATTTTAATCTTAATTACGAATGCACGAGAAATTTTTATCATTCATATACCTGGATGCTGAACTTCAAAGACAAAAACTATGATTTATTGACTAAATATTACGGGGGCCCATTCTATCCTTCCGACCTATGGCCGAAAGGATAGAATGGGCCCCCGCGATGTCTAAAACCTTACGATTACCTACATATCAAAAACCTTAAACCGACACTGTGCCCCGTTCTACGTGGACGTTCACTACCTATTAATTAACGTTTTTAAAATAATGTTGCCGTGAGACAACCTTCTTAGACTTCATTTACTACCAAAAATCGGCACAATTTTAACACGTTGAGTGCCACGTCAGTCATCGGTGACTGACACTGAACTTTGCGTTCAGGCCGCGTCAGTCACCGGTGACTGACAGTGTAAAATATGATATCAAAACTAAAAAATTTACATCGTTTTAAGTAATTACCTAAAATTTATTCAACATTCACTTAATTTTTATGTATTACAGGATTGTATCATTAATGTATTTAAATATTTCTTTTCAAAAAACCGCATTGCTATACCACAATACCAGCGCACTTCTAAGCAGCGTGCGTGGCCTGACGGGAATTTTCTTAGAACTTCGCGTGGCACTCAACGTGTTAATCAGATTTGGAGGATTTTTAATGATTTCTTTTATTTACTCTTCATTTGTACAGTCAAATTATGTTTGCACCACATGACAGTCAGTGTTGCATAAAATAAGTGCACATCATACAGTATTTACATCATATTCGACTATACAAAGAAAGGTCCCAAGAAAATACCAGCGAGGATATAACACGTCTGAGACCTAAATAAAACAAGATTCCTAAGAGTGGAATCCAGACAAGACCACTAAGTTAATTTCCTCATCCCTTCTTTTTTTCTACCTCCCATCCCAAACTTTCCAGATTATTTCCTCAACCGTTTTTCTCTCCATAATTATTACCCAACTTGTTACAGTAAATAAAACTTATCTTTTTTTCTCCCTTGCATCATAACACGAAATCAATGAAGGTGCTCTCATCTTTTACAAGATCCAGTCCGTCTGTTAATTTATTTCCAGTTACTTACTTTCCATTACCCTGTAGAAGATATTTCCTTAAATATTTTTCTCCTGTTAAATTTTTTGAATTCCAATGGTAATTTATTCCAATATTTAGGACCTTTATAACTTACATTACACCTTCCTATTTCAAACAATAACTTTTAGTTGTAATACAAATCATCACGGACACGCTATTGGCATGTAGAGACTGGAATCACCGTGAAGTTAACTTTCCCGTTGCGATTCTCCTTAGATAATCCAAGTACATATAGAAAATAATAGAATAGAATATCTGAGAAAGTCCTCCAAATTCTCATTATGACCCGTGTGTACGACACATAAAAGAATTCTCTGATGTTATTTTCATTAACGCGATGAAAACTTCGCATCCTGTCGTTTTTAGCATTTAAATTCGTTAACAAGTGTATGTTTGTATATACAAACACATTTTAATGTTGGCCACATTTGTTAGGACTTTTTTTCTTCGCATTTGTGTCCACTGATAAACTGAAAGTGATTGCAGGAGGATATGAACATTACAGAGGGCGTTTGCACATTTTTAGAACTATTTTGGAGTCATCTAATTAATATTCAAAATGTAACTATTAAGTTTTAAATATTCGATGTGAAAGCCCTTTTTCTGGACTATACGTCTGCATTGAGCTTTCCATGTTAGAATTGCTTTTCGTAAAATTTGTAGGGGTATTGTTTTCCACTCCTCTTGCACTACTTTCCAGAGGCCATCAATCATGGTGGGTTTACGCTTCGAAAGAGTTATTTTCAGCAGGCCAAAAGCACAATAGTCCATAGGTGAAACGTAAGGAGACTTCGCAGGAATGTGTTGAAAAAGTACATACGCAATACCTGTATAATCTTACCTGTATCAGTCTTCATGTTTTCAAGGAAAGCAGTCGTAGATTTCGAAGTATGGCTGGTGGCTTTATCTTGGTGCAGTTTCACACCTAGAAAATCGTTGGGATAAAGAAATGGAATTTCTTCTGTAAATATCGGGTATAAAATATTCGTCTGATGGTATGACGAGTTGATTTTAACATTTTTTCTATTGTTCTTAATTTTTAATTTCCCATTGTAAGAGAAACTTTCGACAATCATAAAGCCTTTACTGAAGCTTTCTTTGCATTCTCGGAACCAGGTTTATATATCTTTTTCTCTGCATTTCCGATAGTAAATAGACCTTCTTTTGTTGCAGTCGTTTAAGTAAATCCATGCTTCATCAACGGTCACAGTGTGTTTCCATTTATCTCCTGCTAAATGGTTTTATACAGGGTTCTAAAAAGTGTTTTACGTTGAGCCACATGCCTCAGCAAGAATCGGTGAATATTATGTTGTCTAGCTTCTTTAAGCTGCAAATCTTGATTTAATTTTTTGTTTATTGTTGATACAGATATCTTTGAAGACTTTGTACTTGATCTCTGAGTCGGCAGATTTTCTCTTGTTACCAGTGATCTCACTTTAGAAATATTTGCAACAGTACGTATCTTTGACTGGTATTCGTTTGTAGCCTTCTTTCCATATAGACGTAATAATGGGTGGCTTTTTCCTTCCGATTAATAATGTTTCTTATATCACACTTAGAAATTTTAATTCCGTGCGTTTCACAATGCTTTTCAATTACGAAATAAGAATTTTTTTTCTTCGGAAAGCGCAAAAAACATATTCTTCGATCTACAGCTTGTTTTCTTCCAACATTTTGAAAACAGAGTAAATTTAAAAGTAGCAAACGATATTTTACGTTTCAAGTAAGAAACTTTTCCAATTTTTTTGTTTGTTTTCAAACAAAAAACATTTTTTTCCATCCTTCATCAAAATTATTCTAAAAGGTATGTAAACAGCCTCGGCATTTTCATTTTTTCCTTTGTAAAGTTGAATAATTTTTTAATTTATTTTAATTATGTACAAATATTTACATTTCTATAGTTGATTAATATGATTTTCATCTGGTTAAATTTCATGGTTTTTACTGCAGACCCGTCACGTGGATGTCCAACTTGTGTTACCTTGTCTGTACTTTGTGAAATTTTGTATTATATAATTATGATTTGAATTTCAAGACTGAGTGTAATATGTAACCCTTGTGACAAATTAACTTTATTATTATTATTATTTACTATATTTGATTATTAGAAAGCTATATTGTATGTAACAAACAGTTATTTCGACACTGGCGTAAGGTTTAAAAACACGACGTTTCGGGAGCCAACTGCTCCCTTTGTCAAGTGAAGGCAGAATTTGAAGTGAAAGTTAGAAGTGAAGCATTCTGCCTTCACTTGACAAAGGGAGCAGTTGGCTCCCGAAACGTCGTGTTTTTAAACCTTACGCCAGTGTCGAAATAACTGTTTGTTATGGAATCTCCTGGTGAAACTCTGTATTGTATGTAACATACACACATTCGAATTTTTATATTAAAGGCCCTTTCATTTAATAAAAATCACAAAATCTGCTATTTTTTTACTAAAAGGCAATTTTATAAATTAAGTTGTATGGTTAGTACGATTAAAATCTTACGGGAGCTTTTTTTAATACACTAATTTCAATAAACTTGTTAACGTTAAAGTGCTTTTTACTTAACCAAACATGGTTTCAAACGCTTTAAAATGTTAACTTTGTCATCTTATTTATGATTTATAATAAGTGCCATGACTTCCATAATTCCAAATAATACAGTTCATGAAAAAATTAACTTTGTGATCGACGTCGAATTTGATGGATTTGTTGTCGCTCTTTGCCATTGTGTTTTCCTGCATCCTAATTTTAAAGTTAGATAATACTGAAAAGTTGACATATTAATATGGAAACTTGTGAAAAAACAAAGGCATAACGCACACAAAATTTAGTTGGAGGCAATAGCAAGTCGCCATCGGGAGAAAGAAATAATTTCTTAAAAATCCTATTTTCAAACCTGCACTAAACATTATGATTTTGTACTTGGACATAAACTTCTTCGTTGATCCTTTTGGTGCATCTTTGAACGAAGCTCTCTTCATAGGGCCTGGTGTAAAAATCCGATTTTCGTGATTATCAAAAAAGTTCGTGATAATATGTTCAAGTTGCAGCAAAAATCTAATTTTGTTATGATGTATAAGCCTCAGTCAAGTAACTAACGCCGACCACCCACATTTCGGCTTTAGTTTTCTCATTATCAATATTCAATTGCGAACTTATGCTGTGGTACACATCTCTTAACCTGTCGGAAAAGTTTTCCCTTAAAAAAATTATCGGTATAAATCTCTATCGTCTTCTAATTTCTAGCGTAATGAAATTCGTGCTTTTTATGATGAGAAATTCAATTTGGAGCGCACCTGGGGAAAAAGAGGAAGTATCTGCGAAGGGACGCTTATCTAAATTTGATGAAAAGTTATTTTTAAAAAGCTAAAATTTTTTGGCGAAAACTCATTTTTTAATAAAAAAAGGTTATCAGGTCCTTGTAGCGCCAACAGCTTTCATGTTTTTAACGATGTTTTGTTTAGCCAGAAGCTCGAAATACGTACGCGCTAATGCACAACAAAGATAAAATGTAACACATAAATTTCAACATCATGCAAACAGTGGGAGGAAAAGGCCAACACAGGGCTGTTCCAGCAACCTCCCCACCCCAAGGCCAAACCCACAAACTTCCAAGCGATGAATCTTTCATTTCAGAAGGCTAGCGAAATTAATATGTGCAGCAAGAGATCGGCATGTCAAAAAAACATCAGAGAACCTGATTTCTCAGGAGTGATTGCCATTAAAATGAATTTATCAGTTATTGGGAAAATAGTCGAGACTTGAGAAAGTTTGAGGTTTTATAAAAGTGATTATATTTTTTGAAGGCAGTTAGAAATGCCTTTTTAACCATTAATGACAAGGGGTTTTCGGTACTGTTTTCATGCGCAAATATTTTCTTAGAATGGTTTCTTAAAGCACACACGAAATCAATAACCTAAATTGAGACTACCTGTTCATATAGAATGCGTATTCGGTGTATATATGTATTGAGTCATAAACAACGCATGCCAATTTGAACTTCAATTGTTCAAGGTAATTGGAATGTAGAAAATATAATTCTTAACTAACTGCAATTATGTCGATTCGTCATCTGCTGTCTGCCAAAATTGAAGCTCTTGTTGACGCTCAAACGAAAATGAAATTCATAAAAATATCTATCTTACGTCACGAATGGTAATTACTAATGCTTGTCGTGATCACGCGAACAAAAACACACTATTCCCACTTTTAAACGATATGTTGTTCTTGGAGCGGAAACTTGCCCTCCCATATCCACAGACAATAGACAAACAACCTTCAACCAGGAATTAATCTTATAAACCGTCACCCTCCCCTAAATACACGTCTCGGCCACCTGAGTACTACTTGCGTCGAATAATCAATATTTACGTCGTCTTCAGACGAAGTTTATGAATTGCCAAAAATTTCTAAATTGTACACCTAAGGTACTGCGAGTTGTTGCTCTGTTAGGTTCAAATAGAGTTCAAAATTACATGTTTCAGAATTAAACACATAAGATAAGAAACGTACACTTAGGAGAGTTAGAAGAGTTCTTAGTGATTTGTTCTGTTATTTCTATACAAGACTTAGGCATAACGACCTTTGCCGTACATAGTAAATTGCACGATATTATTTTAACTAATTTAATGATTATGTTGAACTTTTCTGCATCTTCTTTTGGCAACGATAAATATTTGATGTGTAGGGTAAATCTCGGAATATTTTATTATATTTCGGTACATAAATAATTATAAATATATTCTTTAGGTTATATTTATAATATGCACAGCGATAAAAATTATTGTTTTTTGTAACTAATTTTGGATTATGTAAGAACACTTTTTTTCACCGTGTTTTGTTACCTCGTAGTTGACAAATATGATATGATATAATAATACATATAGTAATGTTCACCCACTAAAATTTGAAAGCGAACTGCTATGATTTTTATCTGTTAAAAATATTCGATGAACTCATACCAATGCAAAACAGAAAAGATATGTGTATATCTGCACACACACGCCAATTCAACCAACCTAAAACTCTCAACCAATCAACTATTGGTAATCGTACGAATCGGTTTTAATTATTTTGAAATTTAATGGAAATATTTTCGAAACCTTGGCATTTCGAATTGTCATGAGACAAAATATTTTGAATATGGCTACACTAGGTTTTAATTATTTATAAAAACACGAATATACTCTGTATATAATTTTTATATACGCTGTATAAAACTCTCGCAGCCGTTAAAAGAATGACACTATCCTTAATACTAGTGTTTTGGAGAATCGTACGTTGAGTATCAACATAATCATTGAGAATTCCAGCAAAACGAGACTGAGGAAGGACAATTAATCTAACAAGCACTAAGTGTCACTGAAATATTTGCCTATTGACACAAATTTGACTGCATGATAATGGTTTGGCATTGACATCAAGCTGATGTTTTGAACGACGTTGGCGACCGGTATCACGGCAATTTGAATAACTGAATTGTTTTGGTGGTTGCGAATGGGTGTTGGCGCAAAATAAATTTAGCGCTTATCAAGAGATGATGCACGCTGCGAATTCTTGATGCTGGGAATTGCGCTGTATTCCATTTGAAGATATTCATGCGCCGTTTTCTTTTAAATTTTGAAATTTAGATTTAAAATTGCGCTTTTCGCTGTTTTTATTTTAAGAATAGAATTTTGAATATATCATCATCTCTTTAAAATATTTAAAAGTGGATAATATGTAATAGGTGTATGTGCTGTTGTTTAAGTAAACACTAAACATAGATATTTACGGCTTATTCGGTAGCTCCTTTTTTTGGGGGAAAGTATAACCCCATGAAAAAATAGCAATGCTTCGTAATAAACGTATGAACTAATTCTTCGTCAGCTACTTCTTAATCGAACTGCAAATATTACACGCTAATAATTTCTTTGTTCATTCTTATTACTAATTAACCATTAGGGGCAATGATCACTGAGTGAAGTACCTAGGAGTCATAGTATACCAAGACCTAAAAGCTTCATCAATTCCGAGAAACAACGCACGTACCTCTAAGCTTAATGGCGCTCCAATAAGATGGTATCGAGGGGGGCCAGTTCCCCTCTTTTCGATACGCTTCTGGAACATTCGCAATTTATGTTTTGCTATACTACTGGCATAAAAATGGCCCGTGGGCTTCCAAAAGACTCACGCTTCGAATTCATTTTGATTATGAAAAAAACAATAGAACTCCACTCACGTACACCGTTTATGAAATTGAAATCGCAGCACATATATATTGAAGTAGTTGTTAAATTTGTTCAAAAATTTACGTAAAAGACGAGACAGTTTCTATAGACCGACTGCCTGAAGAACGGTGATAAGTGCGACGAGTAGTCGATCGATCGAACGATTTCCAGTCGACTTAACGGAAGTAGGTTGCATGCGACTTGTCTTTTGCGCTGCTTGCCACCGATCTCAATCCATTGTCAACAACGTTTGGATTTGTTAGTGTTCTCGAGTAACCTACAATAAAGAATCCCACTTTTTCTTAAAATTCTATGATTACCGGATACACTTACGAGGACGATGTGGCGAACAGGGCAAGCCAAACAAATGTATAAGACACCATACTTCCCGAAAACAGGGTGTCATAGTCTGCCGATTAATCGGTCATGATAGCCGTTCCAGTACAGTATGGAACGAAGATCGTTTTGCAGCAACAACCGAATATTTAATAATTCAGCGATATGTTCATGAACTCTTAGAACCTGTAGCAATCCTGTTCATGGTAGGTCGGGATAATTTTTTTTTTAAGAAAGATGACTTCTGGTTACAAACGCAAACATATCAGGAAATGCGTATGAGGTGCTAACTAACATACTACCATGGCCTTTCAAATCTCCAGGTTTATCCTTAGCAGAAGAGTTATGGGACACCATGCAACGTCATCTATAGGGTCATGTACAATGTACAACCAGCGCAGGCAACAGAACCTTCTTCAAAGGGTTTAAAAAACGTAGTGAGCAATAACGAAGGTTATACATCTCTGCGATGTCTTTAATCAAACTTTAATTATTGAAATGTATCTTGTATGAAGGAACCATTCCGTACTATGGTAGCCATGTAAACCATTATTTTGCACAATGTTTACTTTCGCTTTGGAAATTGTGTCATGTCTTATTTACCAGTTAACTATTCTTGTTCATAATTTTCAGGCGAATTTCATTTCCTCTTGCTTTGTTTTGCAGTTTTAATTTTATTGAATTGAATGTATTATCGTTTACCCTTCGTTATTTTTACCAATATTGCTATTTTTGTCCGTGGTTTTCCCCCTTTCAGAGATTAGCTAAGCGCTCGCTACTTTCGCTTCGGAGTTTGTTAAAATATAAAAATCTATTAACACAAGATTTTTCAAATCATCATGTGCTGACAAATTAAAGAAAAAAGTTTCGAACTTTAGACGCATAAGTGCAACAAGGAAATTACTTTCGCGCGTAATTATCGAAGGTGAATGAAAAATATTTGTTAAGTACCCGGAAATTCTCAGTCAGATTGCAACTACGCTTGTTTATGCATTCGCTTTACGATGTTGAACTTTGACTTTTGACTCTTGGCTGGGCCTCTTCCATTTGGGTTCAGAAGCATAAAATTTCGTCAGATTAAATGAAACGCCCGTCTCTGAAAAAAAAAAAAATACACGCTAATGGGGACAATCCAAACCAATGCTGTAGGCATTTTTTTTCCCATTGCCTTGAAGTCGAAGAAGGTTATCATCATCTCGTGATCTATTGCGATTATACCCTAAGTACCGAATCTTTAATTCACTAAAAGGCTATGGACTGTTTTTTTGTCCATAATAGAGGCAGTTTTTGGCTGGAAGCGAATAACCTCAGCAACTAAGTCACCTATATTGGATAAATCATCGCAAATGGAATGTTGGCTAAAGCTCTGTAAATCATTTCACGGCGTCAATGCTACATGCCTCATCCGTTCAATAGAAGGATTAAAAGGCCATACACGAGTTAACGCCAAAAATTTATTACTTAAGGCATTTTTTAGTCTCTACCCATCGCATTCGTCTTTCCCTTTTCTCTTAAGCTTGAAGAACGTCTTTTATCTAGGTAGACGATGCCTATGGTCACGGCCATACGTGAGTTCGAAAAGTGTTAATACCATTATGATTGAAATATACGGTACGGTGAATAGGCCGTAAATAGCGCAATTGTGGACTTCATGGGAGTTAACTTCTCTATTGAAAAGTTCGTACGTTCTGACAATGCGTCATGTCGTTTTTATATTGCTGTTCTGGAAATGTTTTTTTTCAGTTTAAAAAAAAAAAAAGGCACTTTCTGTGTCTTGGATGATGAGCAGCCTAACTCGGACCGTTCTTTGTGTTGCGTACGTTACATTAACGGGAATAATTCGCAATGCGAGTGGGACGGTGTTATTAGGAGCAAAGATTAAAATCCACAGGGTGGAAGGTTTTAAATGTGTCTTTACTCTTGCTCAACACATTTCCGCTAATTGGAAATTAAGGAGTAAGACGTCTGGAATTGCCGTAAAGGGAGTCTGACATGATGGAAAAATGTTTCTTAGCTGCCATACCTATCCACTACTCTGCATTTTCGATATTTAGCCTTGACATAGTTGCCAAAACCGGCCCACGCACTATACTTGACCTGGGCAGGGTGACTTGTGTACCGTTAGTGAGTCATGCCGTCCAATTGTATCCTCTGCATGTCAAACTTGAAGAGAATCTTGCAGGTGTAGCTCTACCTTCTCCTCCTCCACCACTGCCTACCATACCCGACTTTCTCTTAAAGAAGAGAGAGAGAGTCAACGTTCTTGGTATCCTTTGTACAATTTCTTAAGTTTCTTCCCTTGTATTCGCGCGTAGCGATGGTTTTTGATGTCTCTTTAACTTGTCTTTGAATGAAAGAGAACATTGTGAACGTGGTAAAATTGCTACTGATTTTTTATTTTTATTTTTTTTTTTTATACAGTACAAAAAAAAAATGTTTGCAACGTTGCGGTTTCTTATGCAATTGAATCAGGGATACCGCGTCCTGGAATTTTAAAATTTTAAAGCTATGTATTTTGATTTATTTCCTCCTGTGTTACTGGAAAACTTTATCTTAATTTTGAATTTTATTTTTGCTTACGCGGTAAAAACATTATCCCACGTCTAAATTACTTATGCAGAACATGTACTCGATGATTTTTTTGTGGTAAAAGTAACCAAAACACAGGAATAAGATGCCTACACCCATTTAATATTTAACCTTCAAAGGCTTTTTCGAGGTTATTTATTCTCGAAATATACATTAAGTTTGGTTATGATAAAATCGAATGTATTCTCATAGCACATATTCCTTTATATTTTAACGATTGGTTTAAATTTAATTTTATGAGAATACGAGGTGTTAAAATTGTGGGCATATAAATGTTTTTTTAAACAATAATCTTTATTTATTCTCTACATTATTCACTCAACGTGTCAGAATACAGATGTGTGTCTAACAACCAAGACATTGTAGCAGGTCCGGAGAAAATATACAAGCGTAACCGTCTCCAGACCTGAAAAAAGAAATAAGTAAATTCATACATACAGACTCTCTTCTCAATCTTTTCCTCTCTCCTCATTTCTGTCCAATAAATATTTCTCCAGTTTTGATTTGAATAAATTCGGATTATTTATTATTTTGTAGTCATCTGATAGCAAATTCCAAAGTTTAACTTCCTTGTAACTTACGTTATCTCTGTTAAATTCAAGTCTAATTTTTGGCAAATTTAATTTTCTACCTCCTCTTAATCCCATGTACTTCCGTCTTTGTTGTATATCTATATTTTCCGCATGTCTCTGTTCTATTATTCTTTGATGCATTTTGATTAACGCACACACTACTCATGCATTATGTCCATTGGAAGTATGCCATGAAATTCAGCCAGTGTCTTCCAATTGATAATCCCACTCCTGTGTATTGTTCTTACCATTCTTTTTTGTAGCGATTCTATTATTTTTAAGTTAATTTTCCCTAAATTTCCCCGGACACTTTTATAATACATTAAATGGTTGTTAATCAATGAGTAATACAATTTGACGATATTTTTTCTCGGTAAGTATTTTGCGACTCCTTTTATTATACCTAGACCTTTTACTTATTTTACTACATGTTTTATTAACCTGGTCATTCTAATTTATCTGATGTAATAACGCCAAGGAATTAGGTTCAGCGCACAACGTGGATTATTTTATCATTGATCCCAATATTTATTTTTCCTTCCGTTCCGTCAATATTTTTAGTTTTAGTTTTAAATATTAGAATTTTGGTTTTGGTTTCATTTACTCTCATTTGATTTACTTTAAACCATAAATCATATTTCTGTACCTCCTTTCTTGCCTTTTCTAGAACCCTGTCGATATCCTTCTCCCAAAGTATTGCACTAGTATCATCTGCAAATAGTTACACCCCCGTCTGAAGACACATTAATTATATATGGTTGACATATAATAAAAATAATAGTGGTCCTAAATTTGGGCCTTGTGGTACACCAAACTTATTAATATGGCATAGATCGATCATCCTTTATACAAACTACTTGTTGTCAATTTTTTAAATAGTCTTTTATTATAATGTTGATTTT
>QLNU02015360.1:92200753-92216328 GCA_006491805.2 Dysdera silvatica | reverse complement strand
TTCATAACGTATGTCGATACAATTACAGCATGCAAGTCCGTAGCCAAGTCCCATTAAAAATTTAGTTTCGGGGGGAACCGGTCCCTAAGCTTCCACGTCACCCCAACCTCTTTTCTTATTTCATCCACCCATCTAGTTTGAGGACGTTTTCTAGGTCTTCGGTGGTCTCTTGGAATCCAGTTCAGAATTTCTGTTGTCCATCGTTGATCAGTTCTTCTTGCAATATGCCCAGCCCATCGCCATTTCAGCCCTTTTACTTTAACAATGATGTCCTCTACTCTAGTTTGCTCTCTCACCCAAGTGTTTCTTTTTCGATCTCTCCTAGTTATTCCAAGCATGCACCTCTCCATGCTCCTTTGCGTTGTCTGTAACTTTCGTATTGCTCCAACTGTTAGACTCCATGTCTCTGATCCATAAGAGAGGACTGGCAATACACACTGGTTGAAGACCTTTCTTTTTAGACACAAAGGCAATTTCCCCTTCAGGATAAAACTGTTTCTTCCAAATGCACTCCAGCCAAGTTTAATACGTCTGTTGAGTTCTTTCATAATGTTGCCATCCATTGAAATCAGCTGGCCAAGGTAAATATATGAATCAGCAATTTCTAGCTCAATGTTGTCAACTTGTATTTTTGTTTCCTCTACAAAATTATTGAACATGATCTTAGTTTTTTGTAGGTTCATCTTGAGTCCAACTTCTTCACTTCTAGTTGAGAGCTCCTGTACCATGTGTGTATATACAGGGTGGTTAGTGAAGTCCTTATACACGCAGATAACTGTCGAACAGAGAGAGCTATATGTATGAACGTGATATATAGGTATAGTAAAGTGACTATGGGCTACAAGATGAGACTGCGTGCAGCGCCCCTAGCGGAATAATTGAGAACTCAGAGTTGCTATCTCGAAAACTATTCAAGATACGGGGAAAAGTCAATTGCAAAGTTGTTAAGCACCAGCTAGTTAGTACGAAACGATTTTTTTCCACCACCTTAAAAAGGCAAAAATCGTGATTTAGGAAGTTTAAGTGCTACAGGATGCCCCTGCGTGACAGCTTTCCCTTCGTACAGCTATGCATAGAGGGGAAGTTTTGGGTAGGGGCGATACTTTCATTGCACACACACGGTTTTTAATGTGGTTTAGTAAAGTCATTATACACGCTGATAACTGTCACACTGCGAGAGATAGATGCATGAATATGATGTATATGTACGATCTGTATACGTAGTGAAGTGATTATGCGCTACAAGGTAAGACTGCGTGCAGCGTACAAATACAAATTTTATTTTCATGCCATTTTTACATTTATATTTTCCATTCTAACATCATCAGTTGAAATTACATACCTAGCGGAAAAATTCAGAACGTAGATCTGCTATCTCGAAAACTATTCAAGAAACGGAAAAAAAAAAGTTAATTCCAAAGTTGTCCAGCATCACTGATGCAGTACGAAATGATACATGAATTGCGGGAATAGAACACGTCAAACGCTAATATGTGGGTATTTGGTTCGGCAAATGTGAACAGCGTATTACTGTATGTCATTATGTGTGCTCGATGTTGTCACCGTCGGCTGCAATACACGTTTGTATCCTATAGAGCATTTATTCTCGCACATTCAGTAGCATTGCAGACGTGACGCTTGTACAGGCATTGGTAATGCGACTGCCGACATTGTCCACAGTCGTCGGTTAGGTGTGATAGACCTGTCTTTTGAGATAGCCCCAAAAGAAGAAGTCCAATGGGGTAAGGTCCGGTGACCGTGCAGGTCAGCTCACACTACCACCCTAGCCAATGACCTGTTGGCGGAAGGTTTGGGATAATAATAATTGTACTTCTGTTGGATGGTGAGGAGGAGGAGGAACGCCGTCATGTTGGAACCACATGGTTCTCCGCTCACTCAATGGAACATCATGCAAAATATCCGATAGTACGCTCTGTAGCAGCTGCAAATATCGACGTCCCGTTAATGTGCCCTCGTAGAACACAGGACCAATGAGTCTGTTGTTCAAAATACCGCACCACACATTAACAGACCACCACCACACCTGATGTCGGACTGGTCGTCTCCATAAAGGATTTTCGAGAGCCCAATAATGTCCGTTGTGTCTATTTAACACCCCGTTGCGGGTGAATTTTGACTCTTCCGTCCAAAGGACATTCGCTAAAAAATTCGGCTGCATATCTAAGGTGTTCATAACAAAGTTGCATCAACAAAAACGTCGCTCAGCATCCCCTGGAACTAGTGACTGCAGCAGTATTCCATAGTAGGGGTGAGCTCCCACTTGCTGCAAGATTTGCCGCCTGTTAGGCCACACATCATACCAACTTCTCTTGAACTGCACCGTGGGTGGATCAGAACATAAGCTAAAACGTCCTCTGGTTGCACACTCTGACTTACACATGCGTGGCGACCTGAACGGGGACGAGGTATAACGCTACCCGTCTCTTTTAGCCGTCGAACCACATTAGTGATGGTTATTGCAGTCGGATGGGGTCCCAAAATAAAACGTACGACATATTGTTGTGCACTTTCTCTTGCATTACGACCACATTCCCCATATAACAGCACCATCTCGCAATACTCGTTGTTGGAATAATTCGCCATATAATATATAAGTACAGACGTTTAACGCACCGTTTTACTTCTCACACTGTCTTACACTCCTTGCCTGGCCACTATTTTATGCTTACCGATAACGTATGACGTAGCGTACACATTTGCATATCATGCGCTTTGTGACGAGATTGTGTGTGCAATGAAAGTATCGCCCCTACCTGAAGCTTCTCCTCCACGCAGAGCTGTACGAAGGGAAAGCTGTCACGCAGGGGTGTCCCGTATCCCTTAAACTTCACAAATCACAATTTTTGCCCTATTAAGGTGGTGAAAAAAAAAAAAATCATTTCGTACTAACTAGCTAGTGCTTAACAACTTTGTAATTGACCTTTTTCCCCATATCTTGAATAGTTTTCGAGATATCAGCTCTAAGTTCTGAATTTTTTTGCTAGGGGCACAGCACGTAATCTCATCTTGTAGCACATAGTCACTTTACTATACCTATACGTCACATGCATGCATGCATGCATACATACATACATACATACATACATACATACATACATACATACATACAGGTCTCTCTGTTCGACAGTTATCTGCGTGTATAACTACTTTGGGTTTAACACAAAAATTGTATGTTGGATTCACAAGTATTTAATGTCAGTTTCTTATTTCCTTAATGAGATCAAAAGTTTAATTTTTAAGTAAATGGTAATTTTCACAGATTCTTGCATATTATGTTACATAATTATAAAAGTAAGACATGAATTTATTCAAGCTATACATAGTTGTTGGTGATATATCGATAGGATTTTAAAATTTCAATTGATAACTTTGAGATCAAAAAGAGATGAAAATGATTTTAAGATAAAACGTAAACTAGGTCTTTAAATTTTTATATAAATTTGCCATTTAGTAAAGTTCAAAGAATTGGGAAAGTTAAAGATAATTTTAAATTATAAATTCAAATATTCTGCTAAATATAGAAATTATACCATTACACAATTATTAATCTGATTTCTGAGTACATTCAAGGAGGTTGTTTTTTCCCACTAGTTTTCTAACATTATTATAACGAAAAAAACAGTCTCTCTCATTAGAATATGTACAGGAATATCCTGGTTAATGTCGTTTCGATTAGCAAAGTTTATAATGTCATGAATAGTGTCTTAAAACATCGAGTTAATGCGATATTTGATAAAAGTATTTTGAAAAATATTTAAGGCCACTCGATCAGGTCACATTTTTGATAAGCTCGTAAAATTATATGGTAACTTTAAATAAGAAATAAATTGAATAAGGTTAATTTAAAATAATAGTGATATTTTTATTTTGGTGATTTATGGCGCAAGGTCAAATGAGATAAACGGTACCAGGGCGCCTATTTTTGTTGAAAAACCTAAATATCCATCGCCAATGGTACCAATCCCTTGGCTATGGATCAGCAGAAAAAAAAAACAAGGATTTGGCACTATCGAAGTTCAAACCGGATTTTGCGCATGGTAAACGAATGTATTACCTCGAAGCTATCGTGGGGATAATAATATCGAAACCGATGACAACTAAAATGTTTTAAAGATTTTAAAAATGAATGAGTTTGTCAAAGCGAGTGTTGGGGAATTGCTCTAGTCTCACTAGGAGAAGAAAATACGGTTAATTTAATCACGATCTCATTCTTCTTGAATCGGAGTGAGCCCTACGATGCTCAGGAAGATGTAGTTATATATAAAATAGTAAAAAAGAACCTTTACAAGAACTAGAAAAAACTTTTCGTGTCTCTAAATTTTTTAAGCAGACGATTATGGACGGTGATCTTAACCTTGAACGTACGATGAAGGTACGTTGAGGAATGGCAAATGCAATTCGTTGTTATATGGTTCATGAAGAGAAGCAAACCAGTCTTTCAAAGTATTTTTCGAAACCATAAAAAACATTTTTAATTTTAATAACTTTCTCTGTTTTACCATGTTACAAAGTACGTGATAAATTTTTTAAAAAGAAAGCATAGTGTTCCTCTATTACTTCCTTTACACAAAAGCGTTTTATTTCGGAAACTTTGGTAACAATGGCCTATTTTCCCATATATCATGCATTTCGATAATGTTAGCGGTTCAATTATCGTGGTGTGTTTAGTGGGAAAATTGGCCGCATTAATTGGAGTGCGCTAAATACCGATTATTTCTTAAATACAGTGTAGAAATATTTAGTACCTATTTTATAAAAAACTAAGAGAACACTCCAATCCCCATTTTAAATGCAATGTGGACACACCATTAATAAACCTGGATAAATGAAAAACTAGAGCGGGAGAGAAAGACAGAACAACGGATGCCCTGTCCACCTTCTCCAAATATTCTTTATGGATAAAAATAAAAGACCATGGCTTCAAACACTTTCGTTTGTGTTCTCTACAAATCACCAACGTTTAGCCTTTGCTATCTGGATTTATACTTCTCCCAGCCCATTTTAAATTTTAGTCGCAAAGAAATACACAGAAAGAAACTCTGTTGCCTAAAGAAAACATTTTAACGGAAGAAAAGCGAATTACAAGGTGTTTCTGAAACTGCACGGATCGCGGCTGACCACTGCAGGCAAAACGTGGGTTCTTCAAATGTTCTAATTCAAAGTTCGAGGGAAATTAAATCATTGTTAAAGACCAGAGCCATGATTGCAGCAAACGAGCGCGGCAATTGATTTTTGAGTAACTAAACCTAATAGCCAAAAAGTTCACGTGAAGGGACGCACCTGTAAAATCATGTGAACAAGGCGAGACAGGGGGTCAAAAGGACTGGCCACTAACCCTGAATCCCAATATTGCACGTCTATCTGGGACACGTCACGAGACGTCACGCCTGGCTACGGCCTTCACATTCTTTTGGTTGCTTTTGGCGAGAATCTCCTTGTAGGAGGCACCTGCGCTTAGGGGTCAGGGCACCTATCATACATGCCGCCTGCAGCTCTTGATCCGCCAAGGTACGGACTTCTCACGGACTAGGGAAGGTTGAAACTAAAGTATCCCCTTTCGGTGCCCCTTCTTGTACCATTCAAAATGAGGAGAGGAAAAATAACAAGACCGCGGAAAAATCCATCTACTAATCCTCAAAGCCTCTTACAATGACTTTTCTGTCGTTTTTCGTATTACGAAGTAGGGGCAAAATATATCCTAGAAGATTTACATCGGAACATAAAATTTGAGTGGAAACGATGTCTTGGCTGAACACCGTACCTTGTTAACAAAATGGCTGTGTCGTGAGAGCCTAAAGGATAACTTGGATCGTTCTGCATGTATTGCCAACGACAGAAGTTTCGAAGTGTTTTTGAAGCACTTGGAAAAATGATTCCAGTGTCCTGCAAAGACAAAATTTACACAAGTTTTTCAAACATCATTTCAGTTTTACATCATTATTAAACATTAATTCAATTTTACATCGTTACTAAACATTATTTCAATATTTGTACATCATTATTAAACGTTATTTCAATGTTTTTTCATCACTTCAATTATACATGAAGGAGGCTCATCATTTTGTAATTTCTTACTCGAAGTCGTCAGCAAGAAAAAACTTCTGAATATAAAGGATTTCTCAGCAGTGGTAACGATTACCTGATCTTACATCATCGCATTCCACAAATTATGCAAAAGTAATTAACTATAAAACAAGATTTCTCTGCAACGGCTCTCTTTAGAATAAATGCTTACAGAAGAATATTTAGAATCTAAATTGCTAGCCACCACGGGAATTGCGAAACTTCCTTCTCATCTCAAAGTCAGCAACTGCAATAACCTACCAAAGTCAGTATTATGCATGGCGATCATAAAACGAGAAAATATGTGTAATTTTACGTAATATGTCTTTGTCAGATTTTTACGCAATAGGACATATTCAAAACTAAATAACCTTTCTGACATTGAACAGCACAATTGTGAGGTAAAAAATTAAGTATTGCATAATAAAACTCACCTGTCCATCTTCCATGATAATCAGCTTGACAACCGAAATATTAATGTTATTGCCAATACTCGGATCTTTAAATATCAAGGCTACCTAAATAAAAAGAAATGCAATGTTCAGACATACATTGGTGATATGTATAAAGGCAGAAGTAAAACGTCTGATGAAGAGTGATGTGCATGTTATTCTAATTAGATACCGTATGTTTTGCCTTATAGTACAGTACTTTACACTGTATATGAACCGATACCTAGCGTGAATTGTGCGTAATTAAATTTGAATTAAAACCCTTTAATAGTACAGTAGCACCTGTATAAAACTAGGAGCTTGAGCTCACCGACAATGCGTACTATAGCCGCTAGCTCAATCCGTTTTAAAATTCAAAATTTGAAAATGAAGACTGTATAGGCAATATATGCTCAGGCCGGCGCACGCAAATTTGCCGCCCTAGGCAAACGACGTATCCCCGCATAATAAAAATCGAGAATACGCCCAGAAATCGGAAAGTGAAAAAAACATGGCACATTCCGCTCTCTCACAATAGTTCTGGTTAAAAAAGTACAAAATCACAGCCTATCCAAACACAGATAAATAATCAAAAGCAAAAAAAAAAAAAAAAATAAAAAATAAAAATAAAAGTTTGGGATTTTGTTTTGCTGCTGAAGGAGAAAATTGCAATTATCAAAATGACTTGTATGCATAATGTATGCACTTGTATGCATAAAAGTATCAAAAAGAAAAAGCGTCCTCCAAGCATCTAGTGCGGAAGTGGCACTGCCCGCACCACTGAAAGATGTAGCCATAATGAGAAAATATTATGCAAAGTTAAGTAAATTGGTTAAATGGAAATTTATTAATGTAAGAAAGCCAGAAGTCGGGGGTATGGAGAAAAAATAGACTAGAGAAACATATATAAGCAAAAGTAAATATTGGTGAAGGCATTCAATCGAAAATAATCCATTCAGTTCCATGTATTTATTGCCGAGTTTATCTCAATAATCCTACAGTATTATCTTAAAAAAGTTTTGTCGGGCGGCATCACGACAAAACTTTATACGCGACCATATAGGTGAGCTAGGCGGCCGCCTAGTTCGCCTATATGGTCGCGCCGGGCTTGCATATGCGTACGTAATATGCATACAAAAATATTAGGTTTTAAATGCACTTAAAATTTTATGAACAACATATCACGTAACCACTCCAAGTTTAGTACTGTAAGATGAAAAGCTTTAAATAAAGGAAATTATATGGATAGTCAATTCTCAACATGAATTTTACTTGATTTAGGATGATAGAAAAAAGTCCACTGTTGTTTGTACTTTTTACAGTATTTATGTTCATTTAATTTGCACTGTGAAATACTTAGTGCATTAAAGGTATGGTCATCAGTGTAATCCACTGCCTTCAAAAAGTGTTCCAAGATTGTCTACGGATTCTATGGCAGTAGCATGCCATCTGTTGTTTGCATGCGGCTGATTGTCTATACGATCATGAAAGGTATTTCGTGTACGAAAGCGGCCTTCGGTTTTTGTTCTGAACGCCACAAAAGAACTCGCCCCCCTCACCCCCATGTCTCAAGAAACAAACTTTTGAGCTATAGGCAGACCAGTGCTCTCTTTTGTGCATCAAGCTGAGTGGTGGTCCGGGATAAGGACGTTGTGAATTGCTTACTATTTACGTGAAAGAGCTAAAAGTTCTCAGAAATTTTCCAGTTTCAATTTCTGGGAAGTCTTTTTCCATCATGCACGTCTCAGTTAAAAATATTTTCAATCACCTTTTTTTTTTCTTTACATGCCTATTTCAAATTTTCTACAATGCGTGCTTAATAAACTCTCCATTTTCCCTCGTTGAGTTCACTCTTCATTATTCGACTATTCTTAGCCAGTTTCCATGTCTCTCCTCTCAGTTGTTTTGAGTTTTCTTTCTTCGAAACCGTTCATTCTCCCCTTTTCCTCTTTAAAGAAATTCGAAACACCGAATTTAAATTTTTTTTTAAATAGGTCTTCATCTTGCATCTTCACGTCCTTTCATCACCTTTCTCTTCTCATTTCTTTTCCACCATGTACTTTTCTTCATTTTTCCACAAATTTTTCTAATTTTTTATATGCATTTGTATATTTCGTTTTCTAGGGACTTTTTCCATTTTCATAACTTCCACTAAATTTTCTCCCGAATTTATTACAATTTTTCCATACGTCTGGAAATTCGCATTACAATAACCACCATAAGTTATGTCATTAGTCTCTAACAATGACGGTATAGTCCTTCTCAAAATACATATCCAGTGCCTGTGATAGACATTTAAATTTTAAGCTAACGTATGAATAGACGTTGTCAATCAAGAACAAGAATCATGAATTTCGTTTTATGAAGGTGCGTCTAAATAGAGCAAATGAAAAAATGCGGCAATTTTCTTTGCATTTTATGTAAAAAACGTTATACTCTTGCAAAGACTCGTTAAAACGTACGGCGCCTTTGCCCCTGACGTCGTTTCAAATAACTAAGTCCATGCCACAGTCAACTGTGCTTGTACCTTATTGACCTTGTAGATATAAACCATTTGCCCCATGGTTAAATCAACAAAATTTATGGCAAATCAAAATATCGCAAACGAAAATATCCTCATTTTAAACTTCATCATCTTCTATCTGTTATTAAACAAACATTTTCCGCATAAGCATGATGCCTCTGTGACGATTTTCACATTACGGTATTTCTTCATGATACTGTTAGGTGCTATGCGTTCATAAAAATGTCTAACAGTATGCAATGCTGCTTTCTACTGAAAGCTAATGTTATCTGCAAACTTGTGTAAACTATATTTTCATCGCATAAACTGTCTTTTCACTAGGTCCATAAAGTTATCATTAAGAGCTTACAATCCATCTTTTACGTTTCATTAATTGTAGAGCTAATTAATATTCTTGCGGTTATTAGCCTTTCCCTATTGTAAATTCCTTCACAAGTATCTTTTGAGACAACATACAATGCTTTTTCCCGTTACTGCTAAATTCATATGCAAAGACGCCGGCTCATTTAACAATATTAGACGCAAATTTCGATGTACAAATTTTGTAGAGATGGTAACAAATTTTGTTGTAATAAAAGATAACTATTGTAAACTTCAGGGTTAATTTCAGCAAGAAAATTTGCAGCAGAACGTTGGAGCTAGATTTTGTTGAAAAAAAATCAAGCATCATTTCAGACAACTTCATCTTATTGCAGTTTTTCATACTGTTTGGAAGAACGAAAGAAATTCGCCACTTTTCGCCATTTTTTTTGAAGCCAATGGCGGGCAGATTTTTTCTTCCTCACGCCATTATGTTGAACTTCTTTTCCCATTACAACAATCGGAGGTTGCTGAATATCAGGAAAAGGATCTTTCTCCATCGCACCATCTTGAATATTTATGGAATCGCTACCGTCTTCTCTGTTGGAATCAGCTGTATTAGAGGGTGCTTTATCTATAACAGACTGCTGTCTCTCCATTTCACAAACTGGTAGCTCTACAGGATCCCGTAAAGAATTGTCACCTTTACCAGTCTCGATTCCAAAAATGTGATGAATATCAGGATTAATATCTCCAGCACCAAATAGGAAAGGATCAACCATAGCTTCAGCTGGTGTGGCACGCATAAGTGGTTCGAATTGCATGAACTTCTGGATGAAATGTCTGGCTTCCTGCACCCATTTCTCGTTCGCTGCAAAAGCTTTATATACAAACGATGTTTGGACAAGGAAAAATCGTGGTTCGAAAATACTCTTTAAAACTGGAAAGATGTCCTCCTCGAAGTTTTCGGCCTTTTTGATTTGGTACATTACGCATCCTGTAAAAGCTTGCAAAATTAAGGTGCCGCATGCCCATAAATCGAAAGCTTGGCCATTGATAATCTTTTCATGGAAGGCTTCTGGAGGTCGGTAGCGACTTGGTAGTGTAGCGTGACTTGCTTGTATGTACGAAGCCTTGTTCAGGGCACTAAAGTCGCAGAGTACAGCCGATCCATCGAAATCTATGAGGACATTATCCAATTTCAAGTCCAGATGGCAAAACAAATTTGAATGCAGGTAGTCTAATGCCTTCAGCAAATCAAAGGTCCATCGCTTGGTGCAAGCGATGGCCATTGGATGTTTGCGAAATAAGGCATTTTCCAAACACCCTTTCCACGAATTAAAATAAAGTGGCATTACGATGACAGTGGTGTTGGTTATTGTGTACACTATTGTTTCGACTGGTACGATGTTACGATGATGGAGCTGAGGCCATAAGTCCACTTCATTTTGGCAGAAAGTATCCATGGTAGCAATTTTGGCCGCTTTTGTCTCTCCTGTTGTCCGGCTACGGACCTTGACAACATCACCGTACGTGCCGCTGCCTAAATTGCAGACGACTTCCAAGCGTTGAAGACACTCCAGGTACTTTAAAGCTTCTGCCACTTGTTGTTCCCGGGTTTTCTTCAACGCGTCCCACTTTTCCTCAAATCCAGAAAACGCCATAATGAATAGATGATTTTGACGTTCTACTTACAAGATTTTCGGAAATAATGAAACCAAACTCAAATAAAGTTATTATGTATTGTTTCCTGACAATGCATTCGTTATTTTTATCATTCTCTGTTGGAAGTAATTGTTTAATAATTTAAATTTTTGTGTTTCTGTCTTTCTCACAGATTTCCTTGTTGAAATATAAAATACTATAAATAATAATTGATGAGAGCGTATGCAATACTTTTGTAAGGGGGTTACAATTTCACATACAGTAGAACCTGATTAAAATGTCCACTTTTGGGACTTGACTACAATGGTCACCATGAACAGGAGGTCGCTATACATGACAGACTTTGATATGGGCAAGACTAAGTCTCTACCTTTTCTCTCCGTCTTATAAAAAATGGCCACTTTATTCAGGTGACCAATTTACGAAGGTGGTCACTTTACAAGGCTCCACTGTATATATATATATGTACACATATATTTGATTATACAAATTTGTAGCATAGATATATTTATACTGAACGACGTTATGAGATCTACTAAACACCAATCCTTGCGTACATCCATACAAATGGTTACAAAGAGAGTTCGAACGATTATCAATGAATTTACTTTTTCTTAATTTTCCACTTCAAACTTTTGTAGGAAGCGCTAATTTTAATTACATATTTTTAAATGAATTTGGTCTTTTAGTTTGTTTATTAAATAATCTTTGTTGAGAATCAAGAATCGTTTCTGAAATTAAAAACAGCAACGTTCAAACCTGACTTACCCGAACTTTCCAAGGAAATACAAGACCATTCTTTCCATTAAACAAGACTGCGTTTTAATTTTGATAATAAAAAGTCATTTTTAACTATAAATAAGATTACGTTAAAATATGATATCTAGTTTTATTCAGTGAACCTTATTTTAACAAATTTATAAAAACTGGGTTGCTGTTCAGAAATTTGGCTCTCAAAAGCAATTTAAATCGTTATATTGCTGATATTTGGCTCTTTTGTTTGCTGCTCACGAGTTTGCTGATCATTGGTCTAGGTAAATGTACGAATCTACATTTATATTCCTAGCTTGATGTCTTCAACCTGAGATTTTTTATATTTCTGTGGATTTTCTGAATATTAATCTCTTTTGTAGGTTCATCCTATGAGTCCAACTTACTTTATCCATTTGCAGTTGAAAAATCCTTGAAAATTCTGTCTTGAATTTCGAAATAATTTATTGAAAAAAATAATAATGCCATCAGTAGGACGCAGATGATATAAACATATTTCCATTTATCTTCTCTTTTTTTTATCATTTTTCCCAAGAAAGGACTTCACCCTCAGCGAAATGTCTCCTAACGTCAAAACTGCTCTACAGCAGTCGGATTAAAAAACTAGCCGACAACTAAGAAACCGCACTTCCTTGTCATGAATCAATACCATATCATCCGTGGTATTAATATGGCATTATCACGAATCAATGCTATATCAGTCGTGGTATTAATATGGCATTGTCACGAATCAATGCTCTATCAATACCACGAATCAACCGTGCTCAGACGTAGAATCATACATAGATACACGAATCGACATACTTAGGCAAGTGCACGTTCAGGAAGAACATAAAAGTTGTATGCCTCGGGAAGAGTGCATTAAATAATATTCCTTCCTACTATTATGTTATTTCATTCTGTGGTTAAACGCAAAATTTTCTCGTGTCCAAAATTTAATGTCAACAAGTGCGTTGCACCATATTTAATACGTAACTCAGAAAGATTAAATCGAAATTGGTTAATTATTGTACTTCTATTATTAATTAATTATTATACTTCTGAATTAAAAATAACATGGGGCGTTTCAGTTTAGGGGAGACTCCAAAAATATACGTATGCGGTAACGAATAAAACAAAATGCAAATAAATGCACTGCTATTTCTTTATTAGAAAAATCAAATGCGTTAAATTATTTTCTGAAAAATTAAACAATTTTTTTAATGTACTGAAATTTTTTTCGTGTGCTGATGAGTGGTTCCTCCTTCCTTTTTGCAGTTCAGTTTAAAACGAAATTTTATCGCATGTGCATTCTACTCAGGCTTCATCATATCCATCTATCTTGTTGGAAATCACAATCTCTCACATTTCTTTCTTCCATTTTTTATAGTTCTCGATCCCTTCAATTAATTATCTTTTCCCATCTTATTTTTAAATAATTCTTCGGGCTTCCATTTTTTCATCGAATCTCTCCACCCCTTCTTTTCCATTCAATTCTATCTCTTCATAACTTTTCGGAAATTCTAC
Source organism: Dysdera silvatica (assembly GCA_006491805.2). Taxonomy (NCBI): domain Eukaryota; kingdom Metazoa; phylum Arthropoda; class Arachnida; order Araneae; family Dysderidae; genus Dysdera; species Dysdera silvatica. The sequence goes on along the minus strand of QLNU02015360.1, from coordinate 92,203,047 downwards.
TTCATAATTCTCTTTCAGAAATTCTCTTCATAACTTTTCGTATTTTCAGTCCTCCTTTCTAAACTCTCTGATGAAATATATAATTACTTTTAACATTACCTAGAATTTGACTACATTATTTTAATTCCATGGTCTCCAAAAACTTCACTCTTCATTATTCGACTATTCTTCGCCAGTTTCCATGTCTCTCCTCTCAGTTGTTTTGAGTTTTCTTTTTTCGAAACCGTTCATTCTCCCCTTTTCCTCTTTAAAGAAATTCGAAACACCGAATTTAAAATTTTTTTTAAATAGGTCTTCATCTTGCATCTTCACGTCCTTTCATCACCTTTCTCTTCTCATTTCTTTTCCACCATGTACTTTTCTTCATTTTTCCACAAATTTTTCTAATTTTTTATATGCATTTGTATATTTCGTTTTCTAGGGACTTTTTCCATTTTCATAACTTCCACTAAATTTTCTCCCGAATTTATTACAATTTTTCCATACGTCTGGAAATTCGCATTACAATAACCACCATAAGTTATGTCATTAGTCTCTAACAATGACGGTATAGTCCTTCTCAAAATACATATCCAGTGCCTGTGATAGACATTTAAATTTTAAGCTAACGTATGAATAGACGTTGTCAATCAAGAACAAGAATCATGAATTTCGTTTTATGAAGGTGCGTCTAAATAGAGCAAATGAAAAAATGCGGCAATTTTCTTTGCATTTTATGTAAAAAACGTTATACTCTTGCAAAGACTCGTTAAAACGTACGGCGCCTTTGCCTCTGACGTCGTTTCAAATAACAAAGTCCCTGCTGCAGTCAACTGTACTTGTACCATATTCATCTTGTAGATATAAACCATTTGCCCCATGGTTAAATCCACAATATTTATGGTAAATCAAAGTATCGCAAACGAAAATATCCTCATTTTAAACTTCATCATCTTCTATCTGTTATTAAACAAACATTTTCCGCATAAGCATGATGCCTCTGTGACGATTTTCACATTACGGTATTTCTTCATGATACTGTTAGGTGCTATGCGTTCATAAAAATGTCTAACAGTATGCAATGCTGCTTTCTACTGAAAGCTGATTTTGTCCGCAAACTTGTGTAAACTATATTTTCGTTGCATAAACTGTCTTTTCACTAGGTCCATAAACTTATCATTAAGAGCTTACAATCTATCTATTACATTTCATTAATTGTAGAGCTAATTAATATTCTTGCGGTTATTAGCCTTTCCCTATTGTAAATTCCTTCACAAGTATCTTTTGAGACAACATACAATGCTTTTTCCCGTTACTGCTAAATTCATATGCAAAGACGCCGGCTCATTTAACAATATTAGACGCAAATTTCGATGTACAAATTTTGTAGAGATGGTAACAAATTTTGTTGTAATAAAAGATAACTATTGTAAACTTCAGGGTTAATTTCAGCAAGAAAATTTGCAGCAGAACGTTGGAGCTAGATTTTGTTGAAAAAAAATCAAGCATCATTTCAGACAACTTCATCTTATTGCAGTTTTTCATACTGTTTGGAAGAACGAAAGAAATTCGTCACTTTTCGCCATTTTTTCTGAAGCCAATGGCGGGCAGATTTTTTCTTCCTCACGCCATTATGTTGAACTTCTCTTCCCATTACAACAATCGGAGGTTGCTGAATATCAGGAAAAGGATCTTTCTCCATCGCACCATCTTGAATATTTATGGAATGGCTACCGTCTTCTCTGTGGGAATCAGCTGTATTAGAGGATGCTTTATCTATAACAGACTGCTGTCTCTCCATTTCACAAACTGGTAGCTCTACAGGATCCCGTAAAGAATTGTCACCTTTACCAGTCTCGATTCCAAAAATGTGATGAATATCAGGATTAATATCTCCAGCACCAAATAGGAAAGGATCAACCATAGCTTCAGCTGGTGTGGCACGCATAAGTGGTTCGAATTGCATGAACTTCTGGATGAAATGTCTGGCTTCCTGCACCCATTTCTCGTTCGCTGCAAAAGCTTTATATACAAACGATGTTTGGGCAAGGAAAAATCGTGGTTCGAAAATACTCTTTAAAACTGGAAAGATGTCCTCCTCGAAGTTTTCAGCCTTTTTGATTTGGTACATTACGCATCCTGTAAAAGCTTGCAAAATTAAGGTGCCGCATGCCCATAAATCGAAAGCTTGGCCATTGATAATCTTTTCATGGAAGGCTTCTGGAGGTCGGTAGCGACTTGGTAGTGTAGCGTGACTTGCTTGTATGTACGAAGCCTTGTTCAGGGCACTAAAGTCGCAGAGTACAGCCGATCCA
>QLNU02015360.1:92190266-92200653 GCA_006491805.2 Dysdera silvatica | reverse complement strand
CCGTTAACAGACGGATAAGTTCATTGCAGTTTAAGGAAGGGCGTCTTGCCGAAACTGGTTTTTTGCGCGGGAAAAACCAGTTCCTCCAAGACGGCCTTCCCTAAACTGCAATGGACTAACCCGTCTGCTAACGGTATCACACGCCAACTGAGCGCGCACAATACTTACCTCCTCGCTGAAGTGTTTCAACAATTGACCATTAGATGGCACGAAATGCGAGATCTGAAGTAAAAATATTTTTGGGGAAATTTTCAATATTACAAAAATTTGGGAACTACCCTTCGCAGGGCCCGAGGCGTGGGCCCGCTCGCCCCTGCCTAAGGACTTCCCTGATTTTCTCTTCCACAAAGACCTATTCTGAACCCCAATGGTTATGGCGTTCGAACATAATTATTTTGGATTTGAGTCCTAGATACAGAAAGAGTGCTCCTGAATAGCTGCAGACGCATTAGGGTTTAAAGGTGATAATGTTTGCATTCAGTGGCGGATTTATAAAATTGCCGCCCTTAGGCACAGCCTGTACTGCCGCCCCCTCCCTCCTTTAGAAAGAACGGAATATTTGTTTAAAAAAAACGCATATCATACTCTTAACATTTGATATGTAAAGCAGATTTTTCATATAATTATTCAAACTAATAAGATACAACTCGAAATTATTGCTACCATAGTGTCCGACTTCGTGGATTTGAGACACTTTTTGAATCCACAATAATTTTAGTATGGATTCCTGGAACCTCTGATGTTTTTGCGTGTATTTAGCGTATTTGGGAAAAATACACGTACGCATCCTTGCATGAATTTTTTCGTTATCAGTTCAAGTTTTTCATTATTCATTCATTTACTATTAGTATATATAAAAAGCGTGTTAAGCCTCGATTTATAAATGGGCAGGCTGGGCAAATGCCCAGGGCGCAAAATTTTTAGGGCCCTTTGTCTTTCGATTCTGTAGTTTGTATTTGCAGGCAAGTTAAAGTAGTCGCCTATATGTCATCGCTATTGGGGAAACAGGGTAAAAATTAAAAGAAACATTATTTTTTCAACATTGTTGAGTTCGGAAAATTTTATATTTAAGCGTTTTAATGTCACCCCTAGGCCTGTGCCTTGTGTGCCTCCCTACTTACAAACCCACTACTGCTTGCATTAGAAAAACCCACCCTGAAATCACTTGATGTGAAAAAAACCGTTCTATAAAGAGTTGTGAAAAAACTTGGACATAGCTTTTTTCGCAGAAGATGCTACAAAAGTAGTTCGTTTTTTCTACAAAGAATCCAAGGACAAGAACATTAGATTGTCTCCATTCCGCTGAAAAACGACATCTGCCGTGTTTTTAGAATAAAAGCATAATTTAGGCACCACATGCCACTTACGTAGCGCATACGACGATTTAATTAGCAGGAAAAAAACGTAATTAATTACGCTCGATGTACTACAGAGCCTGGCTTCATTCAAAATCTTGCACCACTCTGAAATCCACAGAGTTCACTAGCAACTCGTGGATATAAAAAAACGCACAGCACATTGTTGTTTGGCAATGAACAAGCGGATATTACTGCAAAAATATCAACTGCAGGATCTGATAGCATGACCAATCCGTTTCAAAATTTTAGTACCCATTTCTTATCCTGTCTCTACAAAACAAGGGCAATTGGAATGGGGCCAATCAGGTTTTTAATAAACTTTACCATACTAAATCGCGGATTGAAATGTGGCAGTTTAGCTACTGTGCATTCGCGCTCAGTTGGCGCGTGATACCGTTAGCAGACGGGTTAGTCCATTGCAGTTTAGGGAAGGCCGTCTTGGAGGAACTGGTTTTTCCCGCATGAAAAACCAGTTTCGGCAAGATGCCCTTCCCTAAACTGCAATGGACTAACCCGTCTGCTAACGGTATCAGGCGTCAGGTCTGCGCGAACGCACAATACACGTGCGACCGTTGCAAAGAGGTCATTCTCTCTAGACTTTGTATTGGACACATACGCTTCCTCCATCAACATCAGTTTATGAGAGAGGTGGTGTCCCAATGTATGCTACATGTAACGAACCATTAAATGTTCTACATGTTTTATCTATTTGTACAAATTTTAACCAAAAGAGGCCATTAGCTTTTAACCGAAATGGTTTTAACCTCCGGGACATTTTATACGATTCTCTTTTAATCGTTTCGTTTCAATATACTTTCAACGCATTTTTACCATTATAGTTTTGATCTGTTTTCATTTTAAAACCGTATATACATCCTCAACTTGTTTGGCGCAAATTGACCTTTACTGTCCTTGCGCCACAAAAATACCATCAACCAATGTAATTAAGCAAACTTCATGAGCAAAAAATTTCATTCCATAATGTAATGCCGTCAATATCTTCGAATAATACCAGTGGACAATTAATGTAATGTAAATAGAAAATATGTTCGCATTGTTGTTTCTGAAGCAAACATATTTGGTTAACTGTAGTTTTTGGCGTAATATACAGGGTGTTTCACTCGCCCTCGGTCCCAGATTTTCGCTTATATTAATCAAAAAGGTCGTAATTTAATAAAGATTGCTACAGACATATCTTGGCGTATGAGAAGCGTGGTGATATCAAAGAAAATGTTGAAAGTGATCGCCATAACCACTAAGGTAAGCCTGCACGCGCCTCTCCATATTACAGAAGAAGACTGCCGCCAGCGTATTGGGAGTTACAGCATCAATTTCCTGCCAAATGTTGTCTTTCAGTTGCATAAGAGTCTGTGGCTTGTTGCGAAACACCTCCCACCTTCAGCATGCCCTATAAGAAGTCCTGTGGGATACTATCAAACTGTACATTAAATTGCCGCTGACGCGTCTTTATGGACTCCGTTTTCAAGTACGTGCGGACGCAAAACACAGTCTATATGTTCCAGTCTATACTGACCCATACTCGGAACTGTACTGTATTCAAACACAAAACACACTGTATTCTCCATCGCAACACAAACACAAGACCACACTCTCACATCTGAAACACATAAGCAAGCACACGGCCGTAAGACAGCATGAAATGGCCGACTCCTGCACGTGCACGCCTACAACGATTGTGGCGCCATCTCGTGATATCACCACGCTTCTTGCATACCAAGATATGTCCGTAGCAATTTTTATTAAATTACAACCATTACTTTGATTAATATAAGCAAAAATTTGGGGCCGAGAGTGAGTGAAACATCTTGTAGAAACGTGCGTCTAATGTATTTTGCAGCTTCACAAAGTAGCGATTTAAGTCAATCTTATTTGATCGCGTGCATAGTTATTGTTGTCGCCAAACTCTTCAGTTTAACGAGATAATAAAACATTGATCATTATTGATTTATACACGAGTATTTAAAGCTTTGTTACGTAAACATGTCGAAGATCGTTACATACTGTGGACGTTGAGGAATCGCTAAGTAAAAATAAAAGAAAGGTTAGGCATAAACCCCCCCAGTTATGCAACACGATTTGCACTCGTAAAATTAACACTTGTACTATTGTGGAATACCACTTGATGCTTATCTCTGATACAAAAACTGCTTCTTTCCTGTTGAATAAAATTGCCAATGCATTTTCAAGCATACCCAACATTTTAATATTGCTCAGTACGCTTACGTATATAAGCAATAATGCAATGGATAGCCCTGCGGTGACGTAGTTGGTAACGCGTGTGACTACCACATCTAAATAATCTGGATTTATAATCCCAGAAATATCCATCGCTTGTAAGACTTTCCTACAGGTTCGAGGTTTGTTTTCCTGGGCGAAATCCAAGCCAGTAACTGAAGAAGATACGAGATGTGTATTCGTCTGTTAGAGTCCAAATGATAGTAGCGATAGCCTCAAGGCGAGTTTGAAGTAACGCGTTCTTCTACCTTTCAAAAAACCGGGTTTGAATCCTGTTGGTACCGAGAGTTTGTCTTTTTCTTTTCCACCAATCCCTATTCTGCGGGAGGGGAGGGTGTTTCCCTACACGACATACGTTCGGATCCATAGGAAAATTGTAGGTCCTTAGCGCAGCAAGTTCTCAGCTGCCCTTGCTCTATAAAAAACAAGCGATGTGAGTGGCACTTACTGTCCGGCGCTCAGAAGAATAGCCACAGAAGTTGTTAGACAAGTTTAACTTGGAACAATTGACTAACCAAAATAGGGTAAGGGTAGCGATCCTATGGAACCAACCATTGCTATTATAGTTGGGAAGCAACCGCCAAAAAACCTGTTGTCCATCGCGTAGCCTCCCACGCACAATAATCGACCCTCTTTGATTGACAGTTTCGCTGAGGCAATTCTTCTGAGCGCCGGGCAGTACTTGGAGGACGCGCTAGTGATCACGATGTTTGAATTCACTAGGCAGGAGTTAATTATCGGTGATCTTGCTTGTGAGTAAACTCACCAAGTTTCGGATACCATGTTAAATCGTCTGTCGCAAATAGCTCGACCAATAGTTTTTAGGATGCAAGAAACACCAAATCGCTAGTGAAACGTCTCTGTTGTTAAAAATGAAATTCAGTTCCTGTAGTCATTGATGGGTTATTGACAAAAAATAGTACGAAACGCAAAGTGGAAATTAGATTTACTGTTGCTACCATTCATCATGTAATGTTTTCAAGGTCCAACTGAATGCGGAGTGGTGGCAGCTGCGTCTTCGAATCTTCTGTATTCAACCCTATGATGAAAGCGTCGACAATTCATCACAGAGGATCCACCAATTTTTATCCATGATAGAATTAGTTGTCATGTCGTTCAGCCTGTGAAATAGCTTCAGGCAAGGTGGCAGTGGGAAACCTTGGAATATCCACATACTCCCTAGACATGAATCCTTGTGACTTTGACCTGTTTCCTAAGTTGAAAGAACCATTCCGAGGACGGAAAGTTCGCAGTTCGAGATGTTGAGACCCATGAGACGATTCGTTGCAGTAAACAATGGAAACAAATCTCTCTTGACAGTGTATTCGTCGGTTCCCACATATTTAAAATAATATTAACTTAGTCGGTGACTTAAACGTCGATTTCGAATAGTGGTTTTAGGCGAAAGTAAAGTTTTAGGTGAAAGTAAATTTTCTATAAATGATACATACCGTCATTATTTTTTGAAAGGCTCTTTTATTTATATATATATATATATATGAGTAAACATTCAACAGAATGGTAGCTTGTGGTTTGCAGTAAACCTTGTAATTAATAGGAAAGTTTAACATCAATTGGCTTAAACTACTATACTTACCCGCTCCCAAAATGGACAGTTCAAAGGACATGTGGGTGTAGGGTATAAAGCCCACTCTCCCTCTAAACTAATCTTGGTACTTGCCCATGTAACACGTGTGCGGAGAAAGAAGTCGACAGCATTAAGGGGAATTATAATGTAAGAAGAGGTGGACAGTTCTAAACAAAGTGAGGACAATGAAGTTAAGTTTTCTTAAAAAACAGAAGCTTGCATTAACTTTTTTCACCTTGTTGTTCATCACTGGTATAACAGGTATTTATTTGCCCGTTTTGAAATCCAAATGTATAAATATATGGGTGATGTATATAAACTATTTTAACTTCTTTATAATCTAGTAATTAAACTATTAATGGGTTGTTGGGAGACTGGATAGTCACATTGGCAAATGCCGACTATCTATCAGAAACAACCCACTATTCAGACCTTTAGTAAACGTCTCCCTTGATGAAGAGTTTTCTAGTGTCGTATATTTTGTTAATATATTTTGCAAAAATATTGTTATCTTTTTTTATGTAATATACGTTGTATTTGTATGGAGATTCGTTAAGTTCGTTGTAATTTTTTACTGCATTATGTGTATATGTTTATGTACCCTATGAAAATATTGTATCTCATTATGATATGTCAATATGTTATAAATTGTCATTTTGAGTTACTTTAAGGTATTTATGTGTGGAATTTGTTTATTTGATGCTTCTAAGTTTTATCTTCATCTATTGGTATATCGGTAAATAATACTTTCATGGGTTCATTGTGTCTTAAATTGTCTGGCTAATGGGCCATGGGCGCTGGTAAATTTCTTGTACCAGAAGTTGTGTATGCCGTCAATACCCGGGGCTTTCCAGTTGTGCGTACGTTGGATTACCTGCTGGAGTTCCTCTATCGTGATGCCCGTGTACTCCATCTCCTCTATTCCTCTCGTAGCCTCCATTTCTTGCTGAATCCAGGGGGCGCTTTTGTGCTGTACTTCATTGGACCATAGTGTCTTCCAGAAGGTCTCTATTTCTGCTGGCTTTGGGGCTTCGTACTTGTCTTTGTTCGCTGGGGTCTCTCGAAGCTTCCTGTAGAAGGCCTTCTGGTTTGCTTGGAATTGCATGTTCTGTTGTTTTTTGTTGGTATAGTCTTTGTATCTTCGGAGTCTTCTGGCGTATACACCCAGTTTTTGTTTGAGGGTATCCAGATATTCGCTGATATGTTTATTGGGCTCTTCGTGTCTTGTATGAATCCTATTTCTCTTAAGGGCCATCTTCACTTTCCTCACTAATTTCTTACCCCTATTTCCCTGCATGTACTGGGTTATTCGCCCTATGCTGCTGCGGAGCTCTTCTATTCTTTTTTGCAGTCTCACTTGCCATGGTGGTTGGGCTTTGTTTCCTCTGTTACTTCGGCCTTCGTTCCTTACTTCGTACCCATTGGCGCGTGATGCCGCTACTGCTGCACAGTATATGGCGGTGTGTATTTCCTGTAGGGAGTTGTGGTTCTGTAGGTGTAGTGGTAGAGTATGTTCATTGAGGATCTTGGTTGCTTTGCAGAGTTTCCAAGATGCCGGTTGGCGTGGTATTCTTGGCCTTGTTGCGGCATCCGAGCCTTCATATTCCGCCAGGGCACATTGGAAACCTTCTTCCATTTTCTCCACGTCCCTCCTCTCTTCTTGTTCTATGCTTGTTTGGAGCGGTTCTCTTGCGCCAATAGCTGGTGCTTCAGGGTTTGCCACACTGGTTGAAGTGTTTGCCAGGTCATTGGCGACTTCATCTCTTAACCTTTGTAGTATGGGCTCTGCTAAGAGATTTCTGGTTATTATGTTCCTGCGTTGGGTTGTTATTCTTTCTATACTGATGTCCAGGTGTGGGTACTGTTGTGCGAATTTGGCGTGAAGTGTGGGTCTGTAGCTAAAGTTTTTATTAGGGAAGACTAAGTCACTCCTCTCCCTAGTTAACCCAATTGGCCTAGTATAATGCGTTCATGTAGCGTACTGTTAACCCAGGTTCAGTTCAATACTACCGTATAAAGTATAAAGCCTGCTGGTTTTTTCTGTCCACCGTAGTCTGAAACGAAGGCTTCGGAAGTCGTACATTAAGCTGGAGACGAACTGAGGATTTTTAATTTCCAAGATACCAGAGATTCGAATTTCTAGGAAAACTCTGCGTTCTGACGCAGCATGACCTTAGTTGTCATTTCGCTATAAAACAAAACAAAGCTGGTAAAAGCTAATGTACGAAAAAAAAAGAGGGCTGGATGGGTTTCTACGCTAAAGAACGGGAAAATACCTATGCCCTTTCATCTGTTATATGTCAATAAATCACACATATGAAAATTCAATTTTTTATCTGTCCTTCTATTTCACTCTATGAATTTATATGCGTGTTTATGGAATTTATATTTGTATATAAAAACTTAAAGTTAATATATAAGTTTTAAGAAAATTTAAACGAATATTTTTTATTGTTTTTCATGCTACTGTTTTTAGGCTTAGCTCAGTCAGGCATGGTGTGCGACCGGTATAGCAGTTGCGCAGTGGTTGAAGATAACGGATTGAGTGCCGCTTTCACCATCGCCCATGAATTAGGACATATGTAACTGCTTTTGTTGCCATAATTTCATTACTTAATATTTTGTCCAAATCCATTCATTAAAATTTATTATGTAATCTATTTTTTTTTCTTCTGTAGATTGGGCATTCCGCACGATGACGACGTGAAATGTAGTCGATATCAAGAACAAAACCAAAGATTACATATTATGGCTCGCATGCTAGATTATCACAGCCACCCATGGAGTTGGTCTGAATGTAGCCGGCATTACATTAACATCATTCTTAGAGTAAGTTGAAAACGAAGTTAAATACGGTAATACTGTACATATACTCTTAAAACGAAGGTGCTTTAGCATTTTATCATTTTGTGTGCGTTCTATAATGATTACAACATTAATGTTAATAATTTTAGGTAAACCACAAAACATTCAAACACAATTTTATATACACTATATGCCCAAAAGTATCCGGACACTTTGGATTTTTTAATTTTTTTCGAATTTCTAAAAAACTGCTCGGCCAATTGTTCTCTAACTGTGGGGATATATAGAAGGTGCTTGAATGCACACTTTCCAATAAAGTTTCGGTGACTTGTGCATTTAGGGGGTTACCCACATATTGAAAAAATATATTTGATCACCCTGTATCATAAAAAGCTGAAAATTATTTGTAACTTTCAGAAAATATTTAACCAGCTATGCTTAATGCCTGTGTGCATTTTCGTAAACCAAACATGTATATTCATGAAGATAGAAACGTTTCTTTAAGAAAACCCAAATTTTGTCACATATTTTTTGCTTATAATATCCACAATTTTCAGTCAAATTTCACGAAACTTACAGAACATTTGTCAACGTACAAGAAAAATATTATACTTAAATTAGAAATTAATATATTGAATACACGATGAGATATGAGCATTTGAAGAAAATAATTTTTTACTGCGCATGCGCGAAAGATATGAATAACTTTCTTTCATAATTTTGTAGTCAATAGTATAGGGCAACTTAAAAAAAATACCAGTGGGATATCTTGAAAATTCAGAAAGTTATCGATGATATAGTGAGCCGTATTTCTCTAATTCTCTGAAAGTAGCTAGATGATAAGGGTTTTTTCCACAAATTGTCATATTCCAAATTACCAAACACCCCTGTTCTGAAAATGAAATATTCCAGATTTATGCAAATAAGGATCAAAAGTATTCGGACACCCCTCTACGTGGTGGATTCTGTTAGTGACGTCAAATTTCTGGCTCTCAGACAAGTATAAAAGAAGTCTGACGAGTTAACAATTATAATTTCAAAGCTAGAAAAGTAAAATGGGAGGAAAGGGCAAGCTGAGTGCCCTGCCGATTTTGATGTTATTTATTTTTTTTTTTTTGATGAAAGTATAGCCGAAATAAGGAAATACGTGTCTCGGCATTCGTGCCAATGCGGCTAATTTCCAGAGACATGGATTTTTAAAGATTTTGCATCCGATATATGAGCTTAAAATACGACATCCTTTGAAAAGCGCTAGTTAGTTGGTAAGTTAGCTAGCGTTTCGTGTTTTTGTTCGATGCGCGGAAATGGATCATTTTTTAATATGTATCCTTTTTACATGTTTGCTTATGTATTTTTATTAGTAAAAATACTTTGCTTACAATCGGATTTTGCTCATAAACTTACTTTAATAAAATTCATATTTACATATTTAATTCTGTGATACTATTTTTCGCAGTTATAATTTTTACACGAATTTTAATATTTTATTGAAGAGTTGTAAAGGTACAAAAAGTTTAGGAGTTAGCTGTAAGTTTTTATGTGAATATAACTTTTATAAAATTTGCGTACTCATTGTCAACCTGTGAAGGGATAGAATTACACCAATAATGCAGTTTTGTTTTATTTAAGGATTGAAAGATTTTTTCTGAAAACTTTTAACAATTCCATTAAATAAAAAAGAAAACTGCGTTAATTCGTCTTATTTTGTCATTATTAGCCTTTGCAGTCATCCTCTATTAGCATCTATTATGCCTAATATTTTTTTAAATATATTTATCTATTGAAAAATGTATTTTTAGTATGTAATATTTTATTTTATAACATATAAACATTTTATGTGTATCTCATTTATGTGCATTTTATTTATACAGAAACATTTTATTTTATAAAATGCAATCAATTTTATTTTAAAACTGACTGACGTGAACATATTTTTTGTGTATCACTATCGGAGGTGTCGGAATTGTATACTGGTACACAATTTTGGATGATAATTATCATAAAAACAATAAAAACATAAAAAAAATTCTACAACGTGAGCATTTTATAAATGAATTGTTCGAACAACTGATTTTCTTTGTCTAATATCATCTGGAAAACAAATACCATCTACATTTTCAAAAACGCTTCTTTCGTTTGTTAAAAACGCTTCTTTCGTTTGTTAACTTTGCAACGAACCAAGAGTACTGTAATGTATTCTTAAAATTCGGCGCCGAAAGTTGATTATAAATAAGTGAATGGATCTTCAAAGCATCTATCTGCTCGCGTGTTTAAATGACTATTTTTTTGTAAGCTTTCAACACAATTTTGTAACCTTTTAATGAAATTTTTTACTTGACGGCAGAAGTACACATCACGAGGTTAACAGTATGGGGTACAG
>QLNU02015360.1:92179306-92190166 GCA_006491805.2 Dysdera silvatica | reverse complement strand
ATCCCGGCGCAGCATTACCTTTAATGTCCTTGCGCCATAAAACTCGCAAATATTTCTCCAATTTCTTCTTTTAAATTATCTGGTGTAATGTTACCCTTGCTGTTCCTTTCTTCCTACATCTTTATTTTCCTTTACCTTGTTCTTCCTTTCTTTAGAATTTTAATGGCATAAACTACTACTTCCAGGAGTTTGTGTGGGTATTCCTCACCTTGTTTGACGCAATGACCCTTGCTGTCCTTGCATCATAAAAATGCAACCAACCTTGTGTAGGTATTGTTCTAATAATTTTTAGTATTTTTTTCCCGCTTAATTCAGTTTTTGACCGATAAAGATTGGTGGCGCTGTGTTTGTAACGCGTTCGCCTAGTACGCCGTTAATCCGGGTTCGACTCCCAGCAGTGCAAAGAACGCTTACTCAGAGATCTCATAAAGATCGCACTGCTCACTGTAGTCCGGGGTTTGGTTCCCTAGGCCTTAAGAGGTTCGGATTCCTCGGAAAACAGTAGGTCCCGGCGCAGCATGACCACTGTAGTCCAAATAAACAAACTGATAAAGTTTTAGGTAGAATTTTCTTACGCTTTTGTGTCTTCTTAAGTTTGTGTTACAGACCTCACCGTATGTAGAGATAACGCCTTTATATATCGTGCTGTTACTCTTGGTTTAATTCCAATGGTACCGTAGAACGCGGGATATTTTTCTACCCTTCGTAGTCCGGGGTTTTATGCTTTAAGCAAATGAGGTTCAGGTTTCTCTGAAAGCTCTAGGCCCTTTAGTTTACTTATTTAGCTTTCTTGCACCGGAAAACACCAACAAACAATATTTTGTCACGGCGAATGTGTACACATGTATTTTGAAAACTGAGATCATCAGAAAAGAAACGATTCTATTTTAATTATTAAATACTATGCTTTTTTTTTAATCCACCCAAGTTTATCGTTAACCATTAATTAAAATTATTTACTTCAGTTTCTTGCATTGAAAAGTAATTTTAAAAAATGGGATATGAGCGCATGCACACCGACGGTCTTCCAGTACTAAGTGCGACGTTATGGAATGGTTTGTCCCCTTATCCATAGAAACTTGTCCCTTAAATAATAATTAAATCATATAATAATTAAATCATATAATAATTAAATCATATAATAATTAAATTAATAATAATTAAATACGTAGAAATTTGTCTTGACTACCCTGGCGTGGGTAACAGCAGGAGATGTCAAGACAGACAGTTGCAATCTTCCAAAATAAAGAGGTTTGGAAATCAACATTTTAGTCTAATAAAAATGGAGCCACTATTCCTACACTAAAAAAACCTGGTCTTCAGCAGAAAGCAGCCATTTTCAAAAATGATAACGATTTTACATGTGTTGTCAATTTAGGAAAATAATGTGTATTCTTTTAAGGACAAAGTTTTAATTTCCTTGAAAACATATATATAAAACTTATTTCTTGAATTCTTTACATCTGACTCTTTCGTGCACGAAAAGGCAAATTAATCTTAAGTTGTAATTTTGAATAACGTTGCATATGATCGAACTTTAAGACGACATGTATAGAGATAACGCTCGTTCGTCTATTAGGTCGTTATTTTCGTAGACGCGTATATATTTTTTTTCTCCCTGTTGTGGTCCGGAGTTTGCCAGGTAACGAAAGTTCAAATTTTTCGGAAAACTGTAGGTCCGGGCGCAGCATCACCTTAACTGTCTTTATGCCGTAAGGACCATACCCGCATCTATAGGGGGATCTTAAGGACCGGTCCCCCCCCACACTTCGGATAGGAACTACTGTTCCAAGCGGTTTTTTTCACCATTTTTGTCCTTTTTATGCACAATAGAAAAGAAAGATGCTTTAAATTGCTGTTGTTATTATAATATCGACTTTAGCAAAATAAAAGTAAATAAGAATATCATAAACTACTATTTATGTACAAGTGTCACACAATTGACACAAATACTTCTTGCAGCAATTTATATTGTGTGTGTGTGTGTATATATATATATATATATATAGGCTAAGCCAACGATTGTCAATGAAAATCCAATGTTTAAGCGGCAGCTCTTACACGATACAATAAACAAAAATAGTTTAAACACTGTCGAGCTCAAAAGTCCCTTCGGCAACGCAGCGTTTGTTTATAAGTTACAGTAGAAATTCAATTATCTGGACCTCAGACATCCGGATGCTCAATTATCCGGACGCGCAGAGCTCGGATATTGTTTCTTTTTGAAACAAGCGCCCCCATGCGGAAGGAGAGAATGAGAGGGGAATGGCTCCCATGATAATGGAAGGCCCTTCCACGTGGAACATACCGGCTGGTTTGTAGGTTCTTGTTATGTAATTTAAAATCTTCGAGGCTTCATAATTGTTTTACACACATACATTCAATATGTTTAATGTAGATCTATAAAGTTGTCATACCATTTTTTTTTCAATTTTTCCTGGTTTTCCGATTTTCTATTTATTTATTTTGCAATTGTATTTGATTATCCGGATTTTTGCTTATCCGGATGTCTTTGGTTCCAGTTAGTCCGAATTATCGAGTTTTTACTGTACTTCAATTTTGCCCCAGAAAATCTTCCAAATTTCTGATTTTGTTAAGTTTGTGTGGAATGCTTGCTGTTTGGCTGAGAAAAGTGAACTCTTCCACCTCCTGTTGGCGGCATTTCACGAAAATTCATCCAATATAAATATATTTATCTGTACTAATGGCGATTCTCAGTTCCGCGGCGAAAGTTGTTGGCGCCTGAGGGTAAATCGTTACGACATTAGTAGCAGGGCCGATTTTACGACATTAGCAGATGAACCTAAGCAGCTACCTAGTGCCGCCGACTAAAGAATGCCGCATGTAGAGTTTCGGAAGGTACGGAAAACTTGCGTAATTTTCTTTCGTGGTGGGAGGGGGTTAAAATCCGCACCTATGTTTACGTATATCTTCATATAGTATTATTATAATCGATATAGGACCTTCAAATGTCTAAACCAGCCTTAATATGCGGCATATGGGAAAAGCCCAATATGGGAAAGCGCTTTCCTCATCCCACAATCTTCCATATTTTATTTCGAACCTTAGCATCGCGCCTTAAATTTTCGATCAAAAATTTATCCCTTTTGCTCTCTCACGGGTCCGGCGCAAACCGGGCTTTCTTCCTGAGTAGCAGATTTTTAGGGGCAGGAAAATGGGATTATTATATAAAATTAAGTCACTTTGGGGCGGCAAAGCACGTGTTTGCCCTGAGCGGCATAATACCTAGCGCTAGCCCTGCTCTCTCATAATAGTTCTATATAAACTACTACACCCATTTCACTTCCCGGGAATCCGTAAAACCGGGTGAATATTTTTTTCATTATTTACTCCTTTTGATTTAATTTTGGGAAACGAAGTCGCTGTTCTAAATTACGTGACATGCTATTGTACGCGCGGGATGTTTCACATCCCACAACTTACAATATGTTAAAAGAACAGTCCACCCTTGCTTCTGAAACTGGCCAAACTCTTTCCTGTTGCCTTCAAAGTCACAATCTTTGGGGTAGGGTGACAAAGTGGAAATGCCACTTATTGTTCCCTGTAAAATTGGACGTTTTTAATGAAATAATGCTATATAATCAGATGGGGTGCAAAGCATCCCGCTCACGTTCCTCCAATCGGCGCGCCTGCTCGCGGGTTAAAACATTTGACACTTCCGTGCATTACAGTATAACCCGGTTATCCGAAATTCACTTAATCGAAGTGGCCAGTTGCGCCTATTTTTTATTTTTAAATATACTCGTTCAATGTTTTTGACAAAAATGTTCATATTTGGTTACCAGTGTACTTCAAAACAGTTAATATCTTCATTAACGCACGTACATATATACATTGTAATATTAACTATATTTATACAGTTGTTTTCTAGTATGAAATTATAATAGCGTAGCAAATCAAAACTCAAGGGGGCTCAAATGACTTTGAAAACATTGTGATGCAGCCTTAGAAAAAGTGTGTTTTGATATCCAATAGGAGGCTCAAGCCACTGAGCCAGTGGCTTAGGCAGAAAGTTCATAAGGAGGGTTATAAGTTTTATGGGAGGGTTACAAAGCTATAATTCCTATGTTACAAAATTTCATTGTGATGGGGGTTACAACCCGAAAACATCACCCCGGCTACGCCTCTGCCCTGAGCCGCCTTTTCCTACATCACTGAGTAATTAGACATGTTTTTGAATAAATGTTGTTTCTTTACGCTTCCGCACCAAAAGTTGAATTTTCGGATTATCCGAAATTGGGTTCGCCCCTTTCATTTCGGATAATCAAGGTTCTACTGCATATGCATGTGTTTAAACGATCAGAGCTTTTCGCGGGAACCGTGGGTCTTATGGCAAAACAAAGTTTAAAATTCCTCCTGCAGCGCCATCTATTGCATTCAAATGTAATTTTTTGATGTTTACTTCAAACTTCCTCTTTCTTTAACTATTAGTTTTTGTAAACAAAAAATTAAAAAAAGCGAACACATGCAAGAAAACTTAAGAAGCGAATATATCTGGCGAATACGTTTCATGATAAACACTCATTTTCTAGAATTAAATTAGAGTGATTGTAAAACACACACATGCAGTACTGCCAGAAAACCTCGAAAGTTGTTATATTCTTAATAAATGGATCACCTCTTCGCACACGAATACATCTTTTTAAAACATGTACAAAATTTTTCCTTGCATGTATATTTAATTTTACACAGCATGCGTACACTTGTGAACAAAATTATTGGACCTAAAGGCAACTGCGTAGCACTTCAAAAATTATGTGAGGTAATTATTGGGGGTTCAGGTAATTTCGAAGATAATCATGTGATGCGGCATTAGTAAAAATACGTTTTGATATCCAATAGGGGACTTTAATCCTCCTCCTTTTGTATGCTATATTGCCAAAAGACGCACACTTGCAAGGCTTTAGCACTAACCCACATGTACATAATGAACCTCACATGTATTAATTTTTAGGTTAGGTCCTCGATTAGTTACGTATGTATGCATATGTAATTAATGGAACATGCTTAAGACTGTTTTTTTGCTTCGATTTATTAAGATTTGTGTAAAAAGTTTCCACACATTTTTGTTCTGTGTTTGCACATTTTGCCTTCTATTGCATTATAAAATTTTCAATTCTTTTAAGTGAATGCAAAACATTTATTAAATAATTATTGTAATATAAATATATATGTATCTCTATTCCGACAATGCAAGAAATGTCCACTAGGTTTATGTAAGAAAACTGGTCCATCTACATAGGTGTATACCCATTGGCGTACGCAGGGGGTGTTGATAGGGGTTGTAACCCCCATTGCAATGAAATTTTGTATGTTTAACGTTGGGATATATTTGTATATAACCCCCTTATGAACTTTCTGCGTACGCCTATGTGCATACCCTATGGCCATTAGGTTACTTTTGGCCCCGAACAATTATTGCAAATGCTGCTGCTCCTCATATACAGCAAATTATAATTAATTGAAACACATAGAGACTGGAATACTTCTATCCAAATATGACGCTGTCTTAATTATGAGAAATATTACGTAAAAGGTTAAAACCTTTTTTGAGAGAAAGTTTATTATAAGTTTATTTGGAGTTCAGTTAGAGTGTTTATTGAGAGAGGAAACACTATACATAAATTCTGAAATCGTTAACATCAGAAAAAAACACTTACGTTTAACAATACGATGTACACATCTCAAACACGTACATATGCGAGCAGTTTTTACCACTTAACGTTAAAATTGATCGAATGGGCTCTACCATGTTCCTTTAATTGGCTCAGGCCTGTAGCCAGGATGAAGAAGCAACTTGGGCAAGGCAAAGGACATACGGGGCACAAGGTATATATATATAAATAGCTCGATGGGGCAACTGCGGCTAGGCCCCTGCTGGTCCCGGCTTGGGTACAGGCCTGATTTAGCTGAAACTGAACAAAACCAGCGCAAGAGTCTTTCTAGTATAGATATAAAACACTTTTTATGTAGGAACTAGTCACGTACATAATTTAGCAATATTTTTATAGCTTTCCCTTTAGTTAATTGCTCTCGTTATTTTCTTGCCCTCCTGATTTCTTTTTTGTTATAATTTTTCGCTTTCTCGCGATCTTCCTTTTCATAGTTTTGTTTCAGACCTGATACCACAAAGTTTTCCAAGTTTTAGATGTTGCAATTTCAAAATATCGTCGTCAATTCTCCTCTTATTATTGCTCTACTCATTCGACGATATGACACCGATGTTTTCATTCCTACTTGCCCTTAGCCATCATCTTATGTCAGGAATTCTAAATGATCCCGCTTCTTACCTCTCGTTAGCTATTCACGATAAACTCCTATACTTATAAAGATGCACTCTTTTATTGACTATTTTCTGAATACTTTTATGTTGGTTTTAATGAAAAATCAACCATGGCTTACTGCAGGCGCTATCCAGGAACCATATCCCTTACTAAATGGCATGTTGCCTCAAATGCACGAAGCAAATTCTGTCTCTGCGTACTTTTCCAATTTTTTCCCATAATTTGCCCTAAAATAAACGACTGCTGCGATTAACCGTTGACGTGGTAACTCAGTCGGAAACTGTTACATTTAACTAATAGTTGCAAATATTTAGCAAAGCACTGACGTCAGTATTAATACGTTGTTATTTGTATATGTGGTAGTGTCAGCACTAAATCTGCTTCATAATTACTTTATAGTGCTGGATATGCGAATTGTCTTCTGAACAAATCCACAAAAGATAAATTAATCCGATTTCCATATTCTGGTGTACCACCCGGAGAACTGTATGATATGGATTATCAATGTGAGTTGGTGTTCGGGGCAGGTTCCAAAATCTGCCCTTATATGCCAGTGTGCAAAAGGCTATGGTGTACTATGGAGGACGTTGCGCAAGGTGGCTGTCGTACTCAACATATGCCATGGGCCGATGGAACGAAATGTGCTCCCGACAAGGTAAGTAATTTTTTTTTTAAAAAATTCTCTTTCACACACCTAAAGTTTTCAAATTGGAAGCCTCTAATTTTCTACTTACAAGGGAAATGTAATAAATGTGAGTTGCCGATTTTGACAAAAGTGGTGTCATTCGAAATGTCTAGCCATGGGGAGTAAGAACAATCCAGGTTAACTAACTACCGCTAACGGCTGAGCTGCAAAAAAAACCGTTCTCTAGATATGGCCGAATATCTGCAAATAAAAAAGAGTAAAAAAAAAAAAAAGAAAATATTCCAAACCGATGAAGAGATGTAAACACAGGATTACAATGCAGTGGATAATGTGGTAATTACGGGAACTAACTTCTCACCTGGTCCTACGGGATAGAATAGAAGGCATAGACAGGGTCCAGCCATGCAGTTCCCTAGACGCTCAACCGTGGCTAATTCTACCAGTATCTATGGCTTGCGTTTCGAGCATAATCTCTTTTTGGAAGTGAAAATTTATATCTGGAGAACCAGTTGGGTTAATAATCCCATGTTTTATGCTCAATCACAGTCACTGGTGAGTGTTTTTTTTTCTCGTATAATCACATTATTCATTTTTTGTCCATTAAAGGGATTCTTCTACTTTCCTTGAACACATATCAAAAATCGCCTATACGTACTATTGTCTCTGTACACAGCTATGCATACAGATGAATTATCGCCCCTGCGTGCTACTGCTTCTGTATACAGCTATGTATACATGGGGCAATAGCATGTAGGGACGATATTTCACCTGTGTGCATAGCTTTATATAGGGGAAGTAACATATAGAGGCGACTTTTGGTATGTATGTGTATATACAGGACGTGCTGAAAACATCGGATCAAAAGTATAAGGTCGTGATCCTTGTGCAAAATGGATCATACTAGACCCTACATGAGGGGTGGGGAGGTCGGAAATGAATATCCATAGAGTTATGCATACTTTTAATGCTCCGAGGCGGGATCTATAACGGCCAATGCAGCTTATAAACCAAGAATTAGCCCGCCTGAACATCTCAACTCCTGCGCGGGGTTGCGAAATAGCAGCGACGAACTGGTTTCGATGTGTGTTGGCGGTTTCTTGTGATTGCTGAAATTGGCGACTTGATCCTATAATTGGCGCAATTTCATAGATTAAGATTTCAGGGTTCCTACGTAGGGCTGCAACTTCCAATTTTCCCCGGTGGTGCTCCACGAATAAAGGGGTGGCTAGGCCCGCGGGAGCCCTCTTGGTTCAAAAGCAAGAAGTTAAGTTTGAAAAATAAAATTATCAAGACTCGCAACACCGATTAAAGAAGTTTGCCTAAGGAGTGTTTCAATTTTTGCTACGAAGGGCAGGGCAGGCTATAAGGGGTAAGGTGCATTGACTAGGGAGCTCCGTACTGCCAAGGGGGGTCCAATGCTAAGAAGAACAAACATTTATGAACAAAATAGTATCAATGTATGGGGTCGGGGGGGGCGCTGATTTGGGCTCTAGTAAATAATTGTCAAATTATTGGAAGAGTCCGTAGACGGACGACTTACCAACTGCGTTACTGGGACGCCCCCTCCCCTGCAGTTTAAAATATAATCTTACACTTCCAGGGAAAATATTATGGGCCTCTTCCTGTCTTTATTAGCTTAACTATTGTTTTTTACCCACTTTTGTATTGTCGACATTCATCCATATCTCGAAAATGGTTGAGCTTCGATGGGTAGTTTCATTAACTTTTTTACTTCCCTCAGCAAGTCCTTTCGTATGACACGACTTTTGTTAAAATTCGAGACTTGCGCTTCTCTTGTTAGTAGATAGATGTAATTAAATTCAGAAATGTTTGAGATTTTATGTTGAGATGGGTCTCAAATCCCCCCACCCATCTGCCAATATTGTACTTATAAAATTTATAAGTATTGTAGTATAGCCCTTCCAATAATTATTAAAATTTATTGAAGGGGCTCTGGCCACACGGGCTCATCTAAATCTACATCTATGTGTGATCTTTAAACTTTGATATATTTACACGCGACCAGATTTAATAAGATTAGAGTCCAGCTCAGTGAACTCAATGAAAATATGTTAGAAATAAATTTTAATGTCTCAGAAACGTTATTCGGATGATTTCTTTTCATTTAAAAGACCTTCTGCCAACCGGTGTTGTTCTTGTAAATGTTTAATTTTGCTTCAAACATGTAACTAGGTAGCTAGATTGAGTTTTGTAGCCTTTATTTCCAGCGAAATGAAACCATTCATCATTCTCTCTCCCTTTTTCTAATCCAGACAAACAACTTTTTAGGTTGTGATAATGAAGTATTAAAAATGGCTAGTTATTTTTTTTTTTGTAAATTTCCCATGTTTTAATCTTTTTTAATATGTAGATATTTCCTTTAATTGATGTTCATCAATCCTTCCGTTTCAAATGGAATGACCATGAGATGAAACCGAACGTGTTTGTTTTTAAGGTGGCTTCAAAAAAAGCGTTTTCTAAATTCGATTATTCCGTCATCGTCAGCAAACCTACAAACCTGCTTTTTACTTTTCATTCTACTAATTTGTGTGTAGATTGAATCATAAAAGCAGAATCTTTCAATGACAGCCTAAGATTTAGATCCTTATTTTCATTCTTACTGCCCGTTTTTATAGTTACATTCGATAAATATTCGTAATTGTTAGCCGCATCTACTGGTTATATATATATATACACACACACACAAAATCAATAAGTTAACGGGATTAGATGAAGTTGCTACACACTCTTGAATGGGAATCGTCGCTAGATATATAGAGTTAGTGTTTTTTATTTTTTGCGGAAAGAGAGGAGGAGGAGTGTGTGTGTGTGGAGGAGTCATATTTGGTTAGACACACATTTCCCTAATAAATTTTACGAGAGCCTTTAAATATTTTAATTTCGGTTTATTCCTGCAAAGCTATATTAATACGCCGTGCCCCTAAATCCCAGGATACCCCCCCATACTTTAAAACGTTAGTGCATTGGGACCGCTCTGGTACATCTTTGCGATTGTTGGTTGATAACTTTTTAAACTGGTTATGCTTGTAAAACATTAAGAATGTATCGTCAGCCAACTTTTTGTAATGCAAAGTTGCGTTTACAATTACGCCATGTTCAACAAAATTTGTGCACTAAATATTATAGAGAGATGTTTATGCACATGCTTTGAATTTGAAGGCTCTGTAAATGTAAATGTTTATTACATGGTGATTAAAATTTTGACATTAACGTTTAGTTTTATAAATCTTTTAAAATACTTTTTCATGTTTGCTGGCCAAACCTATCGGAATCGCTTTCTTTTATACACGATTCAAGTTTACTTAAGTTATGAATTGCAAGTAAATATTCGTTTAAGTGGTGAGTTAAGAGGTGGGAAGGTGCTGACAACTATTGAGAGCTTAAATGAATTTTTAAATTGTTTTAAATTTCATAATTTCAGTAAAAATTTCTTAAATAAATAGGGGTTGAGACAACGTTAGAACTGTTGATGTGGTAGAAATTTTTGACTTGTGTAGCGACAAGAACAGTATCTCCTGAGTTAGGCCTGTATACAGGATTTAAAAAATAGAAGGGATGCTTTTGACAAAAAGAGGTGTTTTTTTTTTATGGAAACAAGATTTTTTCTAAGAAACTTTATTCTGTAACTACTAATAACCTCCCCCCCACCAACACACGCAACTTGAATAGTATTAACTCCCAAAGCCCTCTTCCTTGCGCTCGGCCTTGTTTCGAATAACGCCCCTGTCAGTTGCGTAGCAGTTAAAAATTCTTGGGGGGAGGGGGGAGGCTCAAGTGTCTTTAGCCACTTTACTGCCAAGCATACCACGTATGGTGTGATGTTTTGCCGTTTACTACCAGGCACATCTCATATGGTGTGATGCCGACTTCGCTTTGCTATGAGAAAGC
>QLNU02015360.1:92161920-92175115 GCA_006491805.2 Dysdera silvatica | reverse complement strand
CCATCAATAATTTTGAGAACTCTACGTTGAGAGGCTAATAATCCAACAATGGCTCTGACCACAGGAAAGGAACAGTTTAATAATGAAACAGGACGTAATCTTAATTAAATGAAGATTTATTTAAAAGGATATAGAAAATAAAAAATGGTACAGAGAAGAGAGAGAGAAAGACGTTGTAATAAAGCCTTACAACTTTACGCATTTTATTTCTAAGTACTTATTTAAATAAACCGAGTGATATAAATTCTTTACAGCTATTATATGGCTATATATCCTGATTGAATATATGCTTATAATCATAGAGTTATATGGGTAAGTGGAGAACAATCTTCCCTCCCCCCAATAATTTGAAATAAATTGAAATTTTACATATACTGTAGTATATAAATTTACATAATGTGTGCTTGGGTCCTCCTCAGGCCTGTAACCAAGTTGAAGGGGGAATTGGAGCACTGCAAATGGCATAGAGTACTTGGAAACTTGGGATTATAGTACTCTCGATTATAGTACTCGGGAGTATAAAATGATTATCAGAAGTGATACGAGATTTAGACATTATGTCACTATAAACCCAAATAAATTTGACGCTCCTCTAATGGTCTTTTTTATTCAGTTTATTACAAGTACTATATTATTAGCATATATCAAGATTTATATTTTAAATTTTATGGAGGGGAAAATTGTATAGGAGAGGATTAATTATATAAAAACAATTTTACACATTTATTTTTAATACTTTTCAATATTTTAAAATAGTGCGTTATTATTGTTCTACATATATATAAACAGCTCGATGGGGCAACCGGGGCACAAGCATGGGGCAACTAGGGCCTCACCCCTGCTGGCCCCGGCTTAGCTACATGCCTTGTTCTCCTCCCTCAATAATTTTGAAAACTCTACGTTGATGCATATACTTTGCTAAAAACTTGGCCCTACTTAATATTATATGTTCAGTCGGGATATGTGGCTACCTAATGTTAAGTAGGGCCTAATTTTTAGAAAGATCGAAATATTGAGACAAATCTATAATATTTTATTTCAAGGGCGGGGATCGGAACCCATTCCTTTGTGTGTGTGTGAGAGAGAGAGTATAGGCGTAGAGTTATATGGAGCCTGAGCCTCCCCAACAATCTGATATAAATTGTGATTTTACATATACTGTAATGTATAAACGTACATAAAATGTGCTTGGGCCCCTCAATAATTTTGAGAACTCTACGTTGATGTGAGAGAGAGAGAGAGAGAGAGAGAGAGCAGTTCAAAAGGTACAACCACAGACATTTCCAAACGTATGGCGATTTTTCATTTAGCGGTTAGAGCGCATATCTCCTTTTTCCGTATCTTCCCTGAATGTGTGTTGGTGGTGAGGAGGGAGCTCGAGCCCCATGGGCCCGTAGGAGGAGGGAGCTCGAGCCCCATGGGCCCGTAGGAGGAGGAATTGTGCAAGGGTTTCATTGGGAAGGGTGGCCGCCGGAGGCGGCGCTGTAATCCCAGACAGGACGCTTAAACTGTGTACACATGGGCCCGTATAACTCCAGGCCTATGACCACATGTCCATACGTGCCTTAGGTATCTCTGGACGACTGTTTTCTTTTTTGGTGGTCAAATCCCCCTTCTTTCTTAGTATTCCCTCAGGATATTGGGAGCTTATGCGAATACCGTGTGAACCCTCATAAAATGATGCAGAAATTGTTGCAGTTGGTCACCAGCGGAAGTTGGGAAGCAATTATGTCAATGTTCCGGTTGGAAGGAAGAAATGGAGAGCGTGATCAGGATTAAAAAAATATTTTAAAAAAAGGTAATTATTGTATGTAAATTCATAAAAGTATTTTCGTAAACAAAAATTGTAAGTTTTTTTTTAAATATCAGTAGATTATTGTGGGGGCTCACACCTTATTGGAATTTATTGTGGGGGTACAGGCCCATATAACTCTATGCCTGTGTTTCCGCGTCCCACTAGTTATCGGTTTTTCCCCGTCGCATTAAAGGAATGTTACGGGGTTACGTTGCACCCTCATGTTCGTGTATTTAGGCCGGTTTACGAACAACAGCGTTTTGTCAGTGTAGATTGGATATCGGCGTGAACTGATGGGACGCAGTGCTGTTACGCACTGATGACACGCGGCAATGTTCGCCCCGTAACATCATCGTGTGACACGGGGTGTTACGCGACGATGTTCTGTTGCGTGTCTATACCCACCCATTCCCTTCCCGATTCTCACATACCACACCCTGGCCGTACGGTCGTTTAAAAACGTGAAGGGATAGTAAATTTTGGAGCCATTTCAGCCACCTAAAAACGTCAGAGTTAAACGTAGGTGTCAAAAAATATTATCCATCCTTATTGTTCTTTAATTTTGAAGAATTTTTAGTATTTAAACGAGGTTCTAATTTTTTGATGAAATGTTGCTTCTACATATTTTCATTCACATTTCAGTCTTGTCATCATGGAGAGTGCATTTTAGATTCTATTGAGGAAAATCCACCTCGAGATGGCCAATGGGGTGAGTGGCAAGAATTTGGTCCTTGTTCAAGATCATGTGGTGGTGGTGTAAGCCGTTCCATACGAGACTGCAATAGTCCTAGGTATTCCCTATGTTTTTAAAAGTTTTTATGTTTATTTTAAAGTATGCATAAAATTTACTTTTTTTTTTAGGTTTGCCTAGCATAATGCCATATTTTGTAATAGTTGTTCTCTATAAATATTTTTCTTTTTTACAGGCCTAAGAACGGTGGCAGATATTGTGTTGGTGATCGTATACGCTATGCATCTTGTAATACTCAAGTATGTATTCTATTTAAACAAGTAAATTCGCATTAAGGCATTGTATTACTGTCTTAGGCAGTTTTATACGTCTTAACTTTGGCCCTGCGGTGGTGCAGTGGTAACGCATTCACCTAGCGTACCGTTATTCTTGGTTCGATTCCCAATAGTGTAAAAAAAAAAAAGGCTTAGCCATTAACTGCTCACTCTCTTCCGGGGATTGTTTTTTTAGGCCATGGGAGGTACAGAGTCCTTTGGAAATCTGTAGGCAGCACTGTAGCTGGATGATCTTACGCCCCTGGCAGAATCGTTCAGATTGCGCCCTTACTAGTCACGGACATATACTCCCCTGTGAATTATTTCAGCTGATTTTACGTCCTTCCTCGCCTGCATCCCTGGCAAAACCGTCCAGATTACGCCCCCACTAGCTACGGACATATTCTCCCGTATGAATTATTTCAGCTGATTTTACGCCCTTACTCGCCTGTGACCCTGGCGTGGGCCTTCCACGCCACCTTAGCCCCTGACTATGGGTCCCAGCTTAGCATGACCCTTACTCCGTAAAACTAACAGACATCTTATGTTCGGAATGTACTTCTCCTAGGTGTATATCAGTAATAACTAATTGTATAGGGTGCTCAGAAAATATCTGGCCAGATTGTAAAGGGTTGTGTAGGGAACTAAAATACCAATTTTTAGCCATAGAATATGTCCGGAAATGCCACGTTAAGGTGCTAGAGGGTTCTGCTCAGATCAGTCAGTAACACTAACACTTGGCTTGTCTAACCATTCTGCTCATGCGGTTCTACTTTGCTACACGCTTTTTACCCGGTGACGGTTGTCAATTTAGTGAGTAGATAGTTAGATACAGCAATTTTTGTGGACATCTACAAAATGAATATAGTATTTGTTTATAGAACCGTTATATAGATTTTGGAAGTCCATTAGAACCTTGATCAAACTAAATACGGATAACCTGCACTTATTTTTTTATTTATTAGACACTCGTTTAATGTTATCAGAAAAAAAACCTCTTATTTATTTTATAATGTACTCCAGCCTTAAAACGGGAAATAAATATGCCCAACAGAGTCGTAGCCAGGCTGGAGCTATGTACAGCTTACACTTCCTCCACCTGAAAAGTAGTTTTTCAAAATAAATTATTTTATAATTATATTTTATATTTTTTTTGTATAAAATTGTACATGAAAATGGAAATTGTTCTTTGCCGTTAAAAATAAATAAGGGGAATTAAAAATTTTAATACACCTGTAAGTTTTCAATGCAAAAACAAAAAGTTGTAAGTTCTTAATGTCAAAAATGTATTAATGTTAAATATATTAGCCTACTTAGATATTTAGTATTATTAAATATATTAATAAAATACATCAAAACATTAACGAATCTTAAGTCTCCTGTAGCTTTCAGAACTCCTCCCCTCTAACGAGCGTCTAGTTACAGGCCTGACGACTCGCAGGGACGATACTTGAAAAAAATATGTGGAGGAAAGAGGCGGGCACTGCATTTTACAGGCCTATCCAGAAAAATATTTTCAGGGGGGTCAGTTTGAAAATCATTACAAATCAATTTGGGGACGTAAAAGCTTGAAACCAATGTCTAGCTATAAAAAAATAAATAAATAAAATAAATTAAAGCTTGCCGTTCTCGTGGGCTTAAAATGAATAATTACCTCACACACCTAAATTTTTTTTAACTTTGTTGAAAAAGCCATGTCCTGTGTTTTAAAACAAACAGATTTGTTGTTAACTGCCGAGCAGAAATATTCAATATACATAAAAGACTATGCATATAATCCGGGCTCTAGTAATGACTATTTTTCAGATACTAACAAAGACATTGATAACTCTGTATAGAGACGAATTTACATCATATGGCGCTCAGCGCCAGCCCAAAATTTGCCCCCCCCTCACTTAATATTATTTTCAAAATAATTCCTTTATGGTGCAGTTTTTTATTTGTAGGGATCTCTTCAATAGTCTGCTAAAGCTTATAGCAAGAAAGACTGAATATTATTACAAGACGGAAAGCCACGATAACAATAAAAATTTCCTTGCAACAAATAACATGTAATGGAGAAACGGATAATGGTGGTTAGCTGATAATTGTGTTCAGTACGATAATTATGAAACAAAATGCGAAACAGGTACTATCTGTTCACGAAAAGTAGTCCGATGGAACAGTTAGAAATAACGGGAGCTGACGTCACAAACGGCCTAGCCGATTACAGCAGAGGGGAGGACGTCATTTCAGAACTTGTTTTTGACGCAGACAAACGTTCGCTAAAATCCAGTTCTGAAATTGGGTCCCCCTCTACTGTAATCGGCTAGGCCGTTTGTGACGTCACCTACCGTTATTTCTAGCTGTTTCATCGGACTACTTTTCGTGAACGGACAGTAGGTGGTTACAGCTTGCTATATTCCTCGCTGGTCATTCACCAGGCAGCTCTCAGTTATCGTCAAGCATTCGAGAGTGATGGACGTTGTTTTTTTGTTTTTTTTCGCACTGCCGATGTTAAATTTTGAGTCCAGAACATAAGAGGTGAGTACTATTTTTTTTTACTTTTTCTTACAATTTAACTATTTTAATATATTGACAGGCTATGAAGAAAATGGCTTTCAGTAAATTAAAATCGAACACATTTGTTTTAAATAGTGGGTGTTCCCTTTTGTTCGATAAAGCGAATGCAGGTAATGATAGTCACCTGACCGCCATCACCTGCAATGTGCTTCCTTACTGAAGTACGCGTATATTGTTTTTTATTTGAACAATTTTACTTTGCAGATGCCGGAAACACAGCCCAGAAAGACTAAGACGGCGATATGGACTTCTGGAACACTGGGAAGATCAGTGAATCTCTTTCAAGAGGGTCAATCGATGCGAGCAGCATCGAAAGTGGTGAGAATCCCATTTTCAAGTCTACGGTCAAGAATGAAAAAACAAAAATACTCTGACTCAAGTTTTGGGATACATCCTGTATTCAGTGTTGAAATAGTAAGTGAAATGGCATTGGAAATAAAATATTTGGGAAATATTTTTTACGGTTCTACTACCATTCGAATAAGAAAGATGCCATACCAATATGCAGATAAACCTGATGCGGTATCAAATACACATGTGGAGTTCGAGATCTTATCCCCAGGCCAATCAAAGCACCGTTTTCGAAGGCTAGGAAGAATCGACATAAACAACACGATGCAATTTTGATTTCCACATCTAACAAAGGTAGTTTGATAGAAAGAGAAAAAAAAAACAGGTAAAATGGCAAAGAGACAAAGTTAAAGCCAGAGGGAAAAAGAGAAAAGCAGAGAAGGCAGATATTGAAAAAGTTAAAAGAAGGCAAGTGTTGCGGCATTAAAAAAGAAAAAGGAAACTTTTAATCACACGCTAAATCTACTGAACTTGGTGATAGTAATGAAGATGACAACATGAACGACTGCATTATCTGTGAAAATTTTGGCCGACACACTGAAATATGGTACAAATACACTTCAAGTGGGTTATGGGCCATTCAGAATGCACTGGATGGGATTCACCCGGTGGCTACATATGTGATAATTGTTTCATTCCCTAGATTCCCATTGCTGGCAATGTGACTCACAGCCTCATCATCATTGCCCACACATGGTGGGGTAATGGTGGTCAAACCTACTTTTTTTCAGTTACCAATATTATCCAAACTATGATACCAAAGTGTTATTTTTTTACTTAATTGTTAGTTCCATATTTGAACTTTGTGAACGGTCAGTTGTAATAAATATAGCCTTATTATACCATTCTTAAGTGGTGGCCATTACCCATTTCTTCCTTAATTAATGCAAGTACTTTTTCTGATAAACCAAAAATTAAATCGTTTTAATATAAAAATTAAAACCTTATATGAATTTCGATAATCTGGAATATTCTGTGTGCAGTCAGTAAGTTCATCCAATTTTGATGTAGTTTTTACTTGCCTAATTTCCTACTTGCAATGTCATATTCTAGTTTTATTGGGAAAAGGTTTGTTTACTTTCTTACACTAAATTAAACATTGATTTATTAAAACTTATTTAAAAATAATTTGCTTTGGCCTTGTCCGTGCTTCGGGATCATTAGGCCATTTTGTCTCGCTCCACCTTAGCTATGCGTTGATGATACAAGTTGCAGATTGTGGCTTTTCTCTAGAAACTGTGAACAAACTTGATTTTTGGCGACATTGTGCCGATAAAAAGCGAAAACAATCTATTTCTGAAATTTTTAAATGTACTACTACAATTTAAAAAAATTCTTGGCACGGTCTTGGCATCCAGAATAAATAAATATTTGCTAAACTAAAATATGTCATATAGTAAAACAAAGATTTTTTGAATCCGTCTATTACACATTATATCCATGTTAAAGGTATGTATATACTATTGTTTTCGTTACAAAATGTGTATGCTATAATAAAACAACACTGGCAAAATATAATAAAATACAATAATAAATTAATAACATGCATATAAGGTATGCTTAAATGAAAAGGAGTCTTTTGCTGTAGCGGCGTTGTATGTAACCCACAGTCTGTTAACGTGTTTGCCGATAGATTGTCGCGGCATTTTTCGCAGGTGTGCATTTGCAGCAAACGGCTGCTCATCAGTTTCCTCAGTTGTAGAAAAGCATTTTGCGCACTTGGGTGCATTATGGTTTCCTCCAGATCAGAGCGCAAAGAGGTTTTATCCAATTTCTTCGTGCAGAAGGCAAACATGCTTCAGAAATTTATCGTAGAATGAAGGTGGTGTATGGAGGTACTGCAACACGTTGCTGAAGCTGAAACAGGCTATCAAAAACAAGCTCAGGTGTAAGTGGGGCGATTCATGTCCATTCAGCGTGACGACATAGCCGTTACTTTCTCCCTAATACAAAGGTTCCCAGAAGATACTGCCTGACCTACCCATCATTACGATGAGCATGCCAGACAGGCCATTAGACCAGGTGGGCATCATCGGAGGAGTGAATGCCATTAACGGTAGATGAAGATGGCCGGTTGGATGGAACCTCAGACTGGGAACAACAGGAGAACATACCACCTATTGAAGGTAGTGGCTATGCACACCATCAACGGTGTCAGCCATCAACGCTCCCTCCACATTCCAACATCAGGGGCCGTGACCAATCAACTGGCCCAAGATGGATGTCGTTCATCTCAAACCAGCCAATGAGATGATGGAAAGATCGAAGCGAGAAAAACTTTCACCACGAAAAGGACATTTGACTACCTGATCGGCTGAAACTCCACGTTCCTCTCCCGATGTCCGAATAGAGCAGTGCAATGTATGTCGAAACGACGTCCGTAACCTGTAGTATGCGATGCGAGTGTAAATAGTGTATGTAAATATATAGTTTTCTGTTATAAATAAATTGATGAAATAATGAAATCAACCTTCTGACAGTAAAGTTGCACCCGTGCTACGAGATTGAAGAATACTACTGGCCAATCTGTGAAAGGACAACTAGTAGCACAGTAGGTACCCCTCCAAGGCACCCACTCTATAGTGCCTCCACTACGGGGTACCTGAACATAAGTTCTCGAGGATAGTGCTGTCTTAAGGTAACACTAGGCCACATATGGGCAAGAAACTCTTAATGCAGTGCGGTTGAGTGCAGGCACCCTGTGCACAAAAGGTTTTTGGTGCTCTCCATTGGGTAAATTAGAAACTGGCGCTAACCCTTGTGAACTTGTGCCAAGGCCATAGCTGGTATACTCAGTGTCGGCAGACTGCCTGTTTGTTTCTGCTGCAAATTGTTCACCAACCTGTAGCCTAAGAAGTGTACAGTTTATATCAATCTGCCATTGAAAATATTAGGAATATCAAAGCACTTCATATACATGAAATGAGTCTTACCCACATATGAAGTACTTATGAAGGTGTGCGAGAACTTTTGTCAAGACCATGGCTGGTATACTCAGTGTCGGTAGACTGCGTGTTTTGTTTTTGCTGAAAATTGTTCTTAGCAACATCTTCGAGAGAATCGCTCAGCGGTTTTATATCAATCTACTACCATTAATAATAGGGAAATCTGTCGAAAATACTTCCTGCAAATGAGTCTTATAAGTGTATGAAGGAATGTAGAACTTTAAATATAATCTAGGAAATAAAACGACACTTGATTCCTGAGAATCAAAGTTTTGAAAAGAAACAGTGATCAGATGTTATTGAAAGGCTTACAGAAATAATGATTTTTTTTTTTTCACATTTCTTCTTTAACATTAAAGCCTGTCGCAGAAACTGGATAGGAAAGTCGCATTGATGCTTTGCAACCGCTTAGGCATCAAACTTGGGGAAATATACGGCTCTTCATACGAAATATATAGTGACGAAAATTACGACAAAGAAACAGTATTTGTGAGTGATATGACTCACAAATTTTATGCACCAAACTGACTGATTTTCAATTTCTATGCTCTCTTATCCAGTGGCATGATTTATTGAATCACATTTATCCCCTCAGTAAGATTCTACAAAATGCCGGTGAGAATATTGCTGTTGCTTTAACAGCCATCAAACATTTAAAATCATTTGTTTCGCAATACCGCACCAACTCTAGCTTTGAGTTACTGCTTCAACGTGCTGGACATTTTTATTAAGATTTGGAAGGAGAACCTGATTTCAAAACAAAGGCTCAATTGCGTCAAAGAAAGAAGAGTATGCAATTCCAATACGAACATAAAGATGAACCGCTACAATCATCAGAAGATAAATTTCAAGTGGATTTTTTCTACACAGTTTAGGATATTGTGATGGCTTCACTTGACTAACTATTTGAGCAACTGGAATTGTATATCACCAGGTTTAAATTTTTGTATGATATAAATGGGCTTACGGAAGTAAATAAAGAACAACTTCAAAAGGATTGTAATCTGCAAATCCATCTGTCAGACGGCGATGAAAGAAACATAAGTGGTATTGAATTGCTCGATGAACTTTTCGCTTTTAAAGATTTATTTGCATCTGATCTTTGTCAATTTCGCAATCCTCACGAAACCTTGTACTTCATTCACACAAATAGCCCGTAATTCCCAAACTTTAGCATTGCATTGAGAATTCTGTTGACCCTTGAAGTGAGCGTGGTAAGTAGAGGAAGATCTTTTTCAAGGTTGAAACTAATTAAAAATTATTTACGGTAAACTACTTCGCAAGATAGCCTTGTAAACTTAGCAATAATTGCAATCGAAAATGATGTAGGTTTCCAATTAAATATCAGTGAGCTAATCCATAAGCTCGGAAACGTGAAAACGCGCAAGATAAATTTCGTGTCATTATTTATATATTATTATAATTATTAATTTTTATTTCATTTATTTTTATTTCTGCTAAAATATATTTCAAATTCAAAATGCATGATTTGAAATACTGATCTTCTATATATTTTGAGACTCGTTTCGACTAACTACAGCGATGCCATACAACTTCCTCAAGAGTACTAGGCCTAAAAAAAGGTGGTTTTTTTTCGTGGAACTTACTTTAGTCTAATTCAAGTCCCCCCCCCCACAAAAATGGTGCTTGACACTAAATCCGGGACCAGTTCAGAATTGTTGCCTTTTTGGTCATTTTACTTTCAAAGTTCGATTGTAGGGAAATAATAAAAAAAATTCTAGATGTTTATTAATTAGTTTTATTTTTTTTATAAGTTCAATTTATTAGAGAATTTTGAACATGCCTGGTAAATGTTCCTTTAAAGAATTTTGGCTGACGGATGACTCCAATAAGGGTGTTTCTAAATGGCTGTGCCCTGTGGAGAACAATAAGTATAAAGCATTTTGCACTATTTGTAAGGCAGAATTTGATGCCGGCCATAGTGGGTTTGGTTCATAGTAAGGGGAAAAAGCATCAAGAACTAACTATTGCATTTTCTTTCTGGGAAACAATCAACTATTATATTTCTGAAGCGTTCATTAGATAGTACAAATGATGGTATAGTTACAACTGGATCATTGCACTCTGAAGTTTTACCATGAAATTGGAAATTACTGGAAGTGCAAAAAGAATCATCAAATGTTCAACCTAATGTGTCTCACCCAATGAGCAAATTTGTTATTAATGACAGTGTTATGAAGGCAGAGATCTTATGGGCAATGAACAAAGCCATGTGTCACTCATCTGCAAGGGGTTGTGCATCAGCAAGTGATTTATTTTCAGTGATGTTTCCTGATATTATAATAGCTCAAAATTTTAAAATGCAGGAGGACAAACTCAGTTACATCATAACCTTTGGTCTTGGCCCTTTTTTCCAAGAAAAACTTGTTCGATAATTGAAAGCATGTGATATTTTTTTCTATCCCTTTAGATGAGAGTTTAAATAAAATATCACAAAGAGGACAAGTTGACATGGTAGTTCGATATTGGAATTTAACAATCGACATGGTAGCAACACGTTATTTAACATGTTTTTTGGGCCATGCAACAGCTGAAGACCTATTAAATTCATTGATTGCATGCTTATCCAGTTTAGGGTTGCCTTTTATTAAATTAATACAAATTGCAGTAGATGGGTCTAATGTCAATTTAAAATATTTAAAGAATTTTGATCATTTGATGAAAACTGAAAATTGTAACCATGATGCTAAAGAACGCATTGATGTTGGCACATGCGCACTCCACATTGTACATGGATGTTATATTATAAATCTGCACTTGCTAATTTGGGGTGGAACATAGATAATTTTCTTCATGCTCTTTATTATCTTTTTTTAAAGATTTTCCTTCCAGACGAGCAGATTATATGTTTTGTACTGGCTCGACTTCATTCTCTCTGAAGATGTGTTCCATCAGATGGGTCTAAAATTCCAGGGTCTTAGAAAGGGCACTGAATATAATTCCATTTTCTGATAAAATATGTTGAGTTTATGGAAACAAAACCACCTGCGAGTAAAAATTTTGATATACTCAAATATTTCCTTAGTGACAAACTTTTGCCTGCAAAGTTATCTTTCTTGTAGTCAGCAATAGGGAAATTGGAGCCATACCTCGTTCTTTTTCAATCCGATAATCCTCTACTCCCATTTATGTTTAGTGAATTCCATTCTATGGCATGCAGTATTGCTGGTCGTTTTATTAAGAAAGAGGTCCTCATCTCTGCAAAAAATGCAAGATTACTTTTGGCAGCAAATGTGAAAAACAAAGAAAATTAATTGAGTATTAGATCCATTGATATTGGGTTTGGAGCTAAAGCTGCATGTAAAGGTGTAAAAGAGCTTCATATAGTTAAATTTAAATATGACGTAGTGATTTTTTAATTTCACTATATGTGAAATTAACTGGGCCAAAATCCCCGTTACACAAGCAAGTGGTGAAAGGTGCATCTTGTTTATCACTACCTGTTACGTTAAATTCTATTTTACATGTGACCTAAATCAATATTGTTCTGAATGAACTAACAGAAAAAAAAATCATATTTCAGCAATAGAAGCAAATAAAATAAAAAAGGACTATTTGCAAATTTGTGAAAGACAGGATGTTGAAGACAGATTAAAAACTTTCAATTTGGTGACTGACAGATTGGACACATTTTCAATGAATTTGTTCACATACACTAATGCCTCCTAGCCATTGATAATGTTTTCACAAAAAATCATAAGTTTGCTTTACAGTAATGGTTCTGTTGAAAGGGGATCTTCCATCAACAAGGAATGTTTAATAGAAAATCTAAAAGAAAATTCCCTTGTTTCTCAGCGTAGTATCCAGTCCGCTGTTCAGGCTAGTGGTGGTATACAAAATGTACAAATTACAATAGGCATGGTAATTGCAGTGAAGCTTGCTTCATCCAGACGGTGAGAAGAATTGATTGAAAACAAAAGATGTCAGGATGAGGAGGCTAATTTAATTAAGACTACTGTGGACAATATCAAAATGTTGAATGAAAAGGAAAGAAAACTGATACAACCAGCAAATGATTCTACCATTCAAATTGAAATTGATGTTGCAGAGAAAAGACTAAAACAAATGTGAAATTTAGAAAAGGGAAGGTTGGTTTTTTTTTTTCAGTAACTGCTGAAAAAAAAAAGTTTTGAATTATGCATATATATGTAACAAATGTTGCTGTGAATTATGAAAATGTAGGATATTTCCTTCAGTCTTTGACTGAAGGAAGATTTCCAAGAGTTGATAGTTACTTTTTCATAAAATTTACTAACTACAATTGAATTATTAATTCACGTGTTGCGTATTAACTAGATTCTTCGTGTAAATAATAAGATTTGTAACATAAACTGTCTTTTGTAACAATAAAGCACCAATAAGAATTTAGATGGGGAAAAAAATTTGGAAAAAGTAAGTCATGTGTTACATTATTAGTCAAAACATTAGTGAAATTTTAAAGGAAATTTTTTGAAAAATCAGTAAAATGTCAGGGAAATTTTTTTCGTCAGTGTCAGTTTTGCTCAAGTGTGTGTGT
>QLNU02015360.1:92133428-92161820 GCA_006491805.2 Dysdera silvatica | reverse complement strand
GCAACACGTTATTTAACATGTTTTTTGGGCCATGCAACAGCTGAAGACCTATTAAATTCATTGATTGCATGCTTATCCAGTTTAGGGTTGCCTTTTATTAAATTAATACAAATTGCAGTAGATGGGTCTAATGTCAATTTAAAATATTTAAAGAATTTTGATCATTTGATGAAAACTGAAAATTGTAACCATGATGCTAAAGAACGCATTGATGTTGGCACATGCTCACTCCACATCATACATGGATGTTATAAATCTGCACTTGCTAATTCGGGGTGGAACATGGATAACTTTCTTCATGCTCTTTATTATCTTTTTAAAGATTTTCCGTCCAGACAAGCGGACTATGTGTTTTGTACTGGCTCGACTTCATTCCCTCTGAAGATGTGTTCCATCAGATGGGTCGAAAATTCCAGGGTCATAGAAAGGGCACTAAATATAATTCCTTTTCTGAAAAAATACGTTAAGTTTATGGAAGCAAAACCACCTGCAAGTAAAAATTTTGATATACGTAAACACTTCCTTAGTGACAAACTTTTGCCTGCAAAGTTATCTTTCTTGTAGTCAGCAATAGAGGAATTGGAGCCATACCTCATTCTTTTTCAATCCGATAATCCTCTGCTTCCATTTATGTTTAGTGAATTCCATTCCATGGCACACAGTATTTCTGGTCGTTCTATTAAGAAGGAGGTCCCCATCTCTGCTAAAATTGCTAGATTACTTTTGGCAGTAAATGTGAAAACAAAATCTATTTAGTATAGGATCCATTGATACTGGGTTTGGAGCTAAAGCTGTATGTAAAGACGTAAAAGAGATTCATGTAGTTAAATTAAAACATGACTGTAGAGGTTTTTTAATTTCACTATATGTGAAATTAACTGAGCCAAGATCCCCACTACACAAGCAAGGGGGTGAAAGGTGCATCTTGTTTATCACTACCTGTTATGTTAAGTTCTATTTTACGAATGACCCGAATCAATATTGTTCTGAACGAACTAACAGAAAAAAAATCATATTTCAGCAATAGAAGCTGATAAAATAAAAAAGAACTATTTGCAAATTTGTGAGAGACAGGATGTTGAAAACAGGTTAAAAACTTTCAATTTGGTGACTGACAGATTGAACCCATTTTTAATGAATTTATTCACATACACTAATGCCTTCCAACCATTGATAATGTTTTCACAAAAAGTCGTAAGTTTGTTTCATGGTAATGGTTCTGTTGAAAGGAGATTTTCCATCAACAAAGAATGTTTAATAGAAAATCTAAAAGAAAATTCCCTTGTTTCTTAGCGTAGTGTCCATTCCCTGTTAAAGCTAGTGGTGGTATACGAAATGTGCAAATTACAACAGGCATGGTAACTGCAGTGAAGCTTGCTTCATCCAGACGGCAAAAAATATTAATTGAAAACAAAAGATGTCAGGATGAGAAGGCTAATAAAATAAAGACCACTGTGGACAATATCAGAAAGTTGAATAAAAAGAAAACTGATGCAACAAGCAAATGAAGAAGCTTCTATCGTTCAGATTGAAATTGATGTTACAGAGAAGAGGCTAAAACAAATATGAAATTTAGAAAAGGGAAGAGTTTTTTTTTTAAGTAACTGCTAAAAAGTTTTGAATTATGGATATGTATGTAACAAATGTTGCTGTGAATTATGAAAATGTAGGATAACAGTTATTTTGACACTGGCGTAAGGTTTAAAAACACGACGTTTCGGGAGCCAACTGCTCCCTTTGTGTTGTCTCCCAAGACCTTATGTTTTTAAACCTTACGCCAGTGTCGAAATAACTGTTTGTTATGGAATCTCCTGGTGAAACTATTTTTTCGTTAAAATGTAGGATATTTCCTTCAGTCGTTGACTAAAGGAAGGTTTCCAAGAGTTGATAGTTAAGTTTTCATAAAATTTGCTAACTACAATTGAATTATTAATTCACGTGTTGTATATTAACTGTATTTTTCTTGTAAACAATAAGATTTGTAACATAAACTGTCTTTTGTAATAATAAAGCACCAATAAAAATTTAGATGGGAAAAAAATTTGGAAGAAGTAAGTCATGTGTTATATTATTAGTCAAAACATTAGTGAAATCTTAAAGGAAATGCTTTTGAAAATCAGGGAAATGGCAGGGAAATTTTTTTTGTCAGTGTCAGTTTTGCACGGGGGTATCAGGATATGTCAGTCCTGAATTACAGATTACATCATCTCCCAAAATAAACATCCTTATCTCTTTGTTGAAATTTGACTTAATATCCCCCCTCCCCAAAAATCTAGTTATGTTCCTGCATATTACCGAATTATATAGGTCAAGAAAATTTTCTGTAAGGTCATGAATAAGTCAAGAAAAAGTCATGAATTTGCATTTTCAAAATTCAGTAGACACCCTAAATGTAACCATTTCTAAAAGAATACTTATGTAAACTGTTTAAAACTATAAAGTTGGAAAATTTTCTTTCTCATCATAGCCTATGGTGTGGTAATATTTGGTGATAAATTGCTCGCAAAGAAAAAAATGATTTTAAGGTGCTTGGTAGAAACTGAACCCACGATCTCTTGGTATCCGGCCAAGGGCTCTTCTGAGCTACAGATGACCGATAATCCTCTCCTCCACGAGCACATATAAAGCTTCACTATGGACAAATTTGGCAATAGGACAGTGCTTGTGCTGCTTTTTAAACCAAATTGATGATAAAGAAGGAAATGCTTTATATACTCTCGCAGAGGAGAGAATGATCGGTCATCTGCAGCTCAGTTGAAAGCAAGGGTGGATTTAGGGGAGCAGGGGGATCAATCCCCCTTGAATGAAAATGTAACATTGAAAAGATACAAGGTAAAGGTCTAATGAGGTATCATTTTTAAACTCGTCATTGTTGTAATGACTTCTAAATCCGCCCTGGTTGGAAGAGCCCTTGTCCGGATACCAAGTGGTCGTGGGTTCAGTTCCCACCATGCATTGCGAAATCATTCTTTTCTTTGTGAGCAATTTATCATCTAATGTTACCACGTCATCAGCTATGGTGAGAAAAATAAAATCCCAACTTTAGTTTTAAACAGTTTAGCATAGGTATTCTTTTAAAAATGATTACATGCTTTTCATTGCCTGACGTTTGTGATGACGCAGTCCAGACGATGACGATGGAAGCAGGTGTGTAAAATTCTAGGGCAACGAAAGTAAATAGCGGAGGGATACTTCAGTACCTGGAACTGTGCATCCAGATGGGCTCACAATGTCTTGAGAGGATTACTTTTTCAGATCATAGGTTTAATTAAGCAGAGGAAACTCTTGAGACTAGGGTGGTGAGGAGGAGTGTTGCTACGGATGGCCATAGAGTCGTTCATAGCCTTATGAGCCCAGGAGTCTGGCCCGTAGCTGGATGATTGTTACAGGGGGCTCAGAAAGCCACAGGGAGGGGCTTAAAATTAATAAATGATTTCTTGTATTTCATTAATATATTTAATAATACTAAATAAATTTCTTAACATAAATTTTGCATTGAAAACTTATAAATTTTAGTATACCTCTCTATAATTTCCCCAATCCTTATTATAAAGTATATGAAGACTCAAACCTATGTAAAAAAAATTATATACACAAGATCTACAGTAGAAAGCTATTTTGAATACATTTTTAACATCAAAGAACAATTCACATTGTCATATACAATTTCATACAAAACAAAAAAAAAATAAATGTTTACAATATTTTATTTTGAGAAAAAATATTTTCCAGGGAGGGGCGGGGCTCAACCCCATATCGCCGCAGCCTGGCTACGGCTCTACCAAGAGTCAGCAATCACATTCCCGTGCATGCCACAGTATTCAGAATCCAATAGAAAGTTATGAGTTTTCTCATGGATGCACATCTTGAACCAGATACTCAAAGGTTTTACAAAGATGTTACGGAAATTATTGGAGTGGTTGAGATGGACTTGTTCCTTGGCAACCACGCCCACCAGATTTGTTATGTTTGTATTTCTTCTTATGGGGGCACATAAAGAGCATCATGTACAATACCCCTTTTGACTCTGAGCAAGATTTCATCGCTTACCTATTATAGAAATTGTTCAGAACATGCCTGGAATTTTAGAAAATGTGCAAAAATCTTTGTCCCGACAATAGGCATGTTGCAAGTAGGGGTAGGGGGTTTCGACCCCCAGTCTCGGAGGAGGGAGTGACAGTCATATTTTGCCCCCACACTATACAGGAAAGCTATTTAAAAGTTTAATTTCAAAAGTAATACTAATCGTCACCACTAATGTAAATCTGAAACCAATTTGGATTCTGATTTCATTTCCTGTCAATAGATGTCAGCAATATACCATCAATTATACTGCTTTGACAGTGCCCCCTAGCGTATCTATTGTTTAAAGTGGTGGTTCCCAACTGGTGGTCCAGGAGTCCTGGTGGTCACTGACCGTCATTATTTAAAAAAACGATTAAAAAAAAGTACTTATAAAAATTGTTATTATTAAATATTAAAATTAAATATAAAAATGAAATTGATGGTATATTTGTAGTATTTTACAATCTGATGGAACTTCAGAAAACGGTTCGTATTAAAAGTAATTCGTCTTAAGCGTGTTCATCTTAACGAGGTTTGACTGCATTATCATTAGATTTTTTTTTCTGTTTATTATTCCTTTTTTTTACCAAAGAACGATTTTACAAACATATTCCCACCCAAAAAGACTCGGCTCCCTTTTTATTAAGATCTAGTAGTCAACTCTCGAGAATTTTTCGAAGTGGTCCACAGGTATAATTAGAGGTGGAAAAGTGGTCCGCGGCTTAAATTGAGTTGGGAACCACTGGCTTAAAGCAATTGGCGTTTCATTTTCTTTCAGTCTTTGTGAAACTATCGATCTTAAAGCGTGGTGTTGTTCAAAATCTCTAAGTTTATAAATAGTTCAAATAGTTGTTTTGTAATTCAGTTTATTTTAACTATTTAATTAACTAATTAACATTTTAAAATAACTGTTGCCGATTTATGCCAACCGATGGCGCTAAAAGTTCTCTCCCCCCACTCTCCTAAAGATTGGCACGTTCCTGCTCCATGATATGAAGCTTGTCTTCATGTTGGTGGCCACACTTTTGAGCATTTACTGTAAAAACAGGACTCATTAAAAGTTTTGTTACATTTAATTTGGCCTGTCTTTAATTTCACCTTTCAAATCTTACTTAGCCACCAGTGTTTAAAGCTTAAATGTGGCATTTCCGGACACACATTCTATGAGAATGAAAGTTTGTTTCCCTCTACCACTGTTTACAGTTTGGCCATAAATTTTTCGAGCACCCTGTGTTGATTGCTCTTTTATGATGAAGTGTCGATTTTTTTTTTAATCTAGGAATGTGCACCAGGAAGCATAGACTTCAGAGAAGAACAGTGTTCTGCTTTTAATGGGAAAACTTTTGGTTTTTCTGGTATTGAAGACAATGTTGTATGGCAACCACACTTCACTGAAGGTATATAAAGGGCTTTTTTTTTTCAAAAATTAACTCGTCAAATTGTTTCACTTAATAATATTTACATAAAATATTTGAATATGTAATCAAAATAGAATGTATTTATAAGTTTATCCTTTTTAGCTTCCCGTGAAATGTGCAAATTATATTGTCGAGCTGCTAACACTGCTGCATACTTCCTTCTTAAAGAAAAAGTTATTGATGGTACTGCATGTGGTTCGGATACATTTGATATATGTGTCAATGGGAAATGCATGGTAAAGTTGATCAATTTCGTTCGATGATTTACTTTAAAAAAATGTTGCTATGGTGCCTTCCTTAAAATTCTATTAATTCTCTATCAGTTTGAAATTAACCTGGCACTAGTACTGAATCCGTGCCCCAGTGCTTCTTAGTGAAAAGTGTTTCCGACATGCATGGCAACAATGATACTGACTTGCCATCATGTTGTTTACATCATGTTAACATGGGTATCTCGATTCAGCGAAATTAAAAAAAGGAGGTACTTACCTTTATTGCTCTTCTTTGTCGGATATGTGTGGTTTTATGGCTTTTAAAAACACACAACACATTTTCTGGTCTATTTTTTTGCCCACACCGCCATATAAACTCTGTGAAGTAGGAGTCGAACAGTTCCTCATTCGCGACTGTGGTTTTTCCTTACTTTCTTTTTTCCCTTCCTTCCCCCTTCTCCGCTTCCTCTTCCTTTCCCCACCTCCCTTCTCTGCCTCTCCATCCCTTCCTTTCTTCCTCCCCTATCCTGCATAGTCTCACTTTCTGGTAATGGCACTGAAAAGCATTCAAACGAGGCCTAGTCCACAACCTCATCTCACACTCATATCCAGATGAAATTAATCCTTCTTTTATAACCAAATCCAGTACATTTTTATCTTTCAACCGTAATTCCACAAAAAATAAGTCAATCTTTCAGACATAATGCAATTCACTACAACGAAGAAAACACAGCCAAAAGAACGATGAAGCATGTGAAAATGCCCTTACCAGCTTGGAAGACAATGTGAGTGTAACGTCACAGAGTGTATGACATCATAAGCCCATCTACAGCAACTTCTCTACTCTTTTCAAGAGATAAAAAAACCACTGGGGAATGGGTTCTGTATTGTCACCATTAAACTTTTAAAAATTCTGTTACTTAGGAGTTACAATAATTTAATAATAAAAATAAATCTCTGTTACTATAACTGTGAAGATTACTAGGTTGGGTTTAATTCTGATATATAGGCTATTCATTGTATATAAACACATGGTTTTGAGGTCACATTCAATTAATTTTTAAGCATTCTTCAATAACAAATCTTCTTAACATTGTTATGTATTCTTAAAACTTAAAATTGCAAGCAAATAATAAAAATAAATTACATTCAGTGCTTGAAATTATCAGTAAAAGTTTAACTTAATGTCTATTAAGGTATTATGTATGTATTTAATAATTTGATGTATTGTATTGATACTTGATAATTTAATATTACTATAACTTAAATTTCATGTTTATTCATTGTCATTATTAGGGTTCGACAAATGGTGGTGAATCATATTCACCAGAAAAGAATGATACTCCCCATTCTCAATAGGAAAATGTAGCAGTCTAATAGGAAAAGGTGATTTCCTACTCATCAACTGTAAAAATGTAATCGCCAGTGACAACTGGATTTATTGATCCTTGGTCATTATTATTTCATAATTTGAGGTATCCCAGTTCTTATTACCATGGCTTACTGGACTGAGTTTGTTTCCTAGTATGGTGGATTGTACATAAAAGTATGGTTCAGAAGTCACCGATGAAAAGTAACGATGTTACTTCATGACACGTTACCTACTTCTCTCTCTGTCCTCTTGAAATCATTCTAAATTTCAGTAGATCAGCTTGTGATGTCACACACACTGACGTTATATACATATGTATGATGCAGTGAGAACTGAACTTGTGTGGTATGCCATTTTCTTTTTGCTTCACGTTTTTCTGTGTTTGATTTATTGCAGTGAAAATGTCTGAGCATCTGACTCTTATTTTTTTATGGATTATATATGCAATTAATACTATTTTCCTGCTGTAAACATCCATCCCACAAACTAGGTGAACATTCGTCTTTTACTTTTCCCCACTTTGCAGGAATTTTGTGATTCAATATTTTACTGATTCATGGGTACTCAAAGACTATCTGAATGGGCAGCAAGGGTACAGCCCGAAATGGGAGGGGCATTGGGGTCTTTCCCA
The DNA here is from genome assembly GCA_006491805.2 of Dysdera silvatica. Taxonomy (NCBI): domain Eukaryota; kingdom Metazoa; phylum Arthropoda; class Arachnida; order Araneae; family Dysderidae; genus Dysdera; species Dysdera silvatica. The sequence goes on along the minus strand of QLNU02015360.1, from coordinate 92,154,122 downwards.
TTGGCATACGCAGGGGGGTGTTGATGGGGGTTGTAACCCCCCATTGCAATGAAATTTTGTATATTTAACATAGGAATATGTGAGTTGCAGCTCTGTAACCCCCCCCCATTAAGCCTATAACCCCCTTACAAACTTTCTGTGTATGCCTATGGTCTCCCCCCATAACATCTTCACTGATTCACGAAAATTATGAAAAAACACCATGGCTGTTGGTCACTTTACCTGTTGTCAGTTATTTCTTGGCAACACTAGAAAAAATTCAGTGGGTAATGTGTTATTCAGTGACACCAAAGTAGCTAATCTTACAGTGGTGGCCAAAAGTTTCGAGCAACGTTTTTTGAAGTTATTGGGAAATGGATTTGATGTACTAAAAAAATGGATCGGGCATGAAATAAAGTCTGTATTTCCTATAAATTACACATTTGTACCATACATTTTTAATCTGTAAACATAAACATGTTACCTTGGCTAAAAGTATCTGGCCAATCTGAGGAGGTATATCGATGTTTATTGACATTGTTATCAATGTAAGGCTCTGCTAAAAGTTTATGTTCATTTCTAAGTCAATTGAAAGATACAATGCCATGACATACAATGCTGTAGTTGCGAGAGGCAATTGTAAACCTTTCTAAGCAAGGAAAGGTATCTCAGGAAATTGCAGAGTTATCAGTTAAAAAAAAGCAGTAAATAATTTAATTACTAAATATAAAGCAAATGGATGCTTAACTGATTGGCCACAAAGTAGGAGACCATCAAAAACTTCGCAACATATCGATAAAGTAAATAAAAGAAAATCTGTGGTGGCTGTAAAAAAGACAGCGAGTGACATTGCACATGAATTTCACCATGAAAATTTTGCGAATATAAGTTGCAGGACTGTAGCTCGATGGCTGATTGATGTGGGACTTTTGGATGTGTCAGTCAAAAAGCCTCTAATATGTAAGAAGAATCAGAAGGCCAGGTGACTATTTGCTGAAGAACATAAACATTGAACTATACGCGAATGGAAAAAAAGCATTTTTTCCGATGAATCCAAGTTTAAAATATTCGGTAGTGATGGGAGGAAATATGATCGACGTCCATTGGGTGCTAGAAATCATTCTAGACACCAAATTTAAACTGTTAAATACGGAGGTGCTGGAGTGATGGTATGGAGTGCTTTCTCTCTTCAAGGAGTTTGTTCAGTGGTGGAGATTAATGGTACCATAGACCGTTTTGTTTACAAGGACATCTTAGTGGAGAATGTGCTATCGTATGCCAGGAGAAACATTCCTACAGGATGGACATTTCAACACAATAATGACCCCAAGCATTCATCAGATTATGTAAAACACTTTATTGTTGGGGGGAAAGAAACCCTTTGTTTTTCCCTGGCTTCAGTGTCTCCAGACCTCAGTCCCATTGAGCACCTGTGGGATGTATTCGGGCATGGTGTAAGAAAGAAGAAACGCACCAATAAAACGGAATTGATGAGGTTGTTGCAAGAAGGATGGGCCAATATCCGTAAAGCATGTGTTTGATCAAAGCAATGCCTCATCGATGTGTTGCAGTGATTACCAGCAAGAGCATGACTGCAACATACTAGGTTCAATTTGAAAGTATTTTTTGTTACGTTAAATATCAAGTATTTATTTAACAATATGATTAATTTGTGTTTGTGACCTGATACTTTTAGCCAAGGAAATATAATTATGTTTACAGATTGAAAACGTATATCACAAATCTGTAATTTGTACCAATTTGTATGAAATAAAAAATACTTCATTTTATGCCTGATCCATCTACTTGACAACCCGTCCATTTCCTATAATTTCAATAAATGTTATAGCCTGAAATTTTTTGCCGCTACTGTACCTCAGATAATGGCATACAATTTAAAATATAAAAATACCAACAATAACATTATTCTATATTTTAGTCTCAAATGCAAATCTATAGAAAAGGATTCTGGATACTTATTCCCTTTCAACTGTTTTTTATTTTCATTTCAATTGAATTAAAAAACAGTTTAAAACTTAAAAAAAAATTCTAATTATTTAATTGACAAAGATTTCAAGATGTTTGTCTAAATCAGTGGTGGCCAACTGTTTTGTGTGTGTGTGTGTATCATTTTCATAGGCTTTGCATTATCAGCATCAGCATGCCATGTTGAAAACATCCTTTCACCTAACTAATTGGACAATACATAGCAAATGTGTTTCCTAGAAAAGTATTAATTGAAATTTATTTAATCAATGTACAGTTATTGTTGATACATCTGTTTTTATGTGATTCTAATGCTACAATTGATATTTTTATGACTTAGATTAGGTAAGAAATGGAGGAGAGCAGAAAGCAATAGTTCGTTACGAGGCTCTTCTCCAGTTAAGCAACATGTTTAATAAATTATAGTTTCCAGTTTGGTTTCTTCGATTTCACATTATTTTATAGATGTAAGAAATAGGAGAACAGTAATTTTATTTTCATTAGACTATAAAACTAAGATTTTCAGATTTTTTTTAAGTTTCTGCATGCCACAGTTGGCCACCACTGTGGCTAAATAATGCATTAAATTTTGAAATTTGAAATTGAATTTAGCAGTTTAAATAACTCCCTGAAACAAGTTTCTAAAAATAGAAATATTTGTTTTAACTAAAGTTTGTTAGGCAATGAATTCTATAAGCTGGTTGTGTAAAAGTAGTACAGAATTGGTAAGAGGAATCAACGCTATTTTTTTTAAGGTAGAGTGAGTGAGAAGGGAATGAGTAAAATGAGCGCACACATGCCGTAATAGTTTCTAAATCCACTCCTAATTATTTCAAAGTACAGCTGCCATTGGCAGACTTTATTCAGAATCCAGAAAGTGTACAGTTATAGGCGTATAAAGAAAGTTTATAAGAGGAGTTACTGGCTTATAATAGCTGTTTACAAAGCTACAGCTCCATTTGTTCGTACGTACGTACATATACAAAATTTCATTGCAGTGGGGATTACACACCCTCCTGCATCCACTAGTATGTATAGTGTTATTTAATTTATTGGTTTTTGCTCAAGAAATATGGCGAAGTGCCAGATTACTAATTATATGTATTTGTATGTTCTGTGTGTAAACATAAAGTAATTTTTGTTTATACATTTATATCTATTTATTATGTGTATTTAATATTCATATTGTATTTAGCCAGCTGGTTGTGACCATAAACTTTATTCAAAACAAGTTCCTGATGCTTGTGGCATATGTGGTGGTGACGGTAGTACATGTAAAGTCGTTCATGGAAATTATGTCAAAGTGCAATATGGTTAGTAATTTTTTTTACATAAATACCTCAATTATGTTACAGCATATAATCATAGTATTTGTACTAGAACAAAGTTCCGACTTTTAAAATTTTCCATATTCTTGTGTCAGTAAAAATGTTTAATATAGTTCATGATCTCTCTTTAACCAGGTTATAACCCAGTTGTCATTGTACCTGCTGGAGCCAGTAATATTGAGATTCTACAGTTTAGCCATGTGAACATGAAAGATGATAATTATTTAGGTATGCTTAATTATAAATATATATTGTATAATTATAAAAATATTAAAAAGCCACTTCTCTAAAAACACAATAACTGCTTTTTTTTATATACTGAAGAGCCAAAATATTAAAACCACTTGCCTAATAACGTGTAGGTTCACCCTTGGAGAATACAAGAAGCTGGATGCAGCATGGCATGGCATGCCTTCAATTAGATGTTGATAGGTTACACGTGGGATATCATACCATAATTGCAACAGAAGTTGGCCAAACTTTTGTAAATTCCGTGGTTGTGATGTTAATGCTCTGATACGTTGTTCTAAGTGAAACCACAGGTGATGAATAGGATTGATGTCTAGAGAATTTGGAGGCCATGGTAATAAAGAAAACTCATTCTCACGTTCCTCGAACCATTCTAGAACCGTACGATTGTTGTGACAGGGAGCATTATCCTGTTGTACAATGCCATTGTTGTCTATAAAGACGGTGGACATGAAGGGGTTTAACTGGTTCCCCAGGATGTTTAAGTATGTGAAAGTGTTGAGATTGCGTTGAACAATGACAATGGAACTAAGCTGGTTCCATGAAAAACTCGCCTACACTATAACACTCCCGCCATCACCTTGCTTCCTTCCAGCAGTGCAGCCAAGTAACAGTGTTTCCCCCGTTAAACGTCACACATAAACACGTCCATCCACATGCTGTAAACAAAAACGAAATTCATCTGTCCATGTGACCCTCCTCCACTCTTTAGCTGTAGAATGGGCATGGCTATGTGCCCACAGCATATCTATCCACAGTAGCGCTCTGATCTCATGAAACCCCCCAAGGAAGTGAAAAGATGACTGGAATTTCCATATCCCTTGAAGACGATAAAATACTTTACTTGTTTTTTTGGACTACAAAATTGTTTAGAAAAAGAAAATTGTAATGGAAGAAATTGTAACATCAGAACAAAATATTATTCTGTCCTTTTTTTAAAAAATTAAACATAACTTGCAACTGAAATTTCAAGTTACCAAATCGTAACATTTTAATTTTATAATTCAAATGTTAATGTGACCCAATTTTTGCCATTTATAACTGTATTTTCAATTGTTTTTTGTTTAATTTCATGTCTATCCCCAACCCCCATTATCATAGACGTCCATTAAGAGATCACTTCTCTGAGAAATTACTTATTCTTTGATCTGAGGGTGGTCGCTTCAAGGAGGTTTTACTGTATATTTATATACATTCAATAAATTCATAAGAAAGTTCAAGAAAACTGGACAGTTAGTCATTAGCCTCTATATTCAAAAGTTTGTGAGAAGATTATATATACATGTCGCATGGGCTTTATGGATGTAAATATAATTATAATTAATGAGCAATCCAGGCTTAGAAAGGACTACTGAATAAATCGTAAGACTTATTTAGAGAATCTTCAAGAGTTTTAATGATCGCAACAGTACCCCATAGTTTTTCTTGGATATTGCCAAGGCCTTTGACATCATTTGTTATGTAGAGCTCATCAAACGTTTCAATCTTAGCTTTGACAAGCTAGTATGGAAAGTTATCTTCTTTTATATAGGTGTTAGATACTTGCGGATTGTGATCAGGGTGGTATTACCTTCAGATCTCTAAAAAATTTCCCTGCTGGAATCCTCTATAGTCTAATTCTTTAATCTACAATATTCTATCTGTATTTCAATAACTCTCCCCTCCACCAAAATTTTTTTTTTTGCTTTATGCAGATAATGAAGCTATCATGACTACTGTTGAGGACTTCAGCTTTTGGGATGTTTTCAGTCTGTTGGCTAACAAGTTTAACTAGTGGAGGATTGGAATTAATCCCACAATTAAAACAGGCCACTTGAAAGAAAATTAACACCCCAGTCTCTTCTATCTCTTTGTCTTCTAAAGTCAAGTATCTGGGTGTCACTTTCAATAACATGTTGCATTTTAAAAATCACCCCATAAACTCTACACACAAGAAAATAACCCCCTACATCTCCACACAACTATTTAGTTCATATCCACACATCAGCATAGAGTTTTCGAAATTATTGGGAGGGGAGTGGGTCGAGCACATATTTACAGTATATGTAAAATCTCAATTTATTTCAGATTATTGCGGGGGCTTGAGCCCCACGGGCCCACATAACTCTACGCCTATGTACTCACATCTCTTTTCAAAACAAGATTCTTCTTCAAAGCAGTACCATTCGCCTCATCTTCACTTACGGTTGTCCTACATAGATCACTCTTTAATTTCTCTCTCAAAGGAATCCAGATCTTTCAAAAAAAACTCATTAGAAAAATTCTGAAGATCCCTTATTTTGTTAGCAGCAAGTAAATCTTTAAAGACTCAAACTTGAAGATCATGTATAGCTTGATCAGCAAACCTCTTAGCAACCACTTCAATCTCATACAAATCCACTAAAATCCATTATTTGCAAATGCAACAACACTCTATTCTCCTTTGACAGCTACAATGGCCCTTATCAGTTCTTTGTTCCTTGCTGTCTCCCTTAATGCAATTTTTTGCCTTTTAGATTTCTCCCTTTATACAACAATTTTCTATATGGATGGACCATAAACATCTTATGTGGTCTCCAGGATCTGGATTCCAAACCATTTGTTCACTTAACCCTTCCTACTGAATATTAACCAGTAAATTCTGTTTACTACTAGTATGATCACTGAGCTCATTACTCCCCCCCCCCCTCATCTTCATAGTCGTATTTTTCATTTAACGTTTTAACCCAAAGTTCAAATTTTTATGTAGACATAGCATGAAAATACTGATGCTTAAAAAAACTGATGTGCTTTGTTATTGTATTCCAATTTACTTGCTGATATTAGCAAAAAAAATTAAGTATCAAGCAGCATATAAATGACTATTATTTCTGATTTGTTTGAGTCATAGATACCATCATTTATATTTATTTTAATTATATATTTTAGCACTGATGGATCACAATAAAACTTATATCTTAAATGGGGACTACATGATTTCCATGTTTCCAAAAACATTATATTATGCTGGAGCAGTTCTTGAATATAGTGGATCAGACACAATTGTTGAAAGGATTAATGCATCTAAACAACTACAAAAGAATCTTTATGTTCAGGTATTTATATATATATATATTTTGTGTGTGTGGAAAAGTAATTATTATTCCCCATGAAAAATCACAAAAAACATGGCCCAGTGGCTTTGGAAATCAAAATCTCACCACATAATACGTTAAATAGCTTTCAAAGTGTAATTTCTGAAATAGATTTAATTGATGTAGATGAAGAAGAAATAGTCACTGAACTTTTAGATCAAGGAGTAACTGCACCAAAAGGATATTTATTCACAGAGATGGCAATATCATTAAAACTAAGCACGTTATTTTAACATTTAATAAACCTAAATTACCAACCTCCATGAAAGAAGACTACTTATACTATAAAATTTTACCATATATACCAAACCTCACCAGATGCTTCCAGCACAAGCGTTACGGCAATTCCAAGGTTGTTTGCCGTGGCAAAACTACCTGCTCCAAGTGTGCATGATATGTCATGGTAATGATGCATGTCAAAGTAACTAACACCTTGAGCTGTATTAATTGCAAAGAGGAGTATCCGGTACATCCTCTATCCTGTCCAAAATGGCAGGAAGAGGAAAAAAAATAATAGCAATAAAAGTCACTGGCAATATCTCATATCCTGAAGCAAGAAAGCAATATTGTGAACCAAACAACTCAAAACAAATCACATGCTTCAGCAGTCACCCAACCTATCATTAAAAAAAAATAGATGCTCAAACACAAGCAACAATGCCAGATTCAGGGCGCCAGACTAACATGAAAAATAAAATAAAAACCAAACCACAGAAACTTACTATCACAAAAAAATTAAACAGGACAAATTAAGGGAAAATGTAACAAAAAAAATACAACTTTGAGGGGAGGGTTTTCTCAAACAAAACAAAACAAAAAAAAAAAAAAAAAAGAGAGAGAGAGATTGGGAAGACATCTCTTTAGAAGATGGCAAAAATTCCTTTTCTGAAATGCAGGATGAAATAATACCCTCCATTTCTACAAGAAACATATTCTCCCTGATCAGCAAACAAGCTCATTTGGGGAGTAAAACTGGGGATAAGCAAACCATCAGCTATCCATAATGGCTCTGTGCTCTATTATTCAATGGAACTGTCGTGATTTCTGATGCAACATAGAGGATATTAAACACCATGTTAACACATATTAACCTGCCTGCCTTGCAATTTAGGAGACTGCTTAAAAATAATAATACAGCTTCTATACGAAATTACACTGTTATTTGAAAAGACAATGTAGACAATAATAAAGCTTATGGAGGCATTATGGTTATTGTCAATAACCAATTTCCATTCACAAACATTAACCTCAATACACCATTATAAAAAATAGCCATCCGTCTCTCAAGAGCATCTGAAACCACAATATGTTCTTTATACCTTCTACTCCATTCCTTCTTGGGAATTTTAACTTTCACAGCACCTTATGAGGCTGTGAGAACACCAATCAAAGAGGATGCATAATAGACTCCTTGGTTTATAATCAGTCACTTACAATAATCAATACCGCAACACCCACACAAAAACACTCTGCAAACCAAAGTTTCTCAGCAATAGATCTTTCAATTTGTTCACTATCTCTTCTGCCGGTATGGACATGGCAAATCAAACAAGATCTTCTTGGAAGCGATCATTTCCCCTTTGTCCTGAACATACACCATCATGGAACCCTGACTGGGAACTTGTTCATAGTGTAACAAACTTTAATTCTACTATGGTAAACAACCTTAACATAGCAGTTAAATGGTCACCAATCATATTCTGCAAGCAACAAAATATACAATTCCAAAACCTTGACACATTTTCCAAAATACCAAAACCCTGGTGGAGCCACAACATTTTCAAAATTGCATATAAAGAACAAAAAAGGGGTACATTTTGCTGATACCCCACTCAAACAAATCTAATTTTAATAAAAATCGTTTATAATGATTCCAGTTATAACGACCAATTGCATATAATGACGGAATTTTTACAAGAAGTTTGGTTTGCTATTCTACTCTATATTAAATGTATCGGTTATAACGACATCGTATATAATGACGGCGATTTTGTAGTCTACGTAGATTCTAAATAGGGAAATTTTTATCGGATATAACGACGTGACTTGACAGTCATAAATCGGAACCACACAGGTTAATTATCGAAATTGAAGGTTAGTTATCAAAATTTAAGCGTTATTCTAATCTCTATTAGTTACAAATATCCGAGAAATTTTTATTACTGCTAAACCTGAATATTGAAGATAACGAACCGTTAAAAAAAGCCACGTGATTTATTAATTGAAGATCACGAAGGTCATATTCTTTAGGGGCCTATTTTATTTTTTCAGCACAAGGCCCATAAAACTCTCAAACCGGCACTGTTCGAAAGTCATTAGTATAATATAATAAATATTATTCATTAGATTTGTTTTCTACATTATATACTTTAGTATTTTCTAGAATTTTTTCAATTTAAAAAACTAAGGAAGTACTATGTATTTAGTGTGGCTATGAATATAATTTAATATAGACGGAAATTAAATTCATTATAATTAAATATATTTTTATTTAATTTTGAAACCAAAAAATTTAATACTTTTTACTATCAAAATAATTTATAAAACTCTGGAGTATATTATATTTACTATAGGCTACAATCATTTTAAAAAAAATATTGTTTATAACGACTATCGGTTATAACGACCAAATTTTCGCGGTCCCTTGAAGGTCGTTATAACCGATTTTCGCTGTACATTCAAAAGAGGCAGAGCCAAGATGAGATCCATCTGACAACAATCAAAGAAGGATTCTTGGAAAAGGTACATTTCTAGTATAACGTCTGCAACAAATGTAAAGGTAATTTGGGATAAAATTAAAAAAACAAATGGAAATTACACCTTACATCCACACTCTTAGAGAGCAATGGGTTAAAAATAAGTGATGTCCAGGGAATAGCCAATTCATTGGCTACTGCTTGTTCTAATATCTTAAGCAGTACCAACTACATTCCCTCATTCTAGTCCATAAAAAGACATCAAGAAAAACAAATTCTCAATTTCTGTGAAAATGCATCTCCCTATAATATCCCATTTACCTTCTTTAAACTGAAATGTGCATTACATCGGTCTAAAAATTCTGGACCTGATTAAATACATTATATAATAATCAGAAACATGTTTGTCAAATCTCTTAAAAATAGTCTAGTTTTATTCAATAGGATTTGGACAGAATAATTTTTCCCATAGGCATGGAACAAAGCCACTATCGCATCTTTTCCCAAACCAGGCAAAGTTCCAAAGAACCCTTCAAATTACCGACCTATTGCCTTAACTAGTTGCTTTTGCAAACTGTTGGAAAGGATGGTCTGCAATAGGTTGATGTATTATCTAGAAAACAGAAACCATTTACCACCATGCCAGAGTGGTTTCCATTGGATGAGATCAACAACGGATAACCTTTTAAATTTAGAAACCTCTATAATAGGAGCCTTTGTTGAAAGGGAACACCTTGTATCTATATTCTTTGATATAAAAAAGGCATACGATCAAACTTGGAAATATGGCATCCTCAAAGATCTCCATCAATATGGTCTTCAGGGCAATATGGCGAATTTTATAAAAAAAAAAAAATTCTGGACCACAGAGCTTTCCAAGTATGTATCAGATCCACCTTTTAACGTAATGCCCCACAAGAACAAAATGTTCCTTAGGGCTGTATTCTAAATTCTATTCTTTTTATCTTGAGACTTAGTGGTGTGGTTTAAGACCTCCCCACCACTGTAAAAGCTTCTTTGTATGTTGATGACCTGCAAATTTCTTGCAGAGAAAGCAATATGAACCTTATTGAGCGACAACTTCAGTTGGCTCTAAACAAAATAATGGAATAAACAGCTAATAACGAATATAATTTCTCAGTGCAAAGAAACATTTGCGTGCATTTTTGTCAAAAACATGGTTTATATTTTGATCTGGAGCTTTGAATGGGAAATGATGTTATCCAAGTAGTTCAAGAGGCAAACTTCCTTGGGGTTATCTTTGACCACTTTCTAACGTTTTGATTCCATATCAGCCATCTGTAGGACAAATGTTTTAAAGCCCTGAATATCATCAAGGTTTTGTCTCACACATTATGAGGGGCAGACTTATGCTCATTGCCAAGATTATATAAAGCATTAATTCTCTCTAAATTAGATTATCATTGTACTATATATGGCTCAGCATGATAGTTACTTAAACAACTTGATCCCATACATCATGAGGGTCTATGACTGTGCACTAGGGCCTTTCGGACTTCCTCGGTCACTAGTTTATATGCTGAAGCCATAGAATCTTCATTAATTTTATGTTGGCATTGTTTGTCTCTCAACTATTATTTTAAAATACCATCAAAGACCATCCTTCATCGCCGTCGCTTCATCAATCTCATTTCATTTTTCAATACTTGTCCTTCAAGTCTTCCCACTTTTGGCATAAGGATGGAAAATGTTGTTAGTAAATTGGACATTTCAAAAACCATAGTAGCTGAATCTATGCTGAACACCATTCTTCCCTGGTTTGACATTGGCAGTGATATCTGTTTGGACCTATCCGTATATTGACAATACCCAGACACTGGCTACCAGCAGGCATTCGCTGATGTGTCTAGTAGATATGAAGACTGCTCTTTCATTTTCACATATGGATCAAAAGTTGGTGAATATATTGGTGTGGCATTTGTTTGTAGAAATCTCATACAGAGTCAATAACAGCCAAAAGACTGCTCAATTTTCACAGCAGAAATTCATGCCATTGGGTTAGTTCAGCAATACATCTTGGATAATTCATTAACTCCAACTGTCATCCATACAGATTCACTTAGTGTTCTTCAAAGCCTAGCTTCATAGAAAATCTAGCACCACTCAGGAATCCATGGAGTCACAAACAACTTGTGGAGATAAAAAAAAATGCTCACAGTATATTGCGCTGACCTATAACACTATAAAATAAGCACTGCTACCACAATAGAATTGTTTAAATTCACCTGTGAAAAATGAATGTCAGTGTCAAAATAGGAATAAATAAATAACAGAAAAACCCAATTAACCAGCAACAAGTTATTAGAACTAAGCTACTGGAAAACTACAAGGCTATTGACAGCTAATTCTTGATTAAATATGATAAGATAATAAACAAACGATTTATGGAGAATTTCTAGAATATCTTATGTCAATAAGCAATAAGAAAGGCAAATATATAAATATGAATGCATTATCATCTATCAGTAATAAGTATGGGCAGGGTGTGAAATAAATGTTAACTATCTAAGTGGCTTATCTCTATCGCTTATGTACTGATTTTAAAGGTATACCTGCTTAAAGAAAATGGAGGAAAGACTCGCGTACTATGTTGTGCTGAAGGCTGTCACTGTCGAAAGGTCAGAGGGGCAAAACTGTTCCATATCTGTGGGCTTGTGGTGAGTTGCATACAGTGTCTGACTCCTTCCATAAAGTTGGCATGTCGAAGAAGCTTGCATCAAATATCGATGACTGGTCATAATAATGAGGCTGTCTCATCGAAGATGGACATCAGGAAAATCAAGGGCTATCTGTAATGAAGACTGTAATAGTGTGGTATAGTCATAATAGATTTTGTCAAATATTGAGGACTGGTTGCAACGATGAGGCTATCTCATCGAAGATGTGTGTCAGTAAACATAAGGATCCGTAACGACTGTAGTAGTGTGGTATAGTCATAGAAGCTTTCGTCAAATATCGAGGACTGGTCACAATAATGAGACTGTCTCATTGAAGATTAATGTCAGAAAATACTGAAGTAATGCTGCTTCATATCTTGTGCTATGAGAAAGACGTAAGGCGATTTTTTGACTAAGGCTCCATTTATGGGATGGAAACCCTATTGATATATATATCAATAGGGTACAGCATATATACAGCAATTATACACAGCATATATACAGCAGTTATACACAGCATATATACAGCAATTTCCAAAATGCTGCTGAAAAGGATTCTTCCTTCTCCATAGATGCAAAAGTCCTCTTTGTTTACTGAGAAGAAGTGACGCTACTTATCACCTGCAGGTCCTGGTTCTCTCACTCCATTTTTCGGAGGCAAGGTCTGACGTCTAGTCACCTCTGGTGCTCAGGCCTCTGTCTTGCTCTGTCATCTTATTTTTCCGATATCATTCCTTGCACAGTGTGCCTGTCAATCAATCTCCATTCTCCAAAATTAAAAACTCTTCCCCAAACCAATACGTATGATTTTACCTTAGAAAACATGCCTTTTATAGCTTCTGCTATTGGGTTATTCACCCTGGGTACTTTGTTTTGCTAAGCTCTTCCCATGGATGAAACAAAATACAACCACAATAAACCAACAGACACTTATTTAGCGTTTCATTCTACGAATATTTTTTTATTGGCGCCAGAAGCATAAAAATCTGCCTGTCTTTTTCTTTGTCCTGCACATACTTACGCAAGAAAATACGAAGTTGAACTAAAAAGGCAATATTTGTATATTAAATCACAAGAAATAAATGTTTAGAGTAATATATGGAGTATAAGTATGGCGCTATGAGCTCACCATAATGACCTTAGATCAGATGATTACCGAGGGTGTGGCATGCACTAAAACTGTAGTTCCTTAATAATTGACACTGTTGCCTCTAGCAGTGTGTGGCCTCATATTATCATATACACTCCTGCCCTACATAACCTATGCTGTTTATGATGAACAGCTGGCTTTAGAATTTCCCATAAAAGGTTTGAGTATGTGGCAGAGTTTCCTCTGGTCATGTTGTTCTCTAGCATCAGCCCCTCGTAACCCCAGAGGAAAGTCAACATGATTGCCTGCAGCTCACTGCACCATCAACTTCTTCAGTTTTAGGGACAAGGTGGAGCAACTTTCCATACTTTGGAACTTTCATTCTGGCTCATAGAATTGTATCCAGCTCTCATTCCCAGTGACAATGTGCTTCAGAAATGCATCATCAACAACCTCATACTCACACAGAAGTTTCTGAAAAGCATCAACGTGTCTCTTCCATTTCACGTGTCAATCATTTGGGTACTCACCTTGCACACACTTTTCTGAACATGAACTCATCATACATGGTTGTAATGGGCTGATCCAACATTAATGTCCATCAGTTATGTACTTTTCCCATATCACATTCACCACCGCTGTAATGTTGTCTCCTGTGACTATAATGAATGTTGAACCCAGGAAAGAAGAATTCTCCACACTAGTAATGCTAATCTTGAACTTCTCAGTCTATGTGTACACATATGTATAACTCACACATCTGTCACTGTACTAAATTCTCATCCGATGATGAAGTTCTATAGGTTTCATTCCTTTGCTAAACAAAAACATTCACATTCTCACCACTCTTTCTTGGTGCATTGTTTATAGGGTGTGGCCATCTTGTCGAACTGTTTCCCCAGTTCCACTGTATGGTTAGCACGCCAATACCATTTATTGGTAGCTCAAGATCAATGTCTCTTCATATCCAACACACAATGATACCAATAGTATACCCAAGTTGTAATAAAACTTTTCCAGTTTACCATTGAACTCACTTTGTATATACATCTAATGATAATGATGGGAATAACATTTGTGATATTATTTGGTAGAAAGGCTATACACAAGGTTTTTTTGTGGGGTTAAACTCCTCATTTCTACAATATTATTACAAATTTTTTATCGGAGAAAAAATTCTATCCAAACTCTCCTGATTTTCAGCAACCTTCCCCCTGTTTTGAAATCTTATGCACAAACTTGCTTAGTGGTATGTTATAGGAATAAAATATCAGAGCGTAATATTTGTGCGCATGAAAGCATATCTTTAATTGATTTTAAAGAATATGCTTTATAATTTTATACATCAAAATCTATATATACAATATCAATAAGTACTCGCCAAGATAATATTTTAACAAAATGTTTTTTAACAGGTTTTGACAGTTGGAAGTTTACATCCACCATCAGTTTCATTTAATTATACAGTATCCGTAAAAGATCAGGTATTCTATATCTGGCGATTAGAAGAAAATTGGTCCCCATGCAACAGTATATGTCAAGGTGACATTTATATTCTATATTTTTTAAGTTAAAAATGAATTACTAATATTATTAAGTATAAATAAATTGTGTGCTACATTGATTTACATGAATATCTGCATAATTTTGATAAACAACTTTTATTCTCAGATTTCATTTCTTTTTACATTTTTTAATTGAATGGATTTTATTGAGAGATTAAAAAGATTTTATGGTTTATGGTGACATAGAAGTCACATGTTCATCTGTAACCACAGCAAAGTTGAAGTATAGCAAAATTTACTGGATATTGGTTGGCATCAACTTGCCACCCAGCATTGATGTAATAGGTATTGAAACTGACTCCATAAAAAGTGTAAATAATTGTGCGCATGTGGTAAAAGTAAATGTGAATATAATTGCATGTGTGAGAGGTGAAGTTCGAAATTATTTATAGTCCTAAGGAATACACCTACTGTGTCATTAACACAGGTTTGATTTCAATGGTACCATAGAAAATGTCATTTTCCTGCCCACTGTAGTATGAGGTTTGGTTTCTTAGGTAAAAAAGGTTAAGATTTCTCAGAACACTGTAAATCTTGATGTAACATGACAACTGTCCATGCACTGTAAATTACAAAGATTCTGCAATGATCATTCTCCAAGTACTAAAATTGTCAAATAAAGTTATGTGTTGTGTTTTGAGTTAGGGACATTAAAGACATACAAACAACTAAAACTTTTACAGGAATATCATAGTTTATCCTCTAACTGCTTATCCCGCTATTTCCACGGGCAACATGAAAGTAACAGAATTTTTCATCCCGCGATTTTCGCGGGTATGTTATTTTCCAATCTATTTTTTACTAGGATTATATAATTAAATATTAAGAGCATGCAATTTTTTTTAAAAAGAAAACATATTTAAAAGATCAGATGGTCTGTGCCTATGAAGGGATCATTAATTGCCACTTACGATGTTAAGTGCTTTAGAAATTCAGGTTTTGGGATGTGGTTTTATGAGTAAGAGTGGGGCATTTAGAAATATAAAACTCTAGTCAGTTTGCCATGACATTGTGATAGAGATGGCTTGTATAATTGCTGCTTACTCACTTTTTTTTTTTTAAATTTAAAATTGAAGTTTTCACCTTGTTTGCTACAGAATGACCCTTGTGCCATAAAAATACAACCAACAAAAATGAAGTTTCCTCTACGTCTGATGAATTTAAACTTGGCCATGCATTGGCTGATGGTATTGCATATGTTAATTATCTATGTGTATGATAATTAACATTTTATAACAGTATATGATAATTAACATTTTATAACAGTATATGATAATTAACATCTTATAACAGTATATTTATGGACTTCAGTCATTTTTTTAATACATATATGGTACAAATTTCAAATTAAGGATGTTAATTTGTTAAAACTATTCATGTTTATTTGTCACAATGGTTTTATGAAATGTTCTTTTGAGGTTACAGGTGAGCAATATCGAAAAGCAGTTTGTATTGATAAAGTTGATGAACGTGTTGTAAGTGATGGACATTGTTATGAACAAGAGCGTCTCTCACATTCAGCAAGAGTTTGCAATACAGAGTGTTATTTGAAGTAAGTCAGCTTTTGTTCACACCATTTTCTATTTGACTATTTCAAATGACCTACTGCAGTCACTGGATAAAAAACTGAAATACTTTTGTTTATAGAATTCTTGTGTGTGTGTGTGTGTGTGTGTGTCTCTTTCTCTCTCTCTACACACACTCACACAGAGTAATTATAATTAAAGTTCAGATTTTGAAAATCTGTAACTCTAAAACTATTCAGCAAATTGTAAATACAGCAAATGGGATAAAAATTTAAATGGAAGTATCCTTCTAAATACAACCAGTTATAAGATACAGATGGATTTGTTTTATGTGCAGAAAGAATCCATCCAGCACTACAAATAAATGAATATTTTTGTAAGTTCAAAGGAAAAATGGCAAACATGTAATCTTGCCCTTAGGATGGTTAGTATGCCAGCTTCCTGAGATGCTGGAACCGTGTTTTAACCATGGTAGTGTGTTTTTGAATATAAGTGTTCGAAACAAGTGTTTCCAGTATCAAGCACACACAAGAAAAGGTAGTGTTGTGCAGTTAATGCAAATGTACTTGATCAGGTTGAAGTATACGTGTTTGACTCACCAGAAGATGTTTTTTTTTAATTTTGAATAAAAGCCTTCTGAAAGGCATGCTAGCATGTGTTGTTAAAGACGGGGAAGGTAACTGGTTGTAAACCAAGTGATGCAGCTTTACTATGGCCTCCCTGTTGATAATCCATGTTGTTTATCCACATCTGCATGATGAGTCTTTAAGTACTCAATGATTTTTTTACCAGGTACTTTTAGTCCTGGAAGAAGTATACATCTAATGGCTGGAGGTATTTTGTTGTGCCGGAGGAATAAACGTGACCTTGACACTATTTCCCATTTTCTGTCTTCTCAGTTTTGTGTTTGTTTGGCCAGACCTAGAGTCCAGTACCATCACCAATGAACTCCTTGATTTTTTCAAAGTACTCTCTAGTCAATTGTTTTGTTCTTCTGTCAGATTTGGAGCATCTGATGAACACATTTTGGATAGGGTAGTCTTTAAAACTTCTGCATCACTTGGGAGTCAAACTCTCCTTGATATTCTTGGGTCATGATTAGCAAAGAACCAATAATATTCATTTGGATGGTGTAAGAGTGGGTGGTTGTTCTGATGACCACTGCATCGACATTTTCAGAACCCTCAATACCTAGGGTTTTATTGGACAGGATGTCATATTGAAAGCCACTCTGATCAGTATTGAGGATGGAGGTTAGGTTGTAATTGTGCTGTTCAATCATTTTATTTACGTTTTCTAAAAGGTTGTTGATTACAGACTGAAAGGATAATTCGGGAAATACATTTTTTTTCTCACGGCGTGTGTGACCCTGCCACGTCTTATTTTATTTTTGTGTTTGAGCACCAGGGTAAAGTGTGGACTTGCTTTAAACTTCGGAATTGCAAGCTCCATTGCTTTGCCCATGGCCCACATTTTCAGGTCCCGGTCATGAACAGTGACTTTCAACTCTATGCTGTGATGGACAAATTAGGACCATATGTGTTTAACTTTCTTTATATTGTCTTACATTTTTCTGCCTTGTTCCAAATATGTATTCCAGCGTTCAATCCCCATGGGGTGTCTTACCCTTTTGGAAACATGCTGTGCATCCTTTATTTTTTGTCGCCTTGTTATAAGCCTCCACTGCCTTCATTATTTCCATAGATACCTCCTCAATTGCTTTTGCTTGTTTTGGCGGAGGCTCATCAAGTTCGAAATTTGGGTCATGTTACAATTCAAGTTCAACAGTACTTTCAAAGATAATATCGTGAGATCCAAAAAAAAACTAAAAAAACATGCTTTCAATAAATTCCATGACTATGTTGGAACAGGCACTTACTGATGATTTGTTATTGAGGCATTTGATCTCTTGCCTCAGGTTTATCAAAGTAGACTAGGAACTGACTAGCAACGAATCTGGAGAGCATGGCTTTGTCTGCAATAGTATTATAACATGAGGGGGCTCACTGATGAAACTCCCAGAACTGGGCCCGACCACATATCACAAGGGTACATGCTACTTCCCTTCAACTAGTGTACCTGGAACACAAGCCACAGTTACTGTTATAATTCGCCATGGTTGGGCACCTGAAGGAACCACTCCTTAGGCCATGCCCATGCCTTCTTTTCATCCTGCAAAATCAGGTGAGGAGTTAGTTCCTGATTGGCTGTAAAAAAACATCTCAATTCAGTACAAATAGTAAATGTGCGTAAATGTTATATACTAAAATAATGTTAAATAAATATCGTTTATTGGTGTAACATTGTAGTGCTGGACGGATTCTTTCTGCACATAAAACAAATCATCTTGTATCTCCTAACTGGTTGGATTTGGGAGGATACTTTGATTTGTTTTGTTCCTCATGGTAAGAGCTTTCCATTAACACCACTTTTGATCAGATTGAGAACTTGCATCTTGAGTGGTTTCCTAGTCAGTGCAAAACATTTAATTATCTTCTCATTAATGGGGCAAAAAGATCTACCTTTAATGGCCCTGCAGTGGTGACATGTTTCCACAAACCATTAATCTAAGTTGGATTGATAACTGCCCCCTCCCTCCCCCCCCCTAAAAAAGTGAAACGAACACTTATTGATTGTCTGCTGTGGTTTGGATGTTGGCTCCCAAGGCCTTTAAGATGTTTGTATTTCTTGGTAAAATATAGGTTCACTGCCCGATGTTGATCTAGTGGTAATGAATTCATCTACCATGCCATTAACCAAAGTTCAATTTTCAATGGTATTGTAGAATCTATGCAAATTTTTCTGTCCACTGTAGTCTGGGTTTTTGGTTCCCTTGGTAGTAGAAGTTTGGATTCCTCAGAAAATTGTAGGTCCTGGTGTACATGACCTTCGCTGCGCTTGCATCATAAAAGAACGTGAACAAATCTCCCTCCAATGGATCCTCAGCCATTTGTACTATCAGGCAATGAGCAATGCCATATTTCCTAATAGGCTATATTCGGCTATAGACTAGGGCGGCAAAATTTTGTGTATTGAGTCTGATATAACAAAATCAATATTATATTATAATGTAACGAGATGTTTCGCCAAGAAGAAAGCCAGAGAGAGAGAGACGTCATGCTTTCCATTTAAATACCAGTGTTCTATAGGCTTTTACTTTTTACTAAAATTAAAATTTATTTCAATAAAATTGAATTTGATTTATTATATACCAAGAAGAGATAATACTTCAATATAAGTTAATATTGTTTAATGTTTATGTTTCAATTTATGAGTTTGTTTTTCAACATATTTATTATCGACACAAAAGTTTTTGGCATATATTGAATGTAACAATTTTTATGTTCCTACCACTTGCTGATGATGGAGGGCAAACGGGCAGCAGTAGGAAGGGATGGTAGAAAAGTAGCATAGGGTCATAATAAAGTAGCCTAGGGGTGGCAAAGAAAACAAAGCATAGGGGCGGCAAAATGGTAAATCCACCTATGGCAATGAGCAAGTACATGGTTAAGCTAAAGATGTTTCTAAACTACCCCAACTATAGTGAAGCTTTATATGTGCTCACAGAGGAGAGGATGATAGTTTTGTCTGTGGCTTGGTTGGAAGAGCCTTTGGCCAGATACCAAGAGGTCATGGGTTCGGTTCCCAGCAGGCACCGTGAAATCATTCTTTTCTTTACGAGCAATTTATCATCTCATACTACAAAACGTGACCTTTTTCCAGTTTTACCTATTATTTATGATGGCGTTAAAATTTTGTGATGAGGTAAAATTCTTGAGTATAACTTTCACAGCAGATCTGTGTTGGGATCGCCAATACGATAATGTTTGCTTAAGGGTCTCAAGGACCATTGGAATGATGACGCGATTTAGGACTTCTCTTCCACCTAGGATTGTTCTGACGCTCTATCATTCGTTAGTGGCCTCATTATTCAATTTTGGGTTTTTGATCTTTGGTCTTTCTATGAGTACAAACACAGTTAGATTATCACGACTTCAAAATAGATTTTTTACAATTTTCTTTCCAAATCGATTTAATCGATCTGATCCTTTGACATTTTACTCATCTTTTAATATCATTCCAGTAACTTCACTATATTGCTATTTAATGTCCATTCTAATGTTTAAATGAATTAATTTCAATTATCTTGGAGACTTAATACCTTTGGTTCCATTTACTCCACAATATGATCTTGGATCAATACCTATGTTTAGAATACCACACACTCGTACCAATATTGGTGGAACCTCTTTGAACTATATTGGTCCAAAAATTTGGAATTATATCGGTCATAACCTCCCTTACATTCATTCCCTTTCAGAATTTAAGCGCATGGTTCGAGAAATTATTTTTTCCTCGAATTTTTCTGCCCCTTACCGATGTTCAGCCATTTCTCTTTTTGCTGTTTTTTATTGTAATTACATATTTACTTAATAAATAGCATGGTGCAGATGTTAATAGGTCTTTTATATTTGTGGGGGGCA
>QLNU02015360.1:92115687-92125957 GCA_006491805.2 Dysdera silvatica | reverse complement strand
ATATAACTAGTTCAAGACTTAAACTACTTATATTGTATGATTTAAATATTGGTACTACACCCAACAACAATACATCGAATCATCATTCACATTCCAATGCTTTAAAAGACCTAATATTTTCATTTGGATTTGGTTTTCTTTATAAATAGCCCAATTAGAATAAGACTGTTCCCAAACCATAATCGACCATTGTATAACAAATATAAGCGATCCACACTGTGGAATTTTATATCATATTAGTAATCATCTCCCAATTTTCTCTTTCTTCAGAGTCTCATAAAAGATTAAAAAACATTTTAAATACATTACTTATTTAAGAGACTTCTCTGAATATAATTTAACTACATTCAAAACTAAACTACTTGATGAAGAGTGGATAGATATACTTTCATCTAATAATGCAGCCTCAGCCTACGCTCCTTTATTACTAAATTTATGGAACATTATTAAAATTCTCTGCCAATAAAAAGGATATCACGTACCAAGCGAATCAGAAAACCTTGAATTACCAATACCATCCTTAGAGAGATTAAAATGAAGAACAGACTATTCCATAAATTCTTAAAAAACAAATTCACTGATAACTATAATTCATTCAAGACCTTCCGCAATATTTTAAACAAAAAAATTAAACAAGCTAGAAAATCTTACCTTCATAATTTCTGTGAATCCTCCGATAGTAGAAGAACATGGGCAAAAATTAATGAACTGATGGGAAGGCAGAAATTGCATAGTACCTCAGAAATTAAACTAACACCATCAACTCATACCTTAACAAATACAAAACAAATTTGAGATGTATTTAACGATTATTTTATCAACTTCCCTTACTCACTTTCTAATACAAGTCCTGGCGATAGTGAATACACTTATAATCACCATGACTATAATATCACTAATTCATTATATCGTCACGAAATAACATATATGGAAACGTTTAAGGTTTTTATGAATCTTGATATCAATAAAGGACCAGGACCCGATGACATTGATCCCGCCCAAGTCAGATATGTAGCCAATGAAATAGTCATAGCTCTCATTCATACCTTAAATCTGATATTCTGTTTCGGGGACATCCCTATAGAATTCAAAACATCTCGAATCATCCCAATTTTCAGAAAAGGTTCTATATCTGATGCTTCCAATTATCGACCTATCTCAATTTTCTCAGTTTTTACAAAAATATTTGAGAAATTGCTTTATAACAGATTATATGACTTCTTAGAGGCTAATAAAATAATTCATGACAATCAATTCGATTTCAGGAAAAATAGATCAACTGAACATGTCTTATTGACAGCTACTGACTTCATATACTCATCATTAGATCAAATAGAGTCGTTTTTTTTTTTCGACTTGTCCAAAGCGTTTGATACTGTAAATCATGAAAAACTAATTCAAAAGCACACGATGCAGGTATTAGAGGTAAACAAAATAATCTATTCAGAAACTATCTAATCCACGGAATTCAATATGTTAAGATCAATGAGTTTTATTCGGATGCCATGCAACTGTTATGTGGAGCCCCCAGGGCTCCACATTGGGACTCCTACTTTTTGTTTTTATGTAAATGATTTGTTTTTCACTCCAACACAATCGCAAATCATATTCTTTGCCGATGATACTAGCCTCTTCTTCCGTAAAAAGGATCATAACGAACTTTTTTCCATAGCCCAAAATAATATAAAAAAGTTCACCATGTATTTTATCGATAACCACCTAACACTCAATACTAATAAAACTAAATGCCTATTATTTACTAATTCCAAAAACATACATAACATCTCCTAATACTCACTAAATATCGGAAATGACTCTGTGCAGCTGTCTAGTGAAACTAAATTTTTAGGTGTTACGTTGCAGTCCAACTTAAAATGGGATGATCGCAACACTTGCTCTGTAAGTCAGTAGAAACATCGGTATCATGTGTAGGATAGACTATTTTCTCCCCTCCCCCTTTTTTTTTGATAGACTCATTGACATGTATTATTCTTTTTTCTTTTCTCACGTTTTCTACTGTCATTTAATATGGGGATTCACTACAAAAAATAATATACGCAGACTCCAAATACTATAAAACAAATTTTTCAACTTAATAAAACTAAAACTTACGTCACCGCTCTCTAACTCTGAAATAATGCGTAAATATGATATTCTACCAATAAACAAATTATTGAGTTATAAACTTGCTCTTATCATGTTCAATAACTTAAGATGTAACACTGGTATCTTCTATTTTGGTATTCAATTACCACAACATCTTTATCCAACCTCATCTAGCGCTAACTATAGACCTTATCGTACAAGAATTGGTCTTGCTTGCAGAAAAATGGGATATGCTGGTCCAAAAATATGGAACTATCTTCCACATTCAACTAAATCCACTACCTCTCGTTTAAAATTCAAGAATGATGTGCGGAAATTCCTTATTACACATTAATTACTAATCAAAATTTCAGTTTCTCTAACTTCTCATATCTGGTTGTATTCAACTACTTATAATAAACTTTCTGAAGCACCTGTGCATCTTTTGATTCATTCTACACCACTGGTTTTTTTTCTTCTCGTGTGTGACATTTTGTGCGTATCGTGTTCATTACAGTCTAAATCTTACTCTCTGACAGTATGGGCTCTGTAAGACTCATCTCCACCCATTACTGCCCGGGTGGTTATAAAATATGTTCCTTATTGTAGTATCAAGATCAATGTTTAGTTGCTTTACCATGTTCATTTGTATGTACTATTATTATTGTTCATTAACCACCCAAAATAAAGTGGTTGAAAAGCATGCCAACTGACACACTCAAATTCTCATCAATACCACGATCATTGTCATAATATGCAGTTCTTACAAGGACTTTGCCAAACAGCTAAAATTTGTTCCAATTTTGAAAATTTTATTTGTTAATTAAAAATTAATATATGGATTTTACAGAAAAAAACTTCGGATTCGTAATTAGGGGGTCTAAAATCTATAAATAGCAATATTAGGAATTCTCAGTTAGGAAAATCACTCGTGGTGGTTCCCTTGTAAACTCGTGTTTGTAAAAATTGCAACACCATGAAGGAATCACTTGATTGAGCTGAAACTTTCAGGAAATGCAAATTAGGGTATGCTATTCAAATGATTAGAATTTCAGAGTCATCGCGCATGCGTGGGCTGAGCAGCGCCCTCTGAACTGCTGATGGATCCGTATAAATAGAGGGCTGTAGCGGGGCGTGTATGTTTATCTGCTAGTAAAATGCTAGGTCGTTTAATGTAGTTATCTGCTAGGTAAATGTTAAATAAAACATCACTATGCCTTTACGACGAAAGAGGACATTTCAGCAAGTTACGGAGTCTGAACGGAGACGAGTGATCGGCCTTCGTGAAGGAGGGTTTTCTTATCGTGCAATAGCAGCTCGTATGGGGCGTAACAGCAGCACAGTGATGCGAGTGTGGAAGCAGTGGGTTCAAGAGAACCAGACAACTCAGAAATCCGGGAGTGGACGCCGAAAGGTGACGTCAGCACGGGATGATAGACACCTGGTCCGCATGGCGGTGACGGACCGTTTTGCTTCATCTGGACAGTTGGCAGAACGTTGGTGCACTGCTACAGGTGTATCATTGTGTGCTTCATCAATTCGTCGGCGTCTACTGCACCGTGGACTGCGTGCAAGAGTTCCTTTATACAGGATCCTCCTGACGCAAAACCATCGGCGCCTGCGGCTACAATGGGCTCATGGACATAGAGACTGGCGTGCTGATTGGCAACAAGTGGTGTTTTCTGATGAATCCCGCTTTAATTTGGGGTACAGTGATGGCCGCATCCGTGTTAGACGCTATACCGGTGAACGCCACCTTCCGGAGTGCGTTATCCAACGTCATAGTGGACGAACCCCCAGCGTTATGGTCTGGGGTGCGATTACGTAACATGGACGATCTCAGCTGCTACGAATTGTGGGTAATCTTAACAGCAACCGGTACATCAATGAAGTTCTGGAGCCCGAAGTTGTTCCCTTCCTTCAAGGCATTCCCGGAGCTGTATTTCAACAGGACAATGCCCGCCCACATATTGCCAGGAATGTTCAAGACTTCTTTTCATCACAACAGATACAGCTTCTTCCTTGGCCTGCCTATTCGCCGGATATGTCGCCGATTGAACATGTGTGGGATTTCGTTGGTCGGCGTCTCGCTCGTGATCCTCGTCCCATAGCTACTACCCTCGCCTCGCCACCAGGTCTGTCCGACCTCCTGGATCCCACCGGATCCCCCCGCCTTCGCGCTGCCTCCGTGGCTGTGCTAAACACCTTCCTTTCCGGTCTTGGCCGGTTCCTGTAGGTTACTCGGCTGGCCCATGGGGGTGTCTCCGGTCCTGCTGCCTGGGCCGTGGCCGTTCCCCGTGACGGTTCCAACGGCTGCTGGTTTCGGTGTGCGTTGAATGACGACTTTACGTGAACGTGCATCTATGAATGCCGTGTTGATCGGCAATCCATCTCCCCCTCAGCCGCCTCGGCGGCTGATTACGCTGTTCAAGCGTCCTGTCTGGGATTACAGCGCCGCCCCCGGCGGCCACCCTTCCCAATGAAACCCTTGCACAATCCTCCTCCTCCTCCTCGTCCCATAGCTACTACAGATCAATTTTGGGGTCGCATACAAGCAATCTGGAATGCTCTTCCTCAGGCACACATTCAACATCTGTTTGATTCCATGCCACGTCGTATAGCATCACTTATTGCAGCGCGTGGTGGCTTCACCAAATACTGATTTTCGACATGTAATATTGTTTTTTTGCTTTGTAATTTTAATCGTTTATTTGTATCAACACAGGTCGTTTGTACATTAAATTTCATTCAATTCGGACGAGTCCTTCATGGTGTTGCAATTTTTACAAACACGAGTATAAATATGTTCATTATAATAAAATGGTGTTCATTAGGCAAAAGCTATCTGACATTAACTGCTAAATTTAAGTGGTAGATTCCAGGTTTGACTAAGGTAAGTTGGGGCCCAGGGCACAAAGAAATTTTGCGATACCCCCCGGCCTATTTTTTAACACACAAAGATATATATACACACACATACACATGTATTTATGTTGTCATGTCACACAATTTCTGTGTCAGGATATACCCTGTTCTACAATTTCTGACCGTGGTCCATTATGCTAGCATGTATAGCAAGTAAAATCCCTAATTTGAAGGTACAGAAAGTGCTGAAAATTTTTTAATCCAATGAGGAAAAAAACCCAATGAAATTTAGAGGCCCAGGGTCCATGCGGTAATCAGGGCCTGGGTAGACTATGATGATTTCTTAGGAAATCTATTTGTGACATAAAACCCTGGCATACATTTCCTCTTACAGAAGCTCCACTTGGTGGCCCATGAAAGTTGGCTGCTATGTTTCTTTGCTCTGCATTTTTTTGATAATGAAAATGATTTTTAATTAAATTAAGTGTGATAAGTCTGGAATCAGTTTTATAATCTTACTAATTTGTATGACTTACATCTATTTCTCTGGTTTACAATTTGCATTATATTCTACGACATAGGTGTTTTTTCTAACTGCATATTTACAGCCATGAATGAAAATCGTTACAAATGAAATTCACCTGCATTGGTGGGGTCTGAGGGAATTTGTTATATGGCAAAAAGGTGCACTGAGTTTTCTCGTTATTATTGCATACCTTTATCGAAGTTAAACTTTAATAAATGACCAGAGAAAGGATTAAAAAATGGAGATATAGAGATTCACTCGCATTGGTTGCCGATTGTATGCATCCAGCTCTGACTGGACAGGTCATGTCTCAAACCAATTTTCAAGTGTTTTTCACTGGGATTAATGCAAAACTGGATCTTATGGCTGCTCAAATGTCTAGAATTGCAGTGATACAAACCATGGTTGAGTCCTTCATGGAACAACAAGCGATAATAATGCAGCATGTGGATGGCTCAGAAAAACTCACATATGAACTTTCTGGTAGGATTGTCGATTTTGAGGAAAGATGTGCTCATCAGGAAGATGAGATTTCTGAACTGCATGCTTATTTTAATAAAATTGAGCAGCATTCAAGAAATCATAATGTTAAGATTCATGCAGTATGTTTGCAACATGTAATTAGATCCGAAGACCTACCTTTTAAAGACGTAATATTAACAATTAGACATAAAATAGGTATTGCTTCATTAACGTTAGAGGATATTGATCTTGCCCGCTATTTGCCTTCAAGAACCATGAGGGTCCCCCCCCCCTCCCTGATCATTGTAAAATTTACTACAAGATATACCCGTGATGAATTTATATCACATAAGAAAATAAAACTAGCAAATGGTGATATTTTCAACTCTGATGACATATCGTCAGTCTATATAAAGGAAAACTTGACTCCATTTAGCAAGAAACTTTTCTGGGAAGCTAGAAAATTTGCTTCAGATAAAAATTATAGATTGGTTTGGTATAGAAATGGAAAGATTTTCTTAAGACATAGGGACTGAGGCCATATTGATTAATAGACATCATGACTTGGTACAATTGGAGTTTAATCACAGGTTTCATTGTTTGTTGTGGTTTCTCAACAGTTTACTTCATATTGATTGTGTTCTTGGCCACATTGTTTTTTTTTAACTACAGTTATTGTTTGGCTTGTGGATTAATATATTTAATATTTGGTTTTTGGTCTTAGTACCGATAATCCTTTCTTTGTATACATAAGCTCAAATCAATGATGATATTTAAATTATGCATTACGAATGTACAGTTTACAAGTACCAGTACACACTTCGAAACAAAGGTTTGGCAATTTTTGAAAAAACAGACTGAGTGATTAAAGAAAAAGATATTTAAACAACCATACACTATACAAAAAGAATATATTTTTTATTAATTTGCAATGTTTTGGCTACATAACCTTTCTGTAGTTTCAAAAATGCATGAAATTTTAATGCTAATAAAAAAGGAAATGTACACACTACTCGAGACAAAAATATGGAAATTCTAAATATCAAGACAAAAATATGGAAATTTTCTTTCTAGTACTTGGTCTAACCACCCTTGGCTGTGATAACTGCTTGGATTCTACAAAACATGGACTCTACTAACTGCTGACAATCATCACCTGTGATTGCAAACCAAACATCATGAATTGTTTTCCTTAAATCATTCATTGCAGCTGATTTCACTTTAGCAATAGCCCTTTTCAAAATTTTTCCAAATGTTTTCAATTGGGTTAAGGTCAGGACTATTGCCTGACCACTTGAGAACAGTGATATCGTGTTCCTGCAACCATGCCATAGTATTATTGGCTGTATGACATCATGTTCCATCCTGGTGGTAAGTGGACTTGCCATGTGGAAAATAATAATTTGCACTTGGAATGAGGTGATCTGCCAAAATTTTGACATAATAGGGACTGTTTACATTCCTATTAAGGAAACAAAGACTTGCAACACCATAGGCACACATGGAACCATATACCATCACACTTGGAGGAAATTTGACCTGACTTGAAACGCCGGATGAATGGAACTTCTCTTCTTTGCGACGCACTGCTTTTGTTTACCATCATTAAACAGACAAAATCTGCTTAAAAAATAACTTATCTTTAATTAAGGACATGAAACGTGGAGCACAGAAGATTGGAAAAAGGTTATTTTCAGAGACAAAAGCAGATTTTGTCTGCTTAATGATGGTAAACAAAAAGTAGTGCATCATAAGGAAGAGAAATTTTATCCACCCTATGTTTCAAGTCAGGTCAAATTTCCTCCAAGTGTGATGGTATATGGTTCCATGTGTGCCTATGATGTTGGAGGTCTTTGTTTCCTTAATAGGAATGTAAACAGTCTCTATTATATTGAAATTTTGGTAGATCACCTCATTCCAAGTGCAAATTATCTTCCACATGGCAAGTACACTTACCAGCAGGTTGGAGCAGCATATCATACAGCCAAAAATACTACGGCATGGTTGCAAGAATACGATACCACTGTTCTCAAGTGGCCAGGCAATAGTCCTGACCTTAATCAAATTGAAAACATTTGTGAAAAAATGAAAAGGGCTATTTCTAAAGTGAAATCACTTTCAATGGATGATTTAAGGAAAACAATTCATGATGTTTTGGTGTGCAATCGCAGGTGATGATTGTCAGCAGTTAGTGGAGTCTATGCCTCGTAGAATCCAAGCAGTTATCACAGCCAAGGGTGGTTAGACCAAGTACTAGCTAGAAAATTGCCAAATTTTTGTCTTGATTTTTAAAATTGCCAAATTTTTGTCTTGATTTTTAAAATTGCCATACTTTTGTCTTGAATAGTGTTTACATTTTCTCTTTTATTAGCATTAAAATGCATCTTTGAAACTACAGAAAGATTATGTAGCCAAAACATTGCAAATTAATAAAAAATATATTCTTTTTGTGTAGTGTATGGTTGTTTAAATATCTTTTTTTTTAATCACGCAGTCTGATTTTTTAAACATTGCCAAACCTTTGTCTCAAAATGTAGTTACCTTTCATATAAGTGATCACCTGCCAGTACTTTTCTTTTCAAGCAGCACAATGTTATACCCATCATAACCAGAAATCATTTACTATTAAGGATTATTCCCCTAACAATTTGGCTTCTTTTATTGACCTACTCACTATAATAGACTGGACAGATATTTTGCCGATAATGTTGATGATTCTTACAATCACTTTATCACAATAATTAAACCTCTATATGATAAATGTTTTCCCAATATGCACATAAATAACATAAATAGGACTAGAAAGATTAGAAAACCTTAGATCACTGATGCTCTCTTGCATAAAATGAATATGAAGAATAAACTTCTTTCTAATTTCACTACTTCCAGATCACCTAAATTACTTCAGCACTTCCATTTATACCATAACAAGGAATTAAAATTTGTGAAAAGGATTTTTTTACATAAATTTTTCATTGAATCTGATGCTAGCAAAACCTGGAATACAATTAACTTATGCGCAGCATCAGTCGAAATCTAATATTATTACTCTTAAACTTCACCGGTTTAATTATGGATCTTAAACAAATTGATAATGCCTTAAATGATCATTTTATTAATTTTCCGGCCTCACTCTATGGGCACCATATAGAAGATCATATTGATTTGAACTGTCACGATTATAATATATGCAACTATTTTTTTTTTTTACATGAAATTTTGATTGATGAATTAATTAGTTATTCAGCAGTTGGATAATAACAAAGGACCTGGATTTGATGAAATTCACTATAGTTATCAAATCTTTTTATTAGTTTCTTATTACCCCACTCTTACATATATATAACCTCATTTTCTCCACTGGTAATATCCCTATTGATTTTAGAATTGCATCAGTCACTTTAATTTTTAAAAGCTGTTCCAAATCTAACTTTGCTAATTATAGACTTATCTCCATTCTGACCATTTTTGACAAAATATTTGAAAAATCGCTTTATAAACGCAGAAGCGGATTTATGATTTTGCTGTCCGTAGGCTCTGGCATATTTTTCCACCTATGGGCTGACATATTTTGCTACCTATAGGCTAACATATTTTTCCACCTAATCTTAACAAGCATAACTAGAGGCATACAGAACAGATTTTAGCGCTTTTATCTAATTCTTAATTTGAAGCCCCTGGTGGTTATTTCAAATTTGTCTTTTCGCAAATATTCGTGAATTTGACACCTTTTGAGCCTCTCTCAAACAGTGCCAGTGGCAGCTCTCCCTTTGTCAATGTTTAGTTACGGCTCTGAACATAACAGTTTGAAATTAATTCAACTGGCCACTAAAAAAATTCAGGCCCACCTTTGCAAATCCTTCGTCTGTAAACTTTTCTTCGAAAATTTACCGCGTAAGCCACAGCCTACATAGTCTATTATATATATTATTAGTCTATTATATTATTAGTCTATTATATTATATATTATATTATTAGTCTATTATATATTATATTATTAGTCTATTATATATTATATTATTAGTCTATTATATATTATATTATTAGTCTATTTTGTTATATATTATATTATATTATATCCACCACTATATAAATGTCTCCTTTTCTTTCTAGCTAACTTCATTATCCATAATAATCAATTTTGTTTTTTACCAAATCTACAGAACATGCACTTCTTTCAGCTACTGATTATATTTACTCTTCTCTTGATTCTAAATGCTCTTCCGTAGAACTTTTCTCTCTCTCCAGGGCCTTTGACACAATCATAATAGGTTACTTTATAAACTTAAGCTTGTAGGCATTTGTGGCTTACCCAATCTCCTTCTTAACAGG
>QLNU02015360.1:92010010-92092076 GCA_006491805.2 Dysdera silvatica | reverse complement strand
GTCCAAAACCAGTTTCGGACATCCAAAACCTAATCCTGGCTGCTTGTGAATTAAGCATTTCAAAAATCATGATAGCAGAATCTACGCCAAACATCATTCCTCCCTGGTTTGATATTGGCAGTCACATCCATTTGGATCTATCATTTTATCCAAAAGACAATACCTTGGACATTGCCCATTGGCAGGCATTCACTGATCTGTCTAATAAGTATGAAGGCTACACTTTCATTTTCATAGACGGATCAAAAGTGGATAAATATGTCGGTGTGGCATTTGTCTATGGAGATGTCATTCACAGTCAACAACTGCCAAAATTCTGCTCCATTCTCACAGCAGAAATCCATGCCATAGGATTAGCACTATAATACATTTTGGATACTTTATTAACTCCGACTGTCATGTTCTGCAAAGCCTGGCTTCATTCAAAATCTTGCACCACTCTGAAATCCACAGAGTTTACAAACAACTTCTGAATATAAAACGCTCACAGTACATTGTGAAATTCTGTTGAGTTCCAGGCCATGTCGGAATTTCCGGCAATGAACAGGCTGACATTGCTGCAAAATCAGCAACTGTAAAATCTGAGTGTATGGCAGTTCCGTTTTGAGAGCTTAACTCTCATGTCTCTTCCCATCTGTGCAGGATTCGGATGGTGCTTAAAAGCTTGAAAAAGAGCTTAATTTTTTTCCCAATTTTTAAGGCCCTTAAAAAGTACTTAATTTTTTAGCAGTGTCCTGAAAATTTGCAATTGCAGCAAGGTGCTTAATTTTCTCATGATAACCGACCACAAAATCAGTTCCGGCATCGAATCTTTCCCCTTTCCAAGCTTTCTTGCACGTCACATGGTGTTTCTTAGCCAGTCATCAGGTATATTGCTTTAAGCAAGGCCAAACTAGATTGCTCCTTTGTCTTTTCTGAAACTAACGTGGCAACTTCCTGCCCTTCCCATCGTTCTTAAATTTTCTCCTGCTTCGAAGTACAGAGCAAAGCAGTAGAGTGTGAAAGTGTTTGACATTTCAAGATGCTTGGAAAATGCAGCTTTAATGTATTTTGGCTTGAAAAAGAAGTTTACAAAGGGTGGCTAATATCATATGAGCCTAACAAATATAAAGCTAAATGCCGATTTTGCTGCAAAGTTATAGACTTGGGAAATATGGGTGAAGCAGCACTAAAGGTTCATATGAAAGGTATGTACTTTATGCTGTTTTCATTCAAATTTTTATATTTATTTGTGCACACTCTGTGAATTATCCGGGTGGTCTTGCTGTTTTCCTTGGGAATTAGGTTATTTTGCTGTCTATCAGGGGCATAATTAGGCTGGGGCAACCGGGGCCCGCCAGCCTGGGAACCCTGTGTGCAGAACATCTGGAGGCTTTTTAAGAGGATAGGCGGTCCACTTCGTTTTTGGGGGTTGTCTTCAAAATGCATGAAGCTTCATTGAGTTCATCTTTGAGTTATTACTGGCTAAAAGCCAGTAATAACTCAAAGCTTGAGGATTTTCTCTAAATCACATTATTTTAAGGAGAAAAAAATTATGAAACTGTTCAATCACACTCGATTTTTTCTTCTTCCAAAAGTATATATATATGTGTGTGTATATAGTGTATATTTTCTGCGACTATGCCGCCATATTCTACTATGCAGGGACATACCTGTAGAATATCAACATTCACGTCATATGCGGAAAGTCCCTGATTTTGCAGAAAATTTTTTTTTTTTTTAATGTATATAACCATATATATTTTTTTTTTTTTTCGAAAAATTTTTCAAATTTTTTCCCCATTTACATTTTAGCCCAAGCTTGGGATACTTCTAAATCTGTTGACAAACTAATACACAAGAACTCATCTCTTCCTTTCAT
Organism: Dysdera silvatica; assembly: GCA_006491805.2. NCBI lineage: Eukaryota > Metazoa > Arthropoda > Arachnida > Araneae > Dysderidae > Dysdera > Dysdera silvatica. The sequence goes on along the minus strand of QLNU02015360.1, from coordinate 92,090,215 downwards.
GTATTTGTAGTTTTTCTTTTGGCAAGTTGGTTTTAATTTTTTTTAAATCAATTCATTTTTAACATAGTGTTATGTAGATATTTTTTTCAGAAATTCGTTTGTCAACGACCCTATATAGTTTTGCAGAAAATTTCTGGTCCAGTATTTGTATACGCAGAAAGCTTTTGGTTTTATGCAACCCTGTAGAAGGGGTTGGGATACTCTATTTGGTAATTGTTGAATTGATTGGCTGTTAGTTCTTTAAAAATATTGTAATTTGTATCAGTTTAATTTCTTGTTGCAATGCTAATTTGAATGGATCAAAATTTGTATAGTACAGATACCACTTTACATACTGTGTTTTTCACTATAGCAACATACATATGGTATGCAGGTGTGCCACAAGGGATTGGAGTTCTTTGAAAAAATATAGTGGTAATTTAGGAGGCAGTCCTTGAAAATTCTGAGATAAATTTTGAAGTCCTTGAAATATGCTTTACGGTTTTGCAACAGATTTGCTGAACACTTTAGTTAAATCATCCCAATGAGAAACAAGTTTCTGCAACTTAAAAAATTTGATTTTATGTTGTGATGACATTTCTGCAATTCACTGTTGAAAATTTACATTAAATATGAATGAAGCCTTTTTGTATTGCATTTTTTTTAACGCACTGCCATACAGTAGCGCACAAAGTTAAACTTTTTTTTGCTTGAGTGCAGTAGCATATTTGCAGTCAGTAAAAGCCCAGGGTTGGGGGATTTTCTACAAATTGCATTATTGTTGGGAAGAAAAAAAAACGGTGCAAAACTGCTTAATCACAATCGAAACTTTTTCTGCAAGGGACCATATATTTTTCTTTCTTACGTTGTTGAAGTTCTGCTAAAAGGTTCCTGTGGCAGAAAGTCATGAGACAGTCTGTGACTGTCATTATGCAGCTTCCTTTTTTTTAGGGGGTCATTACCAAAGTGAGTGACGTTTCACTTTCAACACCATCATCACTTTCATCACAATCAGTAAAAGCCCAGTCTTGGGGATTTTCTCTACCGTCGTGTTGCGTTAGCAGTGGCTTACTGTAAGTTTTTGGCAGGGGGCAAAGGTGGATGATTGCGCCCCTCTTTCTCTTACCAGATTACGAACTCAAGCTCATTTTTGCAAAATTAAGTTTATTTTTCTCTCATTTTGTGGCCTTAAATGTTGGCACCTAGGGCAACTGTACCCAGTTACCCACAAATGTTGGCACCTAGGGCAACTGTACCCAGTTACCCACCAAGGTTCGCCACTACTGTCGGAGGAAAAACATCTCAGCAAAACTTCTTAATCACGATTATAATTTTTCCTGCATGGGACCATATATTTTTTACAATTATGTTGCTAAATTTCTGCTAAAGGTTTCTTGTGGCAGAAAATGGGGAGGTGGCAACTCTAGTCCCCATTTATTCTTGAAAGTCATGCCAGGGAGTGGGGACCCTGTAATAAAAGTAATAATAAATATATAAGTGAATTTTCTTCGATTTGTATTGCTAATGAAATAAAATTGTATATTTTTGTTAAATAGTAGTATATATCTAATTTTTATTTCTATTGCAATAGTCAAAAAGCGTCAAGAATTGATGGAAGCCAAACAATAATCGTGCCATTGTTTTTCATATGAATAAAGCAGGATCGTCTTGTCATCCAACTAACAGAATATCTGGAATTGAAGAATCCATCTCAAATGTGTTGTCACTCATGCCTCAAGCATCTGTCTCAAACAAGTCACTAATTTCAAATTTTATGCAAAAAAAACTGGTGTCCAGACTGCAGAGATCATATGGGCCCTAAAATCCATAAAGGGCCATTACCCTTGCCAATCCTCAGAAGATACGAGTCAGCTATTTGCTATTATGTTCCTAGACAGCTGAATAGCAAGTCAATTTTCTTGTGGACAAAAAAAATTAGCATATATATGTTGATTTGGGTTAGCTCCACACTTTCAAAAATTGCTTGCAAACTCTTTTAATGCAACTGAGCATTGCACATTATTGTTTGAAACATTGAATCAAGTCAAACAGGAAAAAACAAATGGATATACATATAAGATTTTGGGACAGAGAACTAAATGCAGCATGTACTCGATACTATACTACTGTGTTTATGGGCCATGCAACATCCCAGGATTTATTAAATGCCTTCAAGAATGCAACAGAGGATATTTTACATAGAAAAATCCTTCAAGTTTCAATGGATGGTCCAGCTGTCAATTGGGCATTTTATGAAATTCTCCAAAGAGATGTAATGAATAATTATGATTACAGAATTTTAAATGTTGGTAGCTGTGGCTTACATGTACTTAATAATGCATTTAAACATGGGGAATTGGAAACAGAATGGGATATTTCCAGCATTTTGAGTTCGTTGTATTATCTTTTCAAATGTTCTCCAGCTTGATGGGATGATTATGTGAGGCTTTTGAGTTTTAAAAGATTTCCTTTAAAGTTTGTAAATCACAGATGGTTGGAAAATGTGCCCTGTGCTGAACATGCAATTGAGATTTGGTTAGATGTCGGACATTATGTAAAAAATGTCCGCAAGGGGTTAATAAAAACGATAAAACCACCAAGGTCATTTTTGGCGATCGAAAATGCATGCAAAGATATTCTAATTACTGCAAAACTTTCTTTTTTCCTTTCTGTGGCAAAACTCTTGTCAATTTTTGACTGTTTATCAAGGTGACAAGCCACTGTTACCATTTCTTGCTACAGATGTTTTAGTGCTTGTAACACAGGGTCTAGCCACATATAATATTATGAAATCTGATAGTATTAAAACATTGTCTGTGTTAAAAAATTTTAAGTACAACTTTGAAGATAGAGAAAGTTTGTCACCAATAAATGATATAGGCAATGCTTTCAGTACTGATAAACTATTGTGAGATTTTAAAAAGCAGAAAAAGGTATCAGAAAAGGAAGTACTGAGTTTTAAAAATGACTGTCGGAATTTTATTCTCAGAATGTTACAACAAATTGCCGAGAATTGCCCTATAAGTTATTCCTTGGTTCGTAACCTTGTGTGTTTGGATCCAAGATATATGATCAGTGAAAACAACTGCATTACAAAAATGCAAAAGGTATTGGAAAAATTAACAGAATGTAAAAAGTTTAATGAAGATGAGTGTAAAAAAATTTTATCCCAATTCCGAAATTTTTTAAATATTGCAGTAAACTACAATAAACAGAATTTTTCCAAATACGATGTGACAAAATGTAGACTGGACACATTTCTGAATAAGTATATGATGAAGCAGGATTACAGCGATTTGTTGCTGGTCGTAAAAGCTTTATTGTTACTGTCTCATGGTCAAGCTGCAGTGGAATGAGGGTTTTCAGTGAACAAGCATTTGGAAGTGGAAAACCTAAAGGTTCGTTCATACATCAGTCGAAAAATTGTCTATGACCACATGCTGTTATGTGGGAAAATTGAAAATGTCAAAATTACAAAGGAGTTAAGAGATTTTGTTTCTGCTGCTAGACAGAGGTATATGCATTTTCTGGGTCAACAAAAGTCAGAAGTAGTAACTGCCAAGCAATCTCTTAAAAGGAAGAAAATAGAGGATGACCTGACACATTTTACCTTGAAAATGCAGAAAACTGAGACATAATTGAATTGGAAAAATCTGCAGATGAGTTGGTGGATAAAGGAGTAGTTTTGAAAACTATCGATTGCTTTTTGAAATCAAATGAGTTTAGAAAAAAAAAAAAACTTGTTTCGAAGAAAAAAAGAACGAACTTAAAAATTAGATCACTTTTCAGTAGATCCTTTGCATATGCTAAACTGAGAAGTATGTATTGAAAGCTTACTTCACTCCAATAAATTTGATTTCCATGAAATGTGGTTTTACTTGTTAAGTGCTAAACAAATAAGTTGCAAGCTATTACATTTGAACAAACAGCAAAGCTTTACATTCGTAAAAATTGCTTTAAGTTGATAGTAACATAAAGAATAATTTAAAATTTTGGGGGTGCTTAAAAAGTGCTTATTTTTTTTTCTCTGAAAAGAGTCTGAACCACGTAATAACACTTACTGCATTGAAACATTTTAAATGAAAGTTACGAGAGCAGTAACAGTATGCCAGCGCACAGGCATACAGTGGAAATTTTTTTTTTCACATGCAGATAGTGCGTAAAGAAATATGACATTTAAGCAGCTGTTAATCGTGTACAGGACGATGTAATGGGTGTTCCTCGATGTGGCCGTCATCATTTATTTGTAACAATTCAAGCCAATGCAGAATGTGTTCAACAGCGCATCGCAACTAATCCTCTGTGATGCTTCGCACATGCAGTGAGATGAAATTCTTTAAATTACCCACAACTAGAAGTCGCACGGAGTAAGATCCGGCGAATGTGTGCCCGTGATTAATAAACGAACGACTGATAACACACGCACTGGTGAAATGCTGCAGCAAATAAGCTCTGTCAGACTGTGCAACATGTGGGTACATGCCATCTTGCATAAAATGGTAGATGCAACACACTGTGTTGGCCACATTGAGCAACCTCCATTGTACACGATTAATAGCTGCTGACTTGCTGCATTTCTTTATGCTCTATCTGCATGTGAAAAATCTTTTTTTTCCTATAGTGCTCCTGCTGTGCCGGTGTGCTGTTATTGCTCGCACAACGTTCATTTTAAAATGTTTCGATGCACTAAGTGTTACTAAATGTTAAAAATGTCATTTGTCTTGCGTGTTGGTCATTTCAGAGCTTGCTTTTGCAGTATTGCGCTAAAAAGCGCCCCATAGCGAACGTTTTTGAAGTAAATATTTTTGCAGATTCCTTTTCCGCATCCTTTGAATAGTCTATATACCAATTTTGGTGCAAATCTACTAAACGGTTCAAGCTTCAGGGTGCTCTAAATAGGTCAAGTTTAATTATAACCACCCTGTATTTTCGTTGGCCTGAAGCTCCTCATTGTATATGCATCCTACTGTATTAGAATTTTGTTTTTGGCATATTTGCCCTACATGAACATTATATTACGTCAGTTGCCTTAGCATATGAATCCAAATGTGTAAAAAGTAATTTGAGGTAGGCAATTAGCAGACACCATAAAATTAATAGAATAAAAATGCTGATTATCAAAATTGTGTTATCAGAACCGTTTTGGAAGCAAGAAAATGACTGTTATAATTATTACAAATATATGTTGAGATTTGAATAAAAAATAAGGAATTTTGGTTGATTTACTTAATTGTGTATATCAAAGAATTCTCCCTAATTAATAAAATGGAAAAATTATTTTACTGAAATTATTATTATTACTGAAATAATTTTAACACTCCATGTTTTCAGAGATTCAAGCTAGTCTTCATTTGCACTTATAAGTGTCTAAAAAAAATGAATTACGTACACACTCGGACTTAACTTGAATCAGTGATTTTTGGGTTTCATTTATTTGTTTCCAGTTTAAGTATAAAAATATCAGCTGTCAAATTGATTTCCATTATTAACTATGCTTATTTTTGATAGAAAAATAAGTGCAATGGTTGTTTTTATTGGACTTTTTTTTAAATCACCAGGTTCTTATTGGCGTGTTGAATGATATGAAATTTTATTGCTGAAACTGGGATCAGTTCCAATTCTGATAATCACTGATTTACTGCCTTAGCATAAGGTTATTGATTAATGGTAGTTGCCAGCAGTGTTTTTTATAAGCAGTATCGTATCGCAATTTGCGATGCAAAACGTGAAAAATGCGATAAAGTCAAAATTTTGCATAGCAAACTGCGATATGAAATGGTTACAGCAGGAAAAACGATCTTGGAAAATAAAAATTGAAATTATGAACAAAAAGATTATTAACAAAAAGTTCACGCGAAAATTGTGAACAAAAAGTTCACGCGAAAATTATGAATAAAAAGTCACAAGACCAAATCATATGATTTGAAAAGACCAGAGACAAGTCCATGGTAAATAAGTGGCACCCTCTATGGCTCCCAAGCAAGAACGCTATCCACTGGGCAAACCCGGCCATTCGATGGTTCTATTTGGCCTAATTTTCGATAAATGATATGGCAACAGTACTGCTTTGTTTGCATCGGAATTTTCATTGATGCTTTTGGAGGATTAAACATTTCCTGTATTCTTCGTAAAATAAGAACAACCAGGTTTATTATAATGTCCCGCAGCAGATGGTATACCATCACTATGCTTAAAATGGCAAATGGAATTAGATCCATGAAACGCGGTAGTCATGCTGCTTCTAATGGAAACGAATGTCAGTGTATTGCGATCTATGCAGAAAACAAGTAATCAAGCTGCACTGTTTGAGAAATTTCAACACTTCATTTATAGATGGTGTTAGTATTTCTATAAAGAAAGAGAACTATTTGAAACACGCAAAATCAGATATGCACAGACATGCCATCAATATCGAAAATAAACCCAAATCAGTACAAGAATTTTTTTCAAAGTACTCCATTTGGGAAGTCAATGGAGTTGGCGAAGATGTAAAACATCGCATTAATAAATTAGTTGACATATCTTATGTTTTGGCTTGAAAAGAAATTGCTTTCAACAAATTTCCAAAGTTTGTGGAACTTTAAAAAAGACATAGTGTAGCACTTGGATCTTCTTACAGCAATGTGTGAAGAATTTACCGAGTACATTGCGAAAGTAAAAAAAAAATGATTTGAAAAACGAACTGAAGAAAGGAAATCACTTCAGTATACATTGCGATGGGTCCACTGATGTAAGTAATATAGAACAAGAAATCGTCTTTCTAACATATATGAATAGCAGCAGCAATGAAATAGAATGTAAATTTTTGAAAACAACAACTGGAGAGGAATACTGCAGAAGCTGTACTTTTGGCAATTAAAAATGTTTTAGATTCCTTCGGTATTTCCAAATTTAAATATAAACTTGCTGGTGGGACTGCAGTTAACATGGGATTTAGAAAAGGAGTTGCTGCTGAACTGCAGAAAATGTGTCCTTGGCTGATTACAGTTTACTTCCTCAGTCATCAATTAGAACTGGCTCTTAAAGATTATGTGCACTCCACCTATCTGGAGGAGGTGATTTTACTTTTGAATGATCTCCATAATTTTTGTAGTAAGAGTTTAAGTAGATTGAACCAATTTCGAGGATTGGCATCAATTTTAAATAAACATTCTGCTTCAATACTAACTTCAAGAGCGTAAGGCTTACAGTGGGTAGCTCATACATCACATTCCGTTGAACTTCTGACAAAAATTATGGAGTCGTCATACAACAAATGGAAACTTTGGTATTGGAGAAAGCTTCCACGACTGCCAAATTATTTTTTGTATTATCAAAAAGCTAAAATCTGCAAAATTTGCTTGGGTGTTGTTTCTCAAAAGTGTATTAAATTGTTTTACAAAGCTATCTCTCGCTTTACAGTCAGATGATGTCGACATAGCTTGTACATTCCATTGTGTAAATAGACTGCTTGAAATGTTTGAAGATATGAAAGAAGGGAAATTCGAGAATCCTCTTGCAGAGCTACTGCATTATGATGTTGATTGTCCTGATTCAGATGAAGATCTCCCATTTTACCGAGGTATTATGTTGACAAATGTTTCGTCTATTTCAGCTTTCAAAAACATGTATAATGCAGTTTTAAGTGAGCTACATGATACGGTCTATAATAGATTTTCTGATTTATATAAATCTACACTTATCCATTCTTTGCTGAAAATTATTCAAGATAAAGTATGGCCTACTGATTTAATTCCTCTGACTTCATATGGAGTAGAAGAATTACAATATTTATACAAGCATTACAAAGATTTATGAGATCACCCAGTATTAACAAATATGTCTTGGCAGACTTTTTAGACTTCGAAACCTTTTGGCTTTCAAACATAACTCATTTGAGTGGAAGTGCAATGTGGAAATGTTTTTCTAAAAATTATGGTAATGTATATCCAAATCTTCAGCATATCATAAACATTCTCAGGTTATTTCCTGTTTCCAATGCGTAGGAGGAAAGAGCATTTTCTACAATGAAAAGGGTTAAATCTGATTTCAGAAACAGATTGAGGACTATTTGGCTTAATCATTTGTTTCGAATATCGGTAGAAGGAGAAGCTTTAAGCGAGTTCAACCCATAAAGTGCAACGGTTACTGTTCTAAAAAAAAAATCGCCATCCTGAAATCAAACCATTTGACTATCAGCCATACAAAAAGCTAAAAGTTTCAAATTCCTCAAAAACTCAGTTTACTAATCCATCATTATCTTCTGATTCAGATTAAGAGATAATTTTTTACTTGTTTATTTCTATTCCACTTTTACACATACAGCTACAGCTACCATACACTTTTTGTTCATTGGTAACACGTTTTGTTCATAAGTATAACATCAAACTGTGTAATTGTATAAAAAGTGAAATTGCTGTAGATTTATACAGAATTGCTATACAAATACTTTATGCAGCAATTAGCTACACAAATGAAAAAAAAAAAAAACACTGGTTGCCAGTGGTGGATTTAGGAAATTGCTGCCCTTAGCCAAACATAGATTGTATAGTCATGCTTTTCTCCTTTAGGAAGAAGGAATAATTTTGCAAAAAAATTCACGTATGTAATATTTTTAACTTCTTGTTCATGAAGATATTTAAAACGAAAATGAAATCGATGAATTATGCAGGAGTGGATTCTTTTATTTTGGAAAATACATGGACAAGTTTAATACAATTTGATGTTTATTCTTATGCACAAGATTTGCAATAAGAATTATTATGTATACTAGGTAAAAAAGCATTTTAAACCTGGAGCCTTTTAAGTTTACGTTATCCTTTTCATGAAAAAATTATGTTAACATAGACGTTAAACTTATATTTATTCTGTATTTGTACTATAAAACAACTTTTTCAATATTAGTGAGTTTGGAAAATTTTATTTTTTGGATTCTTTGCTGCCGCCACTAAGTACATGTACCTTGTGTACTTACCTAGAAAACTGCCATCAATAGTTGCTACAAGTTCCACATTATAGTAACTTCATAAACTCTACTAATGTGTTTCATGCCAGAAATTATAAAAATGAAAAATATGAAATATTAAGAGATATACTAATTCTTCTAAATTTATGTATATTTGATATTTTGCATAAAAATGCCCATTAATTTATTATTGTGCATCCATTACACACAACCTATTTTTGATTATTTTTCACTGATCTGATCGCCAACTATATTGTACATCTACTTTTGACATGAATTACTGGTGTTGTTGAGGGATTAATATTCTCGTGGTTTACAAAACTTAAGCAATGAAAGGACATACATAACTAACACTTAGATTGGCTGGGAAAAGATTCACACACACACATTGTTTGCTTTGTGCTTTGAAATTAAATTATCACATAAATTAGTTATTAGATCATTATGCACACCTTTTCATGTATAAGTGTTTTATAATTGGTTTTAATTTGACTTCAAAAGGCGTTTTATAAATGCAAACTGCATGGCAATTAGACATTAATTGTAGTGCAAAAGTTCTGATTTTCCAGCATTTTCACAATAACTCTTTTTGTTAAAATTTCTTTAAGAAATGCCTCTGTATGGTTACTGTATATTTGATCTTGAACTCCCTGTATGGATATGAAAGAACAAATGAAACATAGTTAACTACACATATCTATCATGATTAATGTATAAATTTATTCTATTTTGTCTGACACAGGAAACAATATTTAACATAGTATTAAAATATTGGATTGCGTTTTTTTGTTTCTTCATCTATCTCCACACATATCATGCAGTGTATTCAATAAAATCATAAATGTGGGAAGTTAGTCTATATTTGAAAATATTTTTTAGTGCTCCAATAGTTGTGGTGTTGGTCGGCAGAAAAGAACGGCTGTCTGTCAACGTGGAAGACGGATCGAAAATAATGAAATTTGTGATTTCATTGCAAAACCACAACCTCAAATTAGAGAATGCAATGGGGTTAAATGTAAATTTAACTGGAGAAAAAAAGAGTGGTCAAAAGTAAGTTAATTTGCATTATTTAAAAATATTTAAATCAAGATGATCACTGCATGTGTTTGCAGCAGGGCTGTGGAACCTTTTCATATTGGAAGGCTGCATCGTTTGCTGTAATCCAAGAAGACGGTATGTTTTAATTGTATCTTTTAATCAGGGATTATTATTTCATTGAGTCTTCTTTTAGTCTTTGTATTTTAAATACAATCATTTGAAGATTACAATGAAAAAAGCCAAACAAAAACATATTAACAAAAATAAGAGGTTTGTTCCACAAAATTTGGATTTATTCAAAAGGCCGCACTTAATTGTTTAGAAGGTTTCATGTGATTTTAAGGCCACAGCTTCAGACTTGCGACATGTCCCAATTCTGTTAGGACAGTCTTGATTTTAAGTGTATTATTCCATGTCCCCACAGCATGATAAAGTTGTCTTGCTTTTTCAAAAAATATTTTTTTTAATAAAAACAAACTCTCCATATTTACCATTGTGTCTCAAGCTGTAAGCATTTTTTCATTGAATGATTTTGTAGAGCAATTTTTTTTTTCTCATATCACTGCAATTGATGCCTCTTCTAGGAAAACAGCACCATCTCAGTGGCCAACCTTCTAACATCAACTTTTTTATAATTTGGGAGTGTTCAAGTATTATGTAAGCCATATTACTTGATTCTCCATTGAACTCCATTTCAACCCCGCCCCCCCTCGGTAACTCTTGAAAGTAGAACTTTGAATAACTTCTATAAGCGTGAATATGTATTTTACTCAATTTTTAATTAATTTAAAAGGTATCATGATTTTCTAAAGGCTATTTGCAGCAAAAATATTTATTCATAGAAATGTAAATAATTCATATATAAAACAGTGTATGGTTCATGTATGTGAAGCTGAAAATAAAAGTTACCTATTATGTACCTCCACATTTTTTTAAAATTATTATCTGTTTTTATTGAAATTAAATGTACATCCAGCACATACACGGGTAAGGATATGGTAAACAATTCAAGGCCGTGGGACCCATCAATGTTTAGGAATTGCACATTAAATGTTCAAATCAATAGTTGGTGAAACCTCCATAGCGGTGATGAGTGCTTCTATACGTCCAGCTAAGGTATGATAAAGGTTCCTAAATATCATCATGCGACACATTCTGCCAGGCAGTCCTTACTTGTTGCACCAGATCTGCGACATTTTGCGGTGCCCAAATCCAGCAGCCTACCATGTCCCATACATGTTCGATTGGCGAAAGGTCTGGTGACGTATCTTGCCAAGGAAGAGTATCAACAGCACTGGGGTAGCTCACAGATATGCGAACCATATGGGGCCTGGCATTATCTTGTTGGAAAATGACTCCAAACTGTCGTGTCATGAAGGGTAACGTAAACGGCCACAGGATGTCATCAACATATCCAGAGATCATCCTAGGATTAAAAAGGGGCAGGGTGCTAGTCTGAGAAAAAGGGCATTTTGAATTTTCAAGGGTACATCAGAATACAAAAAAAGGCACTGTACTTATATTTAAGGGCACTCAAAAACAAAGAATAAGTATATGCGCTTTAGGCTTGGCAAATGTCATTATGTAAATCATAATTATTTACTAATATTTTAAATTACATAATGATAATATAATTAACTATTTAATATTAATATAATTATTTAATATTAATGTAATTAATTATTTAATAGTAATGTAATTATTTAATATTAATATAATTATTTAATATTAATGTAATATTAAATAATATAATAGTTGAAGTCCATTAGTGACATTTACAATTCTGTTGACAAGTTCATCCTTTTACGTATGTAGGCAAGGTTAATGAACAAAGTGACAGTATCTGGACTAATAAAAAATTATATACAATTTATTTACAGTGTTTGTGTGGAGAGAGATGTGGGATGGCCTAGGTACATTTACTTAAAATCTGAATAACTTGATTTAGCGTTTTCATATTTTATTGTATTTTACACATAAGTCTATTAAAGAAAATTTGTATAATTTTTTGCCTCAGCACAAACGATCTTGAATTAAACAACCTTGTAATGGAGACTTAACGGCCAACGCAACACCATCTTACATAATAAATAGCATTAGAATGTGGCAAAAATATGTAAAATTCTGATATTTTAATATACCATACATATAAATGTGACATCTGATTTTGCTTTTTTTAAAATGCTTACTTAGTTTTAATGAGAATTTGGATATAGTGACAAGTAAAGCTTCCTGTCTCTTTATGTTCCTTATAAACAGGTTAGACTTTAATAAATTTCTTCTTGTAAAGTCTTGATTTTCTTATAGTAAAAGGTGTCAACTCTGCACAGGTTTCACACCTGATTTACTATTATATACATTTTTGTTAGTGTGAAGTGGCATAAGTTTATGTAACATGTGTAGAAAGAGAAATAAATTGTTTTAATCATATTATACTTAAAATGCTATATGTATATACAGTCTTACTTACTCTGAAATATGTTTGTTATGATGCAGAATGAAATAAAACAGTTGTTTCAAGCTTGCACTAATATTACAAATATATTTAATATGTACTGATGTGATTTATTTTTCATTCTGGGTGGATTAATTATAGATTTCACCTATATAAAATAACTAATATTATGAAAATATGTTTGCTAAGTATATATTATTTTCTAGTGTTCAACTACATGTGGAAAAGGGCACAAATATCGAGAAGTTTATTGTTCGAATGGTGCTAACATAACTGTTCCAGATCATTTTTGTCATCATAAAAGCAAACCTCAACTCAAAAGAAGGTGCCATCAGCATTTGTGTACCATGACTTGGAAAGCTAGTCATTGGTCTGAGGTAATAATAATGGAATTTTATTTCAATCTTTTATAACAAGTCATTTTGACACTGTCATAAGGTTAAGATCAAAATAACTGTTGTTATGGAATCTTCTGGTGTAACTTTGTATTGTTTTGTTAACCTTTTCTGTTATAAAACAGTTTTATGCATACACATACAAAATTTTTTAATAAAATTTTTCCCCAAACCATGCCTTTTATGCTCATGGGCACAATTTATTAATTAAAATCATCTAGTGTAATGTATTGATGCTGGCATATATTTAATGTCTTGATTGATTTATTCAATCCTATAAATTCACCATAAAGCTAAGTATAGCTTTCAATTACTTAGAATTTAGGGTAGGTAGAGGATTCTAGGTAGTAGACAAACCTTGGCCTGATATGAAATTAATTTTTAAATTGCTGTGTTTAGTTTTTATAGCTTAGGTATCAACTAGTCACTTACTTTTCTACTTTTTTTTTAACCCTAGCACAAAGTATCACTTTCAAATTTTAACCCTTTTTCTCTTCACTATAAAATCTAAAACTCTATTTCATATTTTCATGTTGATTCTTCTAATTCCAAAAGTGACCCTGCTGTGGTGCTGTGCTAACATGTTCGCCAAACGCTCCATAATCCAGGATTCAACTCCCAACAATTGCACAAAAAAAAAAGTGCTCACCATCTAACTGCTCACTCTAGCCTAAGGGTTGGTTCCTTATCCCATAAAAGTTCTAGATTCATCAGAAAACTATAGATCCTGGTGCAGGATGACCCTTACTGTCCTTGTACTATAAAGCTTGCAAACAATAGTACCTAATGTTTTATTTCATAACGAAATGTACCATTATTTGTAATCAAAACTAGTAATTAGCAGTACCCTGATATATATTTTAGCCCTTTGCACTTGAGAGGTGACTCTCACTCACCACTTAATATTTAAGAAATCATCTTCTTAGACCTGTAAAGATAGATAAAATGTTAAAATATAAAAGTTTTATACATTAATTTGTCAGTGTAATCGTTTTAAGTTAGAGGTAAGAAATTCACCAAGAACATCGAGAAACGTCTCGAGTTGCTGGTTCGCCCGAGAGAAAAAGCCTTGAGTGCAAAGGGTTAATGATCCTTTGTGTGTTATTCTACATCATTATAATTATAGACATGGAGATTTTAAAAGTAAGTTGTTCTTTCTTTTAAAAAAAAATGTGGGAAAACTTGTGAAATATAGACATTATGTATGTGTGCATAAAATATCTGAAAAATTAATCATTAGACAAATATTGCAAATTGTGAAAAATAGTAACTATGACAATTATACAGGGTGTTTGAGACTGACCATACAATAACCACATAGCAACATGTCTTGAGGTATTTTCAGCAAGAAAAAGTTAAAGTAAAAATGCTGGGAAATCAAAAGGTTTTTATGCAAATAACAATTAAAATGGCACCTGTCATGATACAAATTTACCTCCCATTTTTTTAAAAATTACTTATACTACTTACGTATCAATACTTAGGTTCCTCTGTATATTTACGTTTTGCTTTTGAAGTTAAATTATAACATAAGTTGGTTAAATTATTATGCCACACCTTTCATGTACAAGTATTTTATAAAATTGATTTCATAATATTGGTATTTTACATATTGATTTTAACCTGGCTACATGAGGTGTTTATAAAATCATACTGCATGGCAATTGGTTAGACTTTTATTGTCATTAGTAGAAAAAATACTGATTTCTCAGCAAATGTCTCAGTTTCTCAAACTTAAAGCAATGGAAATGACATACATAATCAGCAATTAGATTGTCTAAGGAGAAGATTCACATACAGTGTTTGCTTTCTGCTTTTGAATTTAAATTATCACACAAGTTGGCTAGATTATTATGTCACACCTTTTTATGTACAAGTGTTTTATAATAGGTTTTAACCTGACTTCAAAAGTTGTTTCAGAAATGCAAACTACATAGTAATTGATTAGACATTAATTGAATCGGTCATTTTGAAAGAGGGTTATTTTACATTGTTTTCATATGGAGTTGATCCTTTTCAAAATGACCAATTCAATTGTAGTGCAAAAAGTACTGATTTCCCAGCATTTTCACTATAATGTTTTCATTTAAAATTCTTCAACGAATGTGGCTATGTGGTTATTGTACAATTGATCTTGAACATCCTATATGGATATGAAAGAAATGAACCATAGTTAATGACATATATTATGATTAATGTATGAATTCATTGTATTTTGTCTGTGATACAACAAACAATATTTAAGATAAATACTATTAAAATATTGCATTGCATTTTTTTATGTTTCTACATCTGTCTTTACACATATTATGCAGTATATTCAGTAAAATCATAAATGTGGGAAGTTATTCTATATTTGTAAATATTTTTCAGTTTTTCTTAAGGATTTTATGTGATAAATTGATAATTAGGAGGAAATTCTTAAATACTTGACAACCTCAGAGGTGGATTTATTTTGCCGCCTGTGGGCTCTGACATATTTTGATGCCTGTAGGCTTACATATTTTTCTGCCTAACCTTACCAAACATAACTTAGAGGTATAACAGATTTTGGTGCTTTTGTAAAATTCTTAGTTTGACGCCCATGGTGGTTATTTCAAATTTATCTTTTCATAAGTATTCAGGAATTTGTCATCTTTTGAGCCTCTCTCAAGGTGGCACCCATGACAGCTTACCCTTTGTCAATGTTTAGTTATGCCCCTAGATATAACAATTCAATATTAATTCAGTTTGATTTAATACCAGTTTAATTTCAGTTAGATTTAATACTAGTCTTGCCCAATACATCCAATCCAATGGCGCCACCCCATTATTCCACCATACCAGACTGTTGGCACATGCCGGAAATAGCCTTAAAAGTCTCAGATTCAGGGAAGCACTGGAGATATACCATAGGCGCTCCTCCACAATTAACACGGAACAACCAATTCACATTGGTTGTTCCGTGCATAGCAATACATTCTTAGCAACCCTCCATAACTCTTTACTACACCATATCTTATGCACCTTTCTATCTCTTCTTAAACTCCATCTTTTAACTTACTCGGCCTAAAAGTATTTGACAAAAACCCTTATTTTTTCGCGCGCGTGGTTTATATTTCTTATTTTTATCTTTGTTCTTACTTCTTTTACATTATTTTTTCCCCATTTGTATTCCTTGATTATATTATCTGCTGTATGTTCGATTCGCTCCATATACATCTGATGAAGGCTGCCCTTTAGCGCAGCCGAAAGCCGGCTCATGTACCAATAATCTAACAAACCGCTCAAAGTTGTCTGATTGCTTTTATTATATTTATGTCAAGCGGTGTTACCTACTCAACATTAATTCAGTTAGCCATAAAAAAAATCCAGTCCCACCTTTGCATTCCTTCTCGGGGCAAAATTTTTCATTCAAAATTTGTCATGCTCAAAAATTTGCCGCCATAGGCTTTATCCTATTGGTAAATTAGATGCTGCTCACAGTCAATATTTTGTTGTGTTCTACTCTGCTCCACATTGAAATTGTCCTACTGATATGATCACCTACTGAAAGAGATAATTTGTCCTACATTTCATTTCCTTCATTTGGTAGTATTTAGCTGGACAATAACTTAATTCATGTTCACCTGTGCACTATTTATCACTAGGGCAGTAATTTTTCCATAGGAAAAAAATGCAACATTCGTAGCATGGTTGCTGAGAAAATTTCGAATATCGTGCAAATTTAAAAAACAATCGTGGGAGAACTGTAACACTGATATTAGAAAAAAAAAATCCCAGTTTCAAAACAGTAATACAAACAACCATTATGTTTCTAAATAACCATTGTATGGTAGAATTTCCCTATGTATTGGTCATACCTAAAGCAATATTTTTTTTTGTGGAAAGAAATGCAAAATTCAGAAGAACGGTTGCAGAAAATCTTGAATTTTGTGGAAATAATAAAAAAAGAAAACAGCACTATATATATGTGTGTGTAACAGGGTGGTGCAACTCGTTTGGGCAGTGGACCACTTAAAAAATTTTCACAGATCTCATGGGCCAGCGGTTTCTTATTAAAAAAAAAAACTTAATAAAAGGTAGTGATGCACTATTGTGAGAAGTTTTAGTCAATTATCTCGATTATTTGAACAACTTTAAACCTCTAGGTGGTTTTTAAACCTGACTTGATACATCCTGTAACTGTAAATACAAAAAATTTACAAAATTTTGACTACCATTTCTATTTACTTATATACGATCTTTGACCAGTGTTTGTTTTGAATGATAAAATTGTGATTGCATCTTTATAAACCATGCTTTTGAATATAAATGCTATATCATCTACTATGTTTACCATGCATTTCTTATAACGGCAAAAATAATTTAAATATTTTTATAAATAACTTTAAAACTAAAATGCAGCTTAAAATACCAAGAGGTCCATTTTTGAGTTACTCGATGCAATGTTGTATTTACCATAATTTACATCACTTTCCATGATTCTCATAAAATCGTCACAGAAGTTGTAAGTGGATAATTTTTAGTTATACATGTAAAATTAATTCAAAAAGTGAAGTTTACATGTATTTACACAATAAGTGTTTTTAATAATAAGTTTTATTTTTCACTTGTACAGTACAAATAATATACATTATATTATTTCTTCTTCTTTCAATATGTGGAAACCATTTGACCAATAATAACAAAAAAGGAAATAAAAACTAAATACTTGTATGAGTAAATAAAATAACATCTCCTCCGACCGGTCTCATGCCTGCTAACATGGAATGATCCAGTTTCACAGAGTTGCCTGTGCAAACGTGAAAAAACTCTATGATCCGGTACTCGATTAGTGAGGAAACGTTCACAGTATAACCTTTGAGCGGCACTTGGATTCATATTGCTAGCCCCATACACCAGATGCATATCTGCCTTTTCAGAATGGCTCCATCGTGTACGACATCCGCGTTAAGAATGATTAGTTTAAGCAAAGAAGTAAATTCTGCATGTGCCCAATAGCGCCCTCTAGTAGTAAACATACACATTTTGTTAGATTTGCCGCCTCTACTGCCACTGTTCAAAAAATGCCTGCTTGTGTAGGGCATCTCCCCTACACGATGCTTCCCCTGTATGCATAGCTGTATACAGCAGAAGGGTCGTTGAAAATTGATTTCATTATACAGGCTGTACATTTTTATTATTATCGTTATTTTATTTATTTTTGGTCTGGGATTTGCACACTCGTTGAGAATTATGTAACTAAGGACGTCAGAACTAATTTTCAGTACATACACTAGAATTTTAGTGTCAAGGATATCTCTTTTTCAAAGATGTACTGCACTTTACGCTTTACAATTCCGGTGAATTTAACAGATTTTAGAAAGTCGCCAAATAGAGAGAGAGAGCCCGAGGTCCGTTGATATTAAATAATTTTGGAAATTCTTTAAATGGCGCATTTTGCCATATGCGGTAACCTTGAATGCGCTGGATGCGAACACTAAATTCACTGTAGCAGCCAAACGACTAATTTTAGGAAAAAGTGACTGAACAAAAATTGTTTATTTTCATGTCCTTCAACTGTTACACATATTTGGCAGATCACAACTGTTTTCCAACTGTGTTCACAATTGTTTTTCAGTGTGATAAAATTGCAGTTTTATGCTTATTTTCACTAAATCGTAACACAAATCAGGATCAGAAAAGGGAATTCTTGATTTTTTTGTCTCTGCTGTATTATTAGGTCGATCACTTAAATTCTGTGTGGAAAAAATATTTTAATTTGTGTGATTGGTTATGTAGCAACGAGCTGGACGTAAACAATAAATTGACTCTGCAGCCCTACACATTCCATTTCGAACATGGGGATATCGGCCAATATGGTTCATTTCGGGTCCCCTACCACCCCTTAAAATTTTTTCCTCGAGTTAAGAATCACCCTGTATATCCATGTAAATATCCCAAAAAGTTCTAAAATGTACGGAATTAGCCTAGCTATATATTTTTACTTTATTTTGTAGTATTAACCTCATATAGTATGACTATTGAAAGAAAGGAAACAATGTTAAAAAAGTACACACATTTTTATTTCAACAACTTTATACCATGATGTAAGATTATTACTGACTGCTTTGAGATTAGTATTAAGCGATTAAAAATAAAACTTTACAAAGAAATTTGAAATAGAAACAAAGGAAAATAATGATTAAAATTTATGTCTAGTTGTTATTCGCTAAGAACCATTTGCACTGAAACCTCACTGAACAATCATTTTCATTAAGAAACCACCTCCATTAATAACCACTTTCTCTCAGACCAGAGCCTTTCCCCATAGACTCAATGCTAAGTTTGCTTTCATTTAGAGACAATGAGAAACCATTATCTCTCTAGAATTACCATGTTTTGGAGACCGACAAGGTGAGGTGGGGGGACATAGTCATAGTTATATCAGCTCATGGGGCCCAAGGCCCCTCATAATTTAAAATAAATTGCAGCAATTTTACATATATTGCAATGTATAAATGTATGTAATATGTGCTTTGAACTTTCCAATAATTTTGGAAACTCTAGGATGCTAGTGGGAGGGAGAGAATTCTATACACCCTGTTTATATTCTGAGTTTGAACACTGTAAACAATTTAGCCATAACCTTTCCCTTTAAGTTATAAAAATTTTATTTTAAAGTAAAATTTGAGCTTTTTTTTAAGCCTTTCAGTCTATATCTGTTTCTGATAAAAATCATCGGAACTTTCATGATAAAACTCCCTGTCCTCTAGACTCAGGGGACATTAAATGAAGTGAATAGATTAACTGAAACACAATACACTCTCTTCAGGTAAATATGGAGACTATAACATTCTTCATTTATTTTCTGAATTTCAAAACTTTTTAGACAAAAAATCATAACATAAAAAACAACAACATTCATTCCTTTTTTAAAAGTCATAAACCCCATACCTTGCAAATCAGGGTTTAAGCTGTGGTTACTTTTTCGCGAAATGCGACAAATTAATCTAAAATGCGAGAAAATTGTGTCTATTGCAAAATAGCAGCAGTCATTTGATATCCTGTAAACAAACTTTGTCTTTTTTTTTTTGATAATTTTGATTTATATTTCGTTATTTTTTTAAACCTTAAAATATGTCTCTTACAGTAACCCAGGCCTATAGCCAAGCTGGGGCATGCACCAGTTCCCCCATGCTTGTGTCCCAGTTACCCTATAGAGCTATTTATATAGAACAACTCCTTTGTGCCCGGTACCCCATATGCTCTTTGCCTTGCCCCAGTTTCCCCTTCATCCTGGCTACAGATCTGCAGTAACCCTTACAGTAATTCAAAGCATTGTTGATGTAAATAATTTTATTGGTACGATTTTTCAAGCGATGAAAACAACTAATTTTTCTTAGCATTTTTCTATAACTTTTTTTCTTGCTTTAGCATTTTTGTGACAGCACTTTTTGAGCCAGCTTAAACCTGGTTACAAATAAAATTTCAAATTCATTCACGAAGACTTTCACGGCGTCTATTAATATACATTATAGAGCTTTGCGGGATATTCCGCCACGTCTGTTTATTAAAAACACTTAACGTTTCACTCCGTGCTATGTGGAGCACCTTCAGAAGTAACAGTCGACCAAATTTCCCTGTGCAAAAATGCAAGTCCAACCAAGCAAACGTCTTGCTTTTTTGTAGAGGGAAACTTTGTCGGTTGTTTCTTCTGAGGATGCTCCGAATAGCATGGAGTGAAAATTTAAGTGACTTTAATAAACAGATATGGTGGAATATCCCACAAAGCTCTATGATGTATATGAAATTTCAAATTAATTTCATGTTTATCCTCCTCCCTCCATCACTATTCACCTTTATTAAGGGGAACACCATTTTTAGCAGTCACTTTTTCACAGAACCTAAGGTGCTTGGCTTAGGGAGGTTTTATTATATATTACAATTTTGAATAATTATAACTTAATGGTTTGATAAAATATAATTAACAAAGGGTAATTTCCTTAAATGTGTTTTGTCTAGTCTCTTAAGATTTTTCTGTAGTGTAGTTTTATGGTTTAATACTAGTCAGATCATGTAATAATTTTGTTGTAAGCATTACTTGAATGACAATTGTATTTAATATTTCCAGTGCTCAAAAACGTGTAACAATGGTGTGCAAACACGAAGTGTGACATGCCATCAAGTCAATTCATATCAGTGGATTGATCCTCAGCCAATTTCAGTTCCAGAAAATCGAAGTTCCTTAAATTGGTGTAACTCCAAAGATAAACCATCAGAAATTCGAAATTGTTCATTAGGAAGTTGCCATGGAAATACATGGAAGCCTGGATCTTGGTCGCAGGTTTTTAGTTGCTTGATATTCTCTATTAATAATGTAGTGATGTATTTTTTATGTATTGTATCAGCATTATAATAAATTATTTTGATATATTGTGAAATACGTTAATTATGAGATATGACTATAGTAGGAAATTTTACGTTAAACTAAATACAAAAACCGTATGGTATTAAATTTGCTATTCAACCTACAATACACATAAATTTTATTTGAAATAGGTAAAGAGGGAGAAACTTGCCATGTTTTCTCTCTCTACCTAAAATATACACTTAACATTCAAAACATAGCAAAATTCCATGACAAATTGTACTATTTTAATTTGACAAATTTATCAAAACTATATGTGATATCTGACATTGTTTCCTATTAAGTTTTTTATTTTTATGTACACTGATATCCAAAATTTAAGCATAATTCATAAAATATAAAGAGTTAACACAGAGCTTCATAGATCTTATTTTATCTCACCTAAAATTATGATACCAAATTAATTATACTAAATATCTGGTAATCTACACATTAGAAAGTTTGCTAGCCCTTGCAGGAAAGATTTAAAATTGGTGAATGTTTTAAAACAAAAATCAAATTTTTTAGACGATGCTATATACAAAATAATATGACAACAGAATTTTGTCCAATTTGTTTTTCTTATTTTAATAATAAAAATACTTTCTAATTCAAAATAATCATGATGCTTTAACATGAAACCTATAGTCTATTTGAATGTCAGAAATTTACTCACTCAAAATAATCATATATATTTTTTAGTGTTCAGTTGCTTGTGGTATAGGTAGACAGAAACGAAAAGTGTATTGTCAAAATGCAGCTGGAAAGAAATTAGCTAACATCAGATGTGAAAGACGGAATCGACCCCAAAAAAGAAGAAAATGCTACATTCGATCTTGTATGTTTTTATTTTTTGTTGATAAAGCACTAAAAAACTTACTACATTTAATAAAATATATTAGCTTTGTGACATTGTTTGGTGTATAAAAGAGAATAAAAATGGAAAATTATAGTAAATGAGTAAAGATATATGAATAGAAAATAAAAGAATAAGAAATATTGTACTTACTAAATTTGATCGATTCATTAAATTTATTTGGGAGTTTTAAACTTAAGTTTGAATGACAAAACATGCCCATCGCCCCTCAGCACCCTCCAACTGCCTCATTGAGAACCAACCAATGGTCTATATTAATTTGATATTTTATATCTTGTACATATTACAATGCTCTCATGATTATTTTGAGTTCATTGGGGAATAGTTGGTACCATAGAATTAATTTAACTCCAAAAACCTGTCTGCATAGGTGTAATTTGGTAGGGGTAAGCGGGCATGTGCCCCCAGTTTTATTGGAGTTGGCGCAAAATTATGTTTTTGACCCCCCCTCTCCAGTTTTGGGGCTTTTTATTTTCGCTCACAATCAGTATTATCACTGCCATTTCGTGATAATGCAATTTCTTCATAATAGTTAATATACTATAATACAATACTTAACTTTCTCATGACATATTCATATATTCTTAATATAATATTTAATTTTCTCATGACTCTTTAAAAGAAAAAGTGCAAATCTTCTGATTCTGTAATAATATACACTTCCATCCTAGCTTTCTGCTATAATGTTTACAATTGAAAAGCTCGGTTCCATGCAGACATAATTTTTTGTAGCAACTCAAAGACTGGTAAAAGGGTAATGTATGGATAACACAAAAACGTGAAGCATTATAGCCTTCAAATCACAACAGAAAAATCATGAGGCAATTAGTCAACACAACTTCATCCAGAATAATTCTCTGAAGGAAAATGAGAAATGCAATCTACATCTCAGATCATTGAGTCGAAACAAAATCGTGAGTTTTAACTGACCATTGACTATTTATAAGGTTCTGATAGTCTTAAAGCAAACTATTTTTCTCAAGATAGCAAAAGAAGCTTACCTCAGAGTGTGCCCCAACAAGTTCATGCAAGACAGATGATGCAAGCATAGGCATAATTTTTTTGTGGGGGTAGGGGGCGGTGGCATGTGCTCTCCTAGTTTTTTTAGAGCATATTCAAAATTATATTCCCCACCTGCAGTCTTGGAGATTGGTGTATGTGTATATATATACACTCAGGTTTTTGCCCCCCCAAGTTTAAGCTCTCAAGTTATGTCTATACCTGTCTGAATTTAGGTTGTGAATTCTTTATGGTGATGTCATTGTGATTGTGAATATTTTGACAAAAAACGTTTATGCATTTATGCTTTAGAACAGTGTTTTATTCTATAACATGTCCTTTGCATATTTCTGGATTTTATAGCATATACAGTAGAACTTCCATACAACAAAATTGATTTCCATGAAAAAATTTCGTTATATAGAAAATTTGCTATGCGGAAACGACATATTCAGGAACCAGGGCAGGGTAATTTCATACCACAATTAAAATCCCATTTTTCAGTTAACGACTGTTTCTCATAAATAACATTCAACCATTTAAAAATAGATGTTTTTAGGAGTGAAATATACATGCGTATAAAAAAAAAAATAGTTGAACAATTCTTACCTTAAAATGAAAACATATTTAATGTTTCTTTCATACACATTCATGCTTTTGTAGAAAAATTTCTAACATCCTGCTGCACAACAAATGGCGGTGTTGATTCATCATAAAAGTGTTAGCACCCCTGTGGGAAATTTGCAAGGTCTGGATTTCTGGTAATGAAACGAGCAAAAAAGGGCGACAAATACTACTATTCAAACAACAGTGTATTCAAGGACAATTAGGGCCTGCTTCTAGTCTAACAGCTTTGCACTGTATGGGGCAACCAGACACAGGTGTTTGTGCTTAGGAAAACTCTTTATTAGGGAGTTTAAAATCCCTTAGATGTGCCTCATTCTGTTCGTTTGCCACTTACCTTAAAACCATATTGTATTCCAATGGTATTAGGGAACCCAATGTAGCTGACGTGACCACTTAATTTTCTGTTTTGGTCGTTAAAAATTTCGTTATATAGAAATTTATTCCGTTATATAGAAACACTTTCATATGTAACGACCATGGGGATTTGCCAAAACTTCGCTATATGGAGAATTTCGCTATACAGAAGTACGTTATATGGAGGTTCTACTGTAGACAGGAAAATAGAAATTTAAATATAAAACAATACAAGAAAATAAGAGGGGGTTGTTGGGAACACCAAATAAGGCATGTTTGCTCATATCCCCGTGTCTGCAAAGGGCCCGATTTGACTGTAGATTGCAACTACTGTTTTTCTCTATCACATTGCTACGTAGCCAATTACATGAATTAAATACAATTTTTGATACATAATTTAAGTGATTGAGCTAATAATACAGTGGAGACAAAGAAATCCGGAATTCCATTTCCTGATCCTGATCTGTATTACTGTGTTTGCACCCACCGCATTCAAAGTTTCCACAAGTAGCTAGAATGTGCCATTTCAAGAAATTTTAAAATTATTTAAGGTCAACGCATGTCTCTGGCGACTTTTTAAAATCAGTTAAATTCACTGGATTTGTATGTGCAGAATTCATACAATCGCAACTGAAGCGGCGAATTCTACACAGACAATTCCGATGAATTTAAGTGATTTGAAAAAATCGCCGGAGAGAGCCCGGCGTCTGTTGACATTAAATAATTTGAAAAATTCTTGAAATGGCGCATTGTAGCCATTTGTGGAAATCTTGAATGCGGTGGGCACAAACAGTAAATTCACTGTAGTGCCCGAACGGCTAATTTTTGGAAAAAAATTCACCGAACAAAAAATGTTTATTTTGATGTTCTTCACCTGTTACACATACTTGGGAGTTCCCAACTCTTTTCTAGTGTGTTAAAAAAGGCAGTTTTAGGCTTATTTTCACTAAACAGTAACACAGATCAGGAAACGGAATTCCAGATTTCTTTATCTCTGCTGTATTATTAGCTCATTCACTTAAATTATGTATCAAAAATTGCATTTAATTCATGTAATTGGCTACGTAGCAACGTGATGGACGTAAACAGTAGTTACGCTCTACAGCCAAACCGGCCCCTTTGTAGACACAGGGATATGGGCAAATATGCCTTATTTGGTGTTCACAACAACTCCTCTTATTTTGTCGGTAGAGTTTAGGACCACCCTGTATATATATATCATCATCATATTCAACCATTATCTATCCACTGCTGGATGAAGGTCTCTCCAAATGCTTTCCACACAAGTCTATCCTGAGCAATTCGCTTCCACGTCACCCCAACCTGTTTTCTTATTTCATCCACCCATCTAGTTTGAGGACGTTTTCTAGGTCTTCGGTGGTCTCTTGGAATCCAGTTCAGAATTTCTGTTGTCCATCGTTGATCAGTTCTTCTTGCAATATGCCCAGCCCATCGCCATTTCAGCCCTTTTACTTTAACAATGATGTCCTCTACTCTAGTTTGCTCTCTCACCCAAGTGTTTCTTTTTCGATCTCTCCTAGTTATTCCAAGCATGCACCTCTCCATGCTCCTTTGCGTTGTCTGTAACTTTCGTATTGCTCCAACTGTTAGACTCCATGTCTCTGATCCATAAGAGAGGACTGGCAATACACACTGGTTGAAGACCTTTCTTTTTAGACACAAAGGCAATTTCCCCTTCAGGATAAAACTGTTTCTTCCAAATGCACTCCAGCCAAGTTTAATACGTCTGTTGAGTTCTTTCATAATGTTGCCATCCATTGAAATCAGCTGGCCAAGGTAAATATATGAATCAGCAATTTCTAGCTCAGTGTTGTCAACTTGTATTTTTGTTTCCTCTACAAAATTATTGAACATGATCTTAGTTTTTTGTAGGTTCATCTTGAGTCCAACTTCTTTACTTCTAGTTGAGAGCTCCTGTACCATGTCTTGGAGTTCTGATGGGTTCGTTGAAAAAATAACAATGTCATCAGCAAACCGCAAATGATTTAAATATTCACCATTTATTTTTATTCCCTTGTTATTCCAATTTATCAGCTGAAAAATCATCTGTAAAGCTGAAGTAAAAAGTTTTGGAGAAATGGTATCTCCCTGCCTCACACCTTTGCCAAGTTTGATAGTTTTGGTATCTTTATGTAACCGAAATTTTGCACTTGCATTTTTTTCGATGATAAATTCGATGAGTTGATCGCCACGTTCATTCCTTTCCCCATATCCGTATTTACCAACCGATGTCTCTCCTTGTTCCTGTTGTCCAATTCTTGCATTGAAATCCCCCATGATGAGCTTGATATGTTGTTTCCCTTTGGTGTGTAACTCTTTGATTTCTTCATAAAATTCTTCAACCTCTTCGTCGGTATGGCTTGATGTTGGTGCATATACCTGTACTATTTGAAGTTGGTATCGCTGGGTTAGTTGAACAACGAGCCTCGCTGCTCGATCTGACGTGCTTTCGACTTCAAGAAGGTAGTCTTTAATTCTTTTGTTGATTAAGAAGCCAACACCACTTGTTCTTCCAGTTTCCGTTCCTCTATAATAAAACAAATGTCCACTTTTAAGTTCCACCAACTCTTCACCTTTTCTTCTAACTTCACTGAGTCCTACAATGTCCCATTTGATCTTGTCAAGTTCTTCTTCCAATTCCTGAAGTTTTGCTTCAGAAGCAAGGGATCAAGGGATATCATCATATTCAACCATTATCTATCCACTGCTGGATGAAGGTCTCTCCAAATGCTTTCCACACAAGTCTATCCTGAGCCATTCGTTTCCACGTCATCCCAACCTCTTTTCTTATTTCATCCACCCATCTAGTTTGAGGACGTTTTCTAGGTCTTCGGTGGTCTCTTGGAATCCAGTTCAGAATTTCTGTTGTCCATCGTTGATCAGATCTTCTTGCAATATGCCAGCCCATTGCCATTTCAGTCTTTTTACTTTAACAATGATGTCCTCTACTCTAGTTTGCTCTCTCACCCAAGTGTTTCTTTTTCGATCTCTCCTAGTTATTCCAAGCATGCACCTCTCCATACTCCTTTGGGTTGTCTGTAACTTTCGTATTGCTGCAATTGTTAGACTCGATGTCTCTGATCCATTTCTTTTTAGACGTAAAAGCAATTTCCCCTTCAGGATAAAACTGTTTCTTCCAAATGCACTCCAGCCAAGTTTAATACGTCTGTTGAGTTCTTTCATAATGTTGCCATCCATTGAAATCAGCTGGCCAAGGTAAATATATGAATCAGCAATTTCTAGCTCAATGTTGTCAACTTGTATTTTTGTTTCCTCTACGAAATTATTGAACATGATCTTAGTTTTTTGTAGGTTCATCTTGAGTCCAACTTCTTTACTTCTAGCTGAAAGCTCTTGTACCCATGACTTGGAATTCTGACGAGTCTGTTGAAAAAATAACTATGTCATCAGCAAACCGCAAATGATTTAAATATTCACCATTTATTTTTATTCCCTTGTTATTCCAATTTATCTGCTGAAAAATCATCTGTAAAGCTGAAGTAAAAAGTTTTGGAGAAATGGTATCTCCCTGCCTCACACCTTTACCAATTTTGATAGTTTTGGTATCTTTATGTAACCGAAATTTTGCACTTGCATTTTTATACACACGTTTCACCATGTCAATGTACACATCCTCAATGTCTGTTGATCTTAAAGAGTTGATGACTGCTGATGTTTTAATAGAGTCAAAGGCCTTCTCATAGTCAATAAATGCCACACACAATGGAAGTTCATATTCATGTGTTCTTTCAATTAATTCTCTTAATACTTGAATATGGTCCACTGTACTGAATCCACTTCGAAATCCAGCTTGTTCTCTTGGTTGAGCTGCATCTAATTTTTTCTGCAGGCGATGTGTTAGCACTTTTGTGAAGATTTTATAAATAGCAGGTAACAAGCTAATTGGTCGGTAATTTTTCAAATCCTCTTTATCACCTTTTTTATGCAAAAGAATTACTGTTGCAGAATCCCATTGGTTTGGTATGTTACCGCTGTTAAGACATTTGGTAAAGAATTTTGCAAGTATGTCTTCTACATATTCTCCAGCTTCTTTTAGGATATCTAATGTAATACCATCATCACCAGGGGCTCTTCCTTTCTTCATACTTTTTATTGCAAATGAAACTTCTTCTTTTAAGATTTTAGGAGCTGTTCCTTCGACTATTTCAATGTCTTCGTTTAATCCACTGTTACTTTCGTATAGATTTTTGTAGAATTCTTCAACTCTTCTAAGTATTTCTTCCCTATTTCTTGTTACGGTGCCATCCTCTCCTTTTAATGCAATGATGTGTTTCTTCCCAACAGATAAACTTCCTTTAACAACCCTAAGGCTCTTGTTATTTTCAATGGCTTTCCTTACTAGCTCACAGTTGAATTTTCTTATGTCTTCTTTCATGCTTTTGCGCAGAGTTTTACAAAGTTCTATGTACTCAATCCTGGAACTGGTATTTTGATTGTCCACCTTCATATCTCTTCGCCTTTTCATGAGCTGTTTCGTCTTCTCAGATAATTTGCTATTGTGCTTTTTACAGGTTACACCACCAATTTCCCCAGCAGTTTCAACTATTGTCTTAACAATGTTTTCATTTGCTTCTGAGATGTCAACTTCTTCAATAAGTCCTTCCAGTGCAGAAAAGCGATTTTTTAATTCCAACTTGAATGCCTCGGTATTTTCTTTTAATTTCTTTAAATCCACCCTCTTACTTACTTGTTTCCTAATGAGCTTCTGTCGTTCTAATTTAGTATTTAAGTGCATTTTACATCTCACCATTCGATGATCACTTCCAGTATTAAATCTGTTCAGTACACTGCAATCTTCAATAATTGATTTCTTGTTTGCCAGGATATAGTCAATTTCACTAGTTCCCCCATTTGGGTGTTTCCATGTCCATTTTCTTTGCGGTTTCTTCTTAAAAAATGAATTCATGATGCTAAGATTTTCAGCTTCTGCAAATTCGATGAGTTGATCGCCACGTTCATTCCTTTCCCCATATCCGTATTTACCAACCGATGTCTCTCCTTGTTCCTGTTGTCCAATTCTTGCATTAAAATCCCCCATGATGAGCTTGGTGTGTTGTTTCCCCTTGGTATGTAGCTGTTTGATTTCTTCATAGAATTCCTCAACCTCTTAATCGGTATGGCTTGACGTTGGTGCATATGCCTGTACTATGTGCTTGTACTATCTGAAGTTGGTTGACTACGTTGTTGACTACAGCATCACTCCAGACGACTCTGTCGATGGTGTGGGGTTAAAGGCAGACGTCTTAAAGACTTCAGTGAACATAACCCCACCTTAGCTAAGCATCATGAGATGGTAGGAGATGCCACGGGTGGTATGAAAGAGACTGTAACACATTGGATGGCAAACAATGATGCCATCGGTTCAGTTCAGGTCTGTCGCACAACCAACCAATCTTCCCTTGCATCCATGCACCTTGGCCTTCCAGAGCTTTCATTCTGCCGATGAGTTCCTCGCAGAAACCATTGCTGCCAACACCTTTGCACAGCAGTGTTCCATATGGTGCAGGTTGGTAGGATCAGCCGGCTTCACGCATCCTGACTATGCAACCATGTTTGAAGTTGTTCAATTGGCTATAAGGCCTTCGACATCACAATGGCATTACTGGTTGCATCGCCAGATAACTGCAAAGCTGACAATGAGGAAAAAATAAATTGTTCCTAATTGTTATCTCTTTTATACTATACGATGCCAGTTGCACGGCAGGAGAAATGCCGCTAGGATCAAAGCAGGGAATTTGCATGCGAAATTTTGAGATGATCGGATAATTTTTTAGGGATGCTTCATTTTTTTTGTAAAAAAGTGTATTACCTAATATATCTATTTAAGTTATCATACACGAAACACCTTTCTAAGGAGACTTTCAGGGTATTCTTTTTACTTTTCTCTTAGGTTAAAAAATTCAAAGAAAATCCAAAATGACCATCACAATTTTTCTGTAACAGGGATTGCCAACTCTGCACTTGGTAACAGGTTCAAAACTTATTCAGACTATTCACCCATTGTGAATGATGACAAAAGTGGAAGTAATATTTTTTAAAAAGGACATAAGTAAGGTTAAGCTATGCACCATAATATGTATATTTCATATATGCATATAAAAAAAGAGATTTATGCTTTCAATGCAATAACATTTTTAAGAGAAATCAGTACCTTCCTTGAAATGTATTAATACTAATCTTTTGGTATGTACATGCTAATAACCTAATAGGTTTCCAAGAGCTATTGAACACAAAAAAGTTGGAGACACCCACTCTATTATTACTGGTCACTTTTATATTAACATCACTTTTTAAGAAGTCTTCCACTTAAGATGTTATTAAGGTCACTTTTAATATATTGACCTTCAGGGATTATGACCATTGCCTTCCTGGGCCTTCTGTTGACTAATGCATGTGCAATACGTTACTGAATATATCACTCACTCTGTATGTTGGTGTTTGGTCCTAGATTTTAAAAGGCCAAACAGCAATGCTATTATCTGTTAATTCAAACTATGTTAAATTTGAATTAAATTTTCTTGAAATGAGTTTTATTATCGTTATGTTGTGTGTTTGAAAAGCTTGCATTGGACATTGTATTAAACCTGAATAAAACACTTATGTATTTACTGGTGGATATCATAATGTAACGATGTTAACATTGAGTGATGCTAAAGAGGTCTGTTAGGAGCAGTGTTTTACTCCTAGAAAGTTTAGTTATGCATAAATTTATAATGCTTCAATAGTAGGGCTAGTGCAAAGGGGGGGCAAACCATGTATTTACTCAGTACAACAGAATTTTATGGTTGGAAATATGGGATTATTATAAAAAATGAAGTCATTTTAGGACAGCAAAACAAGTGTTCACCCTGAGCAGCATAATGGATACCGTCGGCCCTGTTCAACAGTGATGTTCAGCCATTGGTCCCCTTCCAGATAACCTATCAACAGTCTTGCAATGTAAAATATATGAACACTTACTTTATAATATATTTTGTGACATGTTTATTGTTTTTAGGTTCAGCTGTTAACTGCCTGGATTACCAAAAAAGAGGAAATATTACTAAAGATAGTGAACAAGAAATATTTATTCGTGGAAAGCAGATAAAAGTCTTCTGCTCAGGAATGAATACGAGTAACCCAAAAGAATATATAACTTTAACTCGTGGAGAGAGTGAAAATTATTCTGAAATATATGACAAAAGGTAATTTTAGAATATTTGTAAAACAGCCCATACTACTGAAAAACGCCTATTTCAGTTCAACTAATTATTTAGCTTAATCAAGTTATATTATCATGTAAATGATTATGAGAAATATTTGGCCAAATGAACATTGGAATGATTTAGAGCTTGTTGGTAGAATTTATTAAATATAGTATTAGTTAATTGACATGTTCTTAATTGTTCATGAGCATGAAGATTGTTAAGCTTACTGAGAAAGTATATTAATTACTTCATAAAATCATTACTGTTTGTCATATTCATATAATAGCAATAAAACTGAATATTTCTTGTATGGCTATAATACTTCTCTAAAGTGTGTTTCCGATGTTTCTGGAATCCAGCTTATTTGTAAGGTCAACCAACAGTCCAGAAAAACTTTAAAAAAATAATAAAAAGGGAAAATTATAGCATTGAAGTGTGTTTGCACAATAAACATTATTGAGATTGGGGAGGGGTGTCGACAAAAAAACAACAAAACTATAGTTCAAAACCACTGACAAAAATGGTGCTAACATGAGTACATCCACTAAAAGTATGTAAAAAGTGGTTATAAAAGAACTGATTGTTTGGTGGACTCTTCACTTGCCTTATTAGTAAACTCAGTCTAAGAAACAAGGTTTTGCAAGAAAGTTAACTTTATTAAGCAAGCCTTATTAGGGGAAACTGTTTTGCATGAAGCATGACTGGATAATTAGCATCAAATGCTTTTCTAAAATTCCAATCACAGAATAATAAATACAGCTGAAAAGGTCCTATCACTCACATGTATATTTGGCCATATGAGCTTGAAATCTGTAACTGATTTTAAATATTACTCTTCTGTAAGTTCTATGGATGATAACGGTATTACCCTCTAGCTAGAGATGGATTTGGGTCATATGGTGCTTGGTGTGAGCCCAAAATTTGATACCCCCCCCCCTTATTAAACGTTAATTTTATTATAAAATAATTTCTGCCAGATGATATATATTAGCTCAAACTAGAGTTTTTTTTCTTTTTAGAGAAAAAGAGATGCTTTCTCCGTCCTGGATTCGAATCAGGGTCCCTCCGTTTAGTCCGGAGTGTTTTGACCGCTAGACGAACGAGGACAGGAAACAACGTTCTCTTTCTCCGTATGTAAGGATGTAAGATATTATTACCCTTCACAGGGATAACACTTTTTTTTTTTGTCTCTTTTTCTCCAAAAACAAAAAAGATCTAGTTTGAGCTATAATATAAATACGTGCGTGGCAGAAATTATTGTATAATAAATTCCCCCACGAAAAACTCACAAAAATCTCGCTGCGGAGGCATTTCTGTGTTGACCATATTTGGCAATTGTGTTATCCCTGTGAAGGGTAATAATATCTTACATCCTTATATACGGAGAAAGAGAGCGTTGTTTCCTGTCCTCGTTCATTTAGCGGTCTAAGACACTCCGGGCTAAACAGTGGGATCCTGGTTCGAATCCTGGATGGGGAAAGTGTCTCTTTTACTCCAAAAAGAAAAAAAGCTCTAGTTTGAGCTATTATATATATATATATATATATACATGGGTGGCAAAAGTTATTGTATAATAAATTCCCCCCCACGAAAAACTCACAAAAATCTCGCCCCGGAGGCTTTTCCGTGTTGACCATTATTTGGCAATTGTGTTATCCCTGCAAGAGTAATAATATTTACATTGTTAATTTTTATCGAAATATTTGCTTTTGTAGCATAGTTTTTTTATTATTTCCAATGCATCTCTTTAATAGGCTACTAAATCTTATTACCAAAATATTGAATATTATTACAAGACGGAAAGCCAGAATAATAATTAAATTTTCTGTATAACAAATAACATGTTAACTAAACCAGAAGTACTTTTTCTGTTGAGCTAAAAGTTAAATTGTTTTAATATCAAAATTAAAGCCTTGCATGAGTTTCAATACGCTGGAAAACCACTGTGCAATAAAATGAGTTCATCCATTTTGATGTGATTCTTTTCTAATTTCTTACTTGTAGTGTCATACTGTGGTTTTGTTGTAAAAAGGCTTTTTCACCTTTTTACACACTAACATAATTAAACACAGAAAGAAAAATACAAGAACATAGGTTAAGATGGTTTGGGCATATGGAGCGTAGAAATGAGGAATATGTTGGAAAGGTAATGGATAAGCTGGTGGTAATGGGTAATAGGAAGATGACAGCTGTGATAGAAAGATCGAGTAGTGAAAGATCTGGGAGCATATGGATGGAGTAGAGAAGAGGCCTTGGATAGAAGATTGTGGAAAGGAAGAATAAAAGAGCATAATGTAGACCCCATATAAACATAGGAAAATGGCAAAGTGAAAAGAGACTGTAGTAATGAATAATTTGTACAAGGATTGGGAGGATAATGATTTTATTAAAACATTAAATAAGCTTTAAAATACTTTGTCTTAAAAATTTAATAAGGTAAATTTTTATAAAATGCTCAGTCACTTTGGGGTCATTAGGACGTTCTGTCACTCCCCTCTCTGGCTTGGCACCTTGTGCGACAACATTGGTCTCACCACCCTTTATCCATTATGTGCCTGAATTTATTATTATTGGTTTCAGAAAACGTGCAGAAATAAGCGCAATTATATATTGCATTCAGAGAATTTATAAAACATCAATTTTTTTAATTTATTGAAATTATTTAAGAATAAGCGCTTAGATCAGTGTTTCTCAAAGTTTGACCATTCACAGACCCCTTTAAGTACTCCTTTATTAACTGTGGATCACCAGGAGCTGGTGGGACAAAATTGGCAGTGCCAGATTTACATATAGGTTAAGTGGGCCTGGGCTTCCATAGGGGCCTGTTGTTAATAAAGAGTTTAAGCATTATTTTAATCTTATTTAAGCATGTCCAAGAAATTATTATTATTGATATACCTGAACATTTAAAGTAATGAATTTCAAAGAAAAACTCATGATTTGATTTATTAACTGAATATATCGCGAGGAGCTCATTCTATCCTTATAGCACAAGGTTTATAAAACCATTAATCTGGCACTGGGAGCCTTCTTCTTGGAAGGAGGGTAAAAAATGTAGTTTTTGTGACTAAGATTGCAGATTGCTAACTCTGTTTAATAGTATTAGGCTCATATGATCACTATCAGTTGCAAGCTAAATAATTGTGTTTTCTGTATATCATTTAAAAAAACATCGAAAGCCTATGGCATCAGGAGTTTACATCCCAAATTGATTAGACCTCAGCGAGGTTTCCAATTTTAGAAATTTTATTGTCTACATTGAATTTTTATATTTAGTGAACAGACACTTTTTTGAAGTGCTGATGCTAACTATATATATCATTTCATTATTTTTTTCTAAATTTTCCTGAAGATTCTGTGGACCACTTGATAGGCTGCCATGGACCACACTTTAAGAAACACTGCCTTAGATGATCAAATTGGATTTGGCCTTGTCTGTAGTTCGGAATCTTTAGGCCATTTTGGCCATACCATCTTCCTGAATCCATCCTTGACGTCTCATATCATTAACTTTGTTTCGATTCCAATGGTATTATAAAATGTATGCCATTTTTTACTCACCATAGTCCTAGGCCTTGATGTAAAATACTTGGGTATTTATTTTTGTGGGTAAATACCTAGGTATTTACCAAGGGTTAAAACTTGCGAATTTTTGTGGTTGCTCTATGGGCAACCACTGGAATTATTTTGGTTGCCCTTAAGTTTAGTTTGTTGCCCTAAAATTTTTATTGTACAAAATGAGAAATTTCTTTTATGGTTATTACAATGATATAATATGTATTTTTAAAATTATTGCCATATTCACTTGCATATCAAGGGGTGAAAATAGGAATAGAAGATTTACCCATGGTACAAATTATTATCAGTTGTACACCTATGTTCTGTACAGTTATCACTGGCTGAAATATCTGAATCTTCTGACAAAAGAAGTAATTGTTTTCGACTTTTATATAGTTTCTGGTATGGTTTTCCGTGTTTCGCACTTAACTCCATGGTAATGACTTCACTTGGTTCAAAATCTTCGCTACGTGCAGATGATAGTGTTATTTGTATTAAGTCTGTTGTAACGAAAACATGCAGTTTGCTTTGCCAATTACCTTTTACCCTTTTCATGACAGAAAAACCTTGTTCACAATCCACACTCTGAGTTGGAAGACTGAGAAGCAAGTCTATTAACAATAAAAAATTCCTTATAGTATTCAATTCATTTACAAAACATTCTTGTACTTTGTGTACAAAAATGTTTCAAATCAGTACATTCGCATACGATGCATTCAACGGAACAGTTTCTTTCTTGCATAACGTCTTTGAATATTGTAATGCATTCGGTAATTTCTCTGTCCCTATATGTTCTTCCAAATTTTCTGGCCCAAATTTTGAAATTCAAAATGTTCATAGAATTTATGATTGAAACATCTTCAAATCTATTTTTCAGTGATTGAAGAAGAGATTTTATTGTTACTGATGAAGCAGAAAAATCTTTGTAATCTTGAAGTTTTATTTTTACATTATGAAATATTTTTGAAGACAGAATACTATTAAAGTTGATACCTGGATTTCATTCTAGTTTTTCCGTGTACATAAGTTATTGTATAGTGTATAATATACTTCAAGGAGGGGCAAATTTTGTAGTTGAAAATCTAATGGTAACTGACTGAGAGTAGGCAAAATGTCCATCAGAAAATGCAAGTATAAAATAAAGTTCTCTGATATAATGATCACTTTGAAAAGCTGTTTTGACTTACCCTTTGCTTCAGCATTGTGTCCATTTGCAGAAACCTGTTCAAGATGTTTAATAAGAGCTGGATATAACTAATGAACTGCAGTTGCAGCTTCAAGGGAGTAAGTAATCCACCTCGTTTCATCAGCATGCCTGGGTTTCACAAAT
Organism: Dysdera silvatica; assembly: GCA_006491805.2. Lineage (NCBI taxonomy): Eukaryota > Metazoa > Arthropoda > Arachnida > Araneae > Dysderidae > Dysdera > Dysdera silvatica. Next base: position 92,054,059 of record QLNU02015360.1, on the reverse strand, counting down.
CTTGTTTTTAACGCACTGTGTGTTGTTTTGAGACCGGCCATACTTAGAGCACTTCTTGAATAGAAACAATACCGTCTCCGAAGCATTTGTTGAAACGTTTTATGATATGGATAAATATTAAAAGCTTCTTTGTCAAACTGGTAGTGTCCCCACAAACATGTGTTTAAAATCTAATTATATATTGCATTTAACAATATTTTTGATTTATTATATTATAAATATTGAGGTTAAAAAAAATTTTTTTTGGTTGCCCGAGGGGCAACTGATTTTTTTGTTTAACTTGCCCTTCTAAAATTTGATTGCCAGGGCAAGCGGGCAACCACAAATTTTTTTGGTATTCTCAAATTGCGTATTTAAAGTTTTTATTAGGCTTAACTACTTATTTACCCACGAACAGTTTATTCATGACACACGATGACTAAATTGAATAGTATCAAAGAGATTAAAATGGAAAAGATAAGTAAATAAAAATTTAACTCATTACACAATAATTTTTTTTTTTTTTGCCACCCACGTATAGGTTATAGCTCAAACTAGAGCTTTATTTATTTTGGAGAAAGAGATGCTTTCCCCATCCTGGATTCGAACCAGGGTCCCTCCGTTTTGCCTGGAGTGTCTTGGACCGCTAGACGAATGAGGACAGGAAACAACGCTCTCTTTCTCCGTATGTAAAGATGTTAAGGTATTATTACCCTCCGCAGGGATAACACAATTGCCAAATATGGTCAACACAAGAAAGCCTCCGGGGCGAGAATTTTGTGAGTTTTCGTGGGGGAATTTATTATACTATAATTTTTGCCACCCACGTATTAATTACAGCTCAAACTAGAGCTTATGTAATTTTGGAGAAAAAGAGACGCTTTCCCCATCCTGGATTCGAACCAGGGTCCCTCCGTTTAGCCCGGAGTGTCTTGGACCGCTAGACGAATGAGGACAGGAAACAACGCTCTCTTTCTCCGTATGTAAAGATGTTAAGGTATTATTACCCTCCGCAGGGATAACACAATTGCCAAATATGGTCAACACAAGAAAGCCTCCGGGGCGAGATTTTTGTTTAACTCATTACCTTAAAAAGTCAGCATTTTAAGGTGATTCATTGACTTGTTTCTGAATCTAAACCCTTTCAACATGGTTTTAAAAAGTGTTCATACTGCAACACAAGTAGAAAAACACAATAATTACCTTTTATATAGAAAAAATCGAATGTGCGGTCCCACCTTGTTCGGGTCAGAATGACCCTCGCTATCTTTGCACCATAAAATAGAACCAACTAACCATTTTATTGAGAATGGACATTTCCTCTTTGTGTGCAATTTTTTATGAAGAAGGAAAACAATAACAATTACATCTTTATGAAAAATCATCATTATTTTAAATCAAAAGTTTTCTTTATTAATTTACAATATTAATAGCACATGTATATAGCATAGCTCTTCAGTATTTTATCATTGGTAATGTTCTATTCATCTGAATCAGAAAGTAACTCAGACTCTTGATAATCAGAATCACAAGGGCTTGGTTCATCTTCAAATTTTTTTGTTTCTGGATCTGCTTCTCTATTTTTCCATTTCCATCTCAGCTTGACTTTTTTCATCTTCTGACTTTCTAAACTCCCTAGATGAAGTACTTCCGTGGAGATCATGTTAATCTAACCTTGATCTTGGAGTAGAATTTTGATTTAGCAATTTCCAATTATATGCTTAATAGGTTAATTTTGCTGCCTTTCCTGATTTCAGACAATTTCTCTTTTTACTGTGGATCCATCTGAATGTGTTAAATGTTTTTTTAGTGGTTCCTGATGTTATTAGTGTGCTTAAGATCCTAATGGTGACTTCCACCAATTCATTGTCCCTCCCAAATTATAATTATTATTATTCATTATCCCTCCCAAAAACCTCTCCACCATAGTATGTTTATTACAATAATTGCACATAACTCCTTTATCTTTGTTCTTAAAAAAGTTCCATGCAAGACCTTTCTTCTTTCCCATTTCTAAATTTAAATAACTATATTACCACAGGGCCATAGCCAGGCTGGGGTTATAGGGGGATGAGCCCCTGGAAATGTAGTCAGCCCCACCCCCGGGAAAATATTTTTTCTCAAAAATCAAGTATTGTAGAATTTTATTTTAAATTTTTTGTTTTGTACGAAATTGTACATGACAATGATTGTTCTTTAACGTTAAAAATGTATTCAAAATAGCTTTCTACGGTAGATCTGGTTTACATAATGTTTTTTACAGAGGTTTGAGTCCTCATATACTTTATAATAAGGATAAGAGAAATTATAGAGAGGTATACTAAAATTTATTTCTTAATGCAAAATTTACGTTAAGAAATTTATTTATTAATTTTAAATATATTAGTCTACTTATATATTTAGTATTATTAAATATATTAATAAAATACATCAAAATATTCACGAATTTTAAACAATTTTAAGCCCATCCTGTAACTTTCAAAGCCTCCCTCCGTAACAAATGTCTAGTTATGATCCTGTATTACCAATCTATTAAAACTGCACCTAAAGGTTTTTCTGAACACTACTTTTAATAGAGAAATTATTGTGCTGATCTTCACCTTGAAGCTCCAAGGTTACATTCTGTTTTTGTAGGGCTTGTATGCCCTAGGCATTTCTTAACTGGGCAAGAGAAAAAATAATTAAGTAAAATAACCTTTGAATCAAAAGTAAATTGTTTAAAAACCTAATAAGAAATCAAATCTGGGCCAGGAGAGGATTTATTTCTAAGACCAGTAATTACTTTATTAGAGAAATTAATACACGCACCTCAGTGTTGCCAGGTTTAAAACCTTTGTGCTGCCAGATTTCAAATCTCAGTACTACCAGATTTGAATTCATAAATTTCCCTTGAACTTTTATAAAATGTCCATCTTTTTATTAATATTTTCCTGCTTTTTTCCTTCTAAAAAGAAAAAGAAAAAGAAAAGTACATTTTTCTGTATGAATCTCTTAAATCCTCTCAATCTACTGATGTAAATCTTGTCTTATTGATACCAATTAATCTTCCCTCTGTTTAAAATTTATACACTTATTTAATGCAATCTGGAAAGCTACGCATGTTGTCCAGTAGGCTCTTCTCTAGTAGTTAAGAAAATTTTGCCATGGCAGGGGAAATTTCCCTGGAACCAGCAATTCAATACTTCACCTTGCTTGCAAAACATTACTACATTTAAAAATAAGTAATTTTAAATTTGATTTTAAAGTTACGTAATATATTACTTACAAAAATTAGTGGTATAGTGTTGTTTTTGTATTGTTTTTTAAAATACCCATTTTTTGGATGGGTATGTAAGAAATGGGTGAATACCCATTCATATTTACCCTAGTCACCCGGGGTAATTACCTGATCCACATCATTGGTCCTAGGGTAGCACCAAATATTTGAATTCTTCAGAAAACTTTAGATCCTGGTATCGTAAAATACAAACGAACAAGCAAAAGTGAAATTTTCTGCCTACAGTAACATGTATACAGGATACGGTACCAGCTCATATTGTAACTCTAGTAAAGACATGCAGTCCAAAAGTTTAAGGACAGCATATTTTTTTATCTTAATATGAAAAATGGCCAGCAGAAAAGCAGTTGCTTATGCAAAATTAGTGCTTAGAAGGAACTAAATTAAAAGCGTTATTTTCCTTCGTTGGTTGGTTGTGTGAGGATGAAGACTTGCAATTAGTTTGCTATAAAAGTAGGCGTGACATAAGTTTAAGGACAAGTCATAAAACATTATATAAATTATTTTAGTGATGGTGATTTTAATTTATTTTGTATTTTGGTTTTAAATTTAATGATTTATCACGGATTGTGGCTTTGAAATGAGTTTTATTACTTTTTAAGTGGGCAAAAAAAGCCAATTAACATTGCAAGAGTATGGTGCGATTGAACAGTTGAAAAAAAACTCATCCGGAGTGGACTGTAAGACAAATTGCCACAAAAACCGGACGTTCGAAGTCATGTGTCGCTAAGTACCTCAAAAATCCTAAGAAATATGACACATCAAAGCGAAGCGGAAGACCCAAAGTCACAACTACTCGTGAAGAAAGATTAATTTATCGCAAGGCTGTAAGAGAAAAGAGATCTGTTCGTCAAATTGCCAGGAAAATTCCTGTAAGGTGTCATCTAAGAACCATACAGCATCGTCTCTAAACTGATTCAAACCTCGTAAGGCGCAAAATGGCTAAAAAGCCAGCTCTTAAAAAAAAGCGCAAAATGGCCCGTTTAAATTTTGCCAAAAATTATGGAACTTGGACTCAAAAGTGGAGAAGTATTATTTTTTCCGACAGAAAGAAGTTTAATTTGGATGGTCCAGATGTTATTTGGTATTACTGGCATGATTTGCGAGATAAGAAACATGTCTTGTCTCATAAACAGCACGGAGGAGGTTCTGCCATGGTTTGGGCTCCATTTGGGTACAATAGCAGAGTGGATTTAGCATTTGTGAATGGGCACATGAATTCTGAAGCATATCAAGGTATGCTTGGAGAGCATTTGCTTCCTATGGCTCCTGTTGTTGGTGAAGAATGGCTTTTCCTACAGGACAATGCTTCCATTCATCGCTTACGTTCCACAGATGACTGGTTAAGTGCGAATGGAGTTCAAAACTTAACTTTCTGGCTATAAGTTTAGACCTTAATCCCATAGAAAATCTATGGGGTTATTTAGTTCGCAAAATTTATGCTAACGGTAAGCAATACAGTGCCATGAGTGAATTAGAAGAATTTATCCAAAATACATGGAATGAAACCCCTGCATTTTTCAAGCTTTAGTTAACTCCATGTCAGACCGCATGTATGAAGTAATATACAATTATGGTAATTCCACTAAATATTAACATTACAATTGTATTTATTATTGTTGTCCTTAAACTTTTGTTGCATTATTTTAATGTATATATACATGTTAATTGAATTTCAAATTAATGCAATAATATTTAAATCAGGATGATTTGTATATTTATAAATTGCATATAAATGTCGAAATTAAAATTATTATTTGCTTCAAATAATTATCATTGTCATAAAAATTATAAAATCTTTTGTGTCCCTAAACTGTATCTGATTGATACCTTTAGTTTAAGATTGGCTTATCACAGTAGGTATTGCAGGATCCTGTGGCATCCTCAGTCTCCATATTTGTAACTAGTTGCCTTCTGTTGGGGGGTGTTTAAAGTCATGGGTTTATTAATCAGGCCCTTCCACATTGTTGACAATGAAAGATGTAGTTTGGCACAATGTGAGTTCTGTCCATCTGGACATGTTGTACTTTATGGTTATGGGTGTTGCCACTTGCCTGAATTGTCATACCTTTTGGTCATGTTGAATACTTGCTGGTGTGATAAACAAATTATGTACGCAGTAGTCATTTTCATTGTCATTTGAATGTATGCAACATCATTCTATGGTCGAGTTTTCATTCTGCAATATCAGTTTTCTGTTAACAAAAACTTCCAATCTTAACAACACATTTGTAAACTACACTTCAATATGGTAATTTATCTTTCTATGATTTTTCGAGTTTTTACAGCCGTTTGGGTAACGTTGTTCAATGCTACAATGCTTATATAATTTCTATAATGTTTAGAGCTGGTTATAAGCTGGACCTTTTTTTTAATACTTGAAAGGTTTCTTAAATTTTACTGCAACGTTGCAGAAAGGTTTCTAATATTTGAAAAATTACATTATAAAAATGTTTCAGAAAGTTTCTGCTATGTAGACACACTTAGAAATGATTATGGAAATTGATTTTAAATGAACTCAATAAAAATATTATAGTTCTCAATTTAGTAGACCTTGATTTTTTTAATAAATTATCTTTTTTATTTAGACTGATAAATCCAAATTCATGTCCATATCGTGGAAGTCGTTATGATTCTTGTCCTTGTGTTTCTGATCAAAGTGTGGGATCCGGGAGAACCATTTTTCATCGTATTGGAATCAATGTTTCATCTTTACAAGTTCACGGTAAGTTATATATCTAAGAGTATTAAAATTTTGGAATACAGGAAAAGGTGGAATGAGCCAGTTGCTAAGAGCAGTGTAAAATTTTTCTTTTGGTAATAAAACATATATATTCATTGGCAGATAAATCTTAAGATCTTATAATAAAATCCTGTTTGATTTCAAGAATTTCTTATGAATTTTTAAGAGCAACTGTCATTCCAATGCCATTAATTATGTTGGATAACAAATATGAGCCTGGGAGTATGTACAGATATTTAGTCATTTTCCCTTATAAACAGATTGCATTGGAAAATCGTGTGGCAGTAAAACTGAATAAATGAGGAAAATGGCAAACATGCATGTAAAGCTGCATATTAATAGTAATATTTTGCTTCACCTATATATTGCATTATTATGTGCTGGTGTTGAATTATGCACATTGAATTAATATAGAAATGTTTCAATTCTATTAGGTAAGTCATAAATGAAAAAGTATAAGAAGAATTGTTATGAGACCCTCTTCCAGGGGTATGAATATTAAAAAAATGATGAGGGAAGAGAAGTCACTTCATTGTAGAAATATAAGTTTCATTTATTGAAATTGTTCAATGGTTTTAAAATTTTCTCAAAAGGAATGAGTACATCGATTTTGAAATAGTTACATGAAAACATTTATGTGAAATTAAATAGAGTAAGTAAATAAGCAAATCAAACTAAATGCAACAGTTCATCCCTTTTGTCAAATGCATAATAATTTGAAAGGATTTATCAGTTTTAGTACAGTACTTGTCCCTTAAAAATTGTAATAGTTATAATATAAAATAATACAGGTGAATTAATTATTCATAAGTTGAGGAATCTGTTATCTGGGATGGTTTATTTTATCTAGCTGTGATTTAGTACAAGAGGATGAATATAATATAAAAAGACAAAACAAAGGGAAAAGGTTTGGGTTTACCTGATCTATAGAAACAACACGGAAATAAACACAGTGTCCAGCGTGATCTCATTTGTGTAATGAATACCACCCTGGTGTCTGAATAAGCCACCAGGGTGGTGTTATACATTATATGGCTATAATGAATATATAATATAGTATAAGTATAGTAATATTGAATGGCTATACTTATACTATACAATAGTTTAACACACTTTTGATAAGGATGCCCAACATTTCCTAGGGGAAGGAATCCAATACTTGAACAAGCACTCTTGTGAACAGTTTGTTTTTGAAAGGTTGTGGGTTACAGCCCAGTAACTAAGGGCATTCTATGCACATTTCATGGAGTTCAAGACTGATGAACAGGCTGTCAAATCTAAATGCATTATATTCTCAGATTCCAGGTATTGTTGATATCATCCAATCAAGGACTCTTCCCTCTCTATAACAATCCTGCTTGATGATGAATGCAGGGTTATAACATGTTCTCAGGGCTCGCCAGAAGCCATACCAAAAATCACTGTCTAGGCTGAAACATTAGAGGTCATTAAACAGTACACTACCCTACTGTTGTGGGCTTCAAGCAAAATATTCAGTACACCATATTCTATGAGTTTACATGTGCGGTAAAGTTAGAGGAAAGAACACATCACTCCTCCTTGTATGCAAGTCAGTGTCATGTAGCCATTAATAAATTGTTTGCCTAGATACAATGAACTCCGAAGCTTTCAACAAGTCTCAAAGCAGCATATTTTCTGTATTGTTTGGGTGACTTCAGACATTATGGCCACATACTGGTCATGTCATGCAGTTGTGATGCATAGGTGATTTTGACCATATAGCCTTTGATCATCTTCGATAGCTTGGAACTGTCTCTAAAACTTACAGATGATGCTTGGATTGAGTTCCTAAGACACTTGTATTTCAGCATAGCCAGCCTCTAATTTTCTAATGATGCTACCATGCCTAATATCATCAACGTGGATAGTTCCTTTGTGCCATATTTATTGTCTAATAATAGTCCTTTGGTGTGAAAAGAATGTTTTCAAATTTTTAATAGGAAAAATAACTTCAGAGGCTGACAAAAGAACTAAAGTTTTAATTTAAGCCACTGGCAGATCTAAGGGGGTGATGGGATGATCGCACATGTCTCCCCTTGAGCCAGGATTATAGCATGAAAAATGAAAGTAAAAGTACCGGACACTTGGCTAAAAATAGGAATCTGAAACGAATCGCATCCCCCCACTTGAAAGATTTCTAGGTCCACCCTTGATTTAAGCTTAACTATAAGAAGTGACAAACACATCTTAAGAGTACAATGTTCATTAGCATAGTGACACATGAGATGCATAATCAAAACCAGAAGCTTCAAAACCAAATTGCCAAGTATTAAAATTCAAACTAAAACAATGTTCTCAAGACATCTGAAAATGAACTAAAAGAAGGTACTAAATTAATAAAATAAATATTAAATGCTATTATCTTTCAACACAGATATGAATTACTAATGAATTCTTTAAACTCTGTCTACATTAACAGATTTGAACTGGCTTTATTCAAATTCCCTTTTTACTAATTTTGCAGAAACTTCTATTTCTCCTTTCAGGGATGACAGGTAGCATTGCTATTCTCATATGTACGTTTTTTGTTTCATTACAACAGTGGCAAATATACATTCTGGTAAATTCCTTAACTTTTGGACATGAGTATACGTATATGGTGTAGTCGTATTACATATACAATAATGAAAAATAGCTGTAAAATGAGATAATAATATATATAGTAGGGCATACAAAAATACAAATTGAGATTTGCACAATTGACATGAATTTATCCAGTAAAACTAAGAAATGTTAAATTAGGTTTCATAGTAAAATTTCATCCACCCCCCATTGTGGTTACATATATATTTACATATATATAATGGGGGAATATATTCAACTAGACTGCAAAAATGTCTTCCGTAATCTGGCTTTCTATTGAACCTTAGATGTTTAGCAGCAATCTTGCTTTTTGCTTTCCCCTCATTTCTAATAATGAAACTACTGGGAACATGAATATCTAAGGTCTTCGTTGGTATTATTTTTGTAACATATTTGCTTTTAATTTCTAGTTTTTTATAGGTTCTATGTAAATGTTTTTCAGAACAAATGTTCTGAAGAAAAACATTATACAAAACTTATATTATTTATTATCATAATTTTATATGTTATTAGAAATCACATTTATAAGTTTTCAATGTTTTATATATGTACTTAAATTATATTTTGAATGCAAATTTTGAAGTTATATGATAAGGACAACCAATTTAAAAACAATTAGTGATGACGCAAAAAGTATTTAGAATTGTTAAGTGTCAGTGAATAATTCTCTGTTAACTTACCAATTTCTCATAATTTATTTTTTAAGAAAATAACTGCATTGAATAGGTCTTAACAAACAGGATCCAGAAAAATGACCCCTAGCATGTTTTGCTTCTGTGGATAACGAGTAGGTTACAAAAATGTAAAAAATATACCTAATTTTTTAATAATTCTAATTTATTTTGTTTTATAGAATTAGCATGTTTTAATAATTAAATTTCATTATTTCAAGTTCTTTGTTTAATTATTTAAAAAATATATAATTTTTACAATTACATTTATGCAGAGATGCCAACCTGAGAAAGTAGTCATCCATAAAAAAAAGTCAAGAATATTTCGTAGTTTTGCATAAAAAAAAAAAAAAGCTAAGGATTTTCAGTAGTTTTCAGTAAAAACTACACTCTTTTATTTTCTGCAAAAACATTTTTTGAAGTACCTACATTGTTATAGAGCAATATATGTACCTCCCCACACCTTGAAATAACATGCAAGTTTTCCTAATAATATGATTCAATTATGTATGTTTATGTACGTATACAGTGATCACACTCTCACCAATACCATTTGTATCAGGTTTGTAGCAGGAGAAATGACCTTTTGTATCAATTTCATAGTAGGAGAAATGACCTTTTGTATCAACTTCGTAGTAGGAGAAATGACCTTTTGTATCAGTTTTGTAGCAGGAAAAATGGCTTTCGGTATCGGTTTTGTAAAAAACAAACCCTTTTGTATGAGTTTTATAGAAGAAAAAAGCTTTTACACCAGTTTTGTAGAAGGTAAACATCGCAATTTTATATTTTGTACAGGAAAATTGGTTTTCACGTAAGTTTTGTAGTAGGTAAAAAATAGTTTAATCAAATGAATTAGAATGAGCATGGCTCACTGTAGTCCGGGGTTTGGTTCCCTGGGCCTTAAGAGGTTCGGATTCCTCGGAAAACAGTAGGTCCCGGCGCAGCATGACCACTGTAGTCTTTGAGCCGTAAAACCAAAAAGAAAGCGAAAGAATGAGCACGATAAAAATAAAAAGTCAAATGTTTCATTGAAAAAGTAAAAGTTCATAAATATCAAGTTCTTTGTTTCTTTTTCTGTAATTTTGAAACCTCTTCCCTGTTCTTCTCTTGAAAAGCTAAAATCGTTGAAATACGCAAATTAGCTTTTGTCAACAAAAATTGCCCACTTTCCACTGCAGACATATACACTTTGGATAGAAATTTATAGGTACAAAACATGACTACTGGCCGCTAAGTTTGTACCCTCCAGTAGCTAATGTATCAGGGCAAAATTCCTCTATTTTGATGGAAAAATACTAAAAAATTACCAACAGTCATTAATTACATCACATTTAAAAAGTTCACAATTTTGCCAGTAGGCTGCACATCAAGGATGAAATCGCACGTTGAAAAAAATCCCTCATTCATTAACGTTAAAATCGTTTTTAAGGCACATCGTTAATTTAGTCTTTTTCTAGCATTTTTTCACAGCATAGAATTATAAATTACTTTAATTAAACACACTGAATAGGTAAATTTACTTTTAAATTAATCTACAAGCCTCTGCATGTGTAAATAATGAAAACAGAAAGGGGTATATTCCAAAATATGTGTCGCTAAAATCTCGGCACAAATCACACGATATTTTTTAAAGTATCATGAGGAAATTTTTCTGAAATTTTAATAAAATGTTGCGAGTAAAAAGTTATTCAAAACGTGGTAAAACTGTAGGTCCACATAGAACTTTAAAAACTTTTGATGCTTTGTAATAAAATGGCCATTCCTTACTATGAAAATCACGATACACTTGCCGATAAAGTTTTGTCTGCCAAATTTTTCTCCTCAGATGTTTCACAATCATGGCTGCATTTCAGTTCGTTGTTTTAATCCAAATTTGAAGCAAGTTTCACATACAAAGCTGGACGTAAAAAAAATAACAGAGAAACAAGAGGACAAGTCGGAAGCGTCTCATCCTAATGTGGAAGGCACGGGCCATCTGCAAAGTGTGGGGTTTTTTTTATCAAAAACCCACAAAAAATATGAATTTTTGAGAGGCCATTAGAAAATTACATGGGAGGATCTTGAATCATGATTTCCATAGTTTTCTTGGTATCGACTGTAAAACCATAAGGTGGAGTTAAAATCCATACTAGTTGGCATATCTGCATTTATGTAAATAAGGGTATTTATTTTGCCATTTTTATAACAAAATTTTAATTTCTATATTTAGTGGGTGAAGAATTAATATTTTGAATATATTTTTAAATAGCATTATATTCCTGAATGAAGTTTTGTACTTGTCTAAGAGTTATACACATTATTTTCTTTTATTAGTAGTATTTTATTTTTAAATATATATTTTCTTGCATAAAACAACTTAGAATAATCATCCACTTATACATATTTTTGTATAAAAATAACCACCTTTTGCAGATAAAACCGAAACTCTGTTTTAAAAATAATATATATTTATTATATGGAGTTGAATATTTATGTACTGTTATTAAAATAATGAAATCATTTATCTTTTCAGTAAGGGAGTAAAGTTTAATAATAATTATATGCTTTAATAATATTTTTAGTAAATTTCAATCTTTAGTAGTACTGAAATTTCACTTCATTTATTTTTTCATGTAAACTGCAAGTAGAATTTAATTTGTATTTTTCATATTCCCCCTTCCCATTGAGCACCCCCAAACATTTGAAACAGTTTGTTATATCTGTTATGGATTTCCCTGCACAAAATAAAATCGCCATCGTTATTTCAGGTTTTGTTGTTATATATGGTGTTATAACCGATATATTAGTAAAGAAAAGAATGGGAAACCAACCTTCTTGTAAAAATTCCATTATTATAACTGGTGTCATTGTAAATGGTTTAGATTGTATGGGTCTTTTTGCCAAAAAACACTGAATAAGTGTTAACTTAGAAAAATAATAATGTAGCAGGTCATTTTGCTTAAGCGAAGTTCAGATTGACCAGGATTCTTCTGCATTTACAAGCAAAGAACCTTTTTTATATATTGAAAATAATTACAAAATAAGTATGGTGCAATGAATTGTGATAGCTGTGAATTGACACGAAACCATCAAGAGTTTAACATTAAGTCTCCTCTAAAGGGGCTGGGACTTCAATAAAAATTTGAGATTTTGAGAGTTCACTTTACATTTACATTTTTGTAACCTAGTTATTATCTACAGGGGGCAAAATATCCCAGTGGTGAAATGCTGGGGTCCACTTTTTTGTAAACGTGATAAACAGGGTCATTTCTGCATTGTTCACAAACCAGGTTCAAAAAACAATATTAGATGATGAATTACTCACAAAGAAACTGATTTCTCAGTGCCTGGTGTGACCCAAGCCCACAACCACTTGATAATGAGTCAAGTGCTCTTACCTGTTGAACAACAGGCATCGATCAAACTTCCCTCTACAAGTGAATATAATGCTTAGAAAAAAAAAAAAGAAATATTAGATGATAAATTACTTATAAAGAAAAGAATGATTTCTCAACACCTGGTAGGATCTGAACCCACAACCTCTTAATAACACTATTCAATGATTTTTAATTTTTTGTTTTTTACTATAATGGAAGTAACCATCTTTTATGAATTTTGTGTTGCTAAACACGAAAACCACCATTAAAATTCTCTCCTGGCTCAGAGTTTCGAGTAATTGTACTGCCTGTGCCTATATTTTGCATATAACGCTATGGAACATTATAATTACGATATGTGAAATAAAACAAAAAAAAATGAGGGAAAAGAAATAAAATAGACATCGTCGTTCTTGATAAAGCTGCTATCAACTTAGTGCCGTTGCTTCTGGCCTTCGTTTCATGAACCATGTGATCGAGCGGTTAAAACCAGTTCCATCCAATGGCCTCAGTTTTGTATGTGGCAGCTTGTCGGGAAGTTCATACTGTTTCTGAATTTATTCTTTACTTATTTGTTTAATTAGTAACTTTGTGACTTTGTACATTTTAACATTTTACACAAATAAATTTTTCACAAATTTTGTGGTCTACTGAATGTGCAGCAATTCCCTGCTCCTGTATAAATTCGGCAGACAATTTTTGCTTTATATGTGCCGACGTGATTTGTGGTTCCAGAAAGTGACCATTGACTTTTGCAGTGAAAAAGGCATATGTTCTGCATTTAAGGTGTCACGTTGGAGACAAGAATAAATTGTGGGCACCCCATGTTTGTTGTACGAATTGTTCATCCACGCTGAACGCTTGGATGCTTGGGAAAAAGGTTTTCACACATTTTAGAAAAAGCCTAAATTTAGAATTGTCACTATAACTCTTTCATGTCAGTCTAAACATAACTTTGCTAAAACATATATAACTTGTTGTGGAAGTAAAATATTTTTAATTTTAATTAAATTTTTTAAGACAATCTCCTCATGTGCGTTTGCACGCATATGCAAGGTAAATGATTACTAAAAGCTATCTCAGAAAGTTGGCAGCTATGGGGAAAGAGGTCAGTTTCAATGTTAACAGATTTCTGCTGGATGATCCAGAGAGATGCTCCAGACGTTCCCCACAAGCAACAAGTAAAAAGATGCCATCTATAAAAAGGAAAGGTTGTTAACTGATACCATCTAACTATACTATTACATATAAAGCTATGAGGATACGATAGTATCCTCATAGCTTTATATGTAAAATGTAAACAGTGAAATTACTCGGAAACCTGAGCCAGGAGGCAATTTGTAGTGTAATTTTCGTGTTCAGCAACCCCAAATCTATAAAGGATGGATATTTTCATCTCTGTAAAATTTTCACTGTTGAACAGTGTAATCGATCACATGCTTTTACCTATTGAGTTCAATGGGTAAGTGCACTTGAGTAGTGAGTATTAGCACTTTATGAGTAATTTATCTTCTAATATTACCACATCATCGGCTATGATAAGAATTGCTGACTTTAATAAAAAAACATACCACCACCCTTATTAATTCGATATTTAAGAATTTGATGTACCATGTTTAATTTTATATCTGCATGTACATAGTTTTAAACAGTCACCATTCAAAACAAACATTTTTTAATTTTTATTTTTATAATATGAAACAAAGATCCTTTTGATAAGAGATTCCTTTGATTGTCTTTTATTCAAAGATTCAGCATGTTGTATGTGCTCAGTATTCATAGGCATAACAAAGAGGGGAACTTGGGCTTAACCCCTCCCCCTCTAGAACTGTATAGCCCTCCTTAGAACTTGGAGTTAGATATACCGATGTTGGCATTATTAATGTGCATTATTTTTGCAACATAAATTGCAAACATTCACCACAGTAGTACTTTCTCCATTGCAAATTCAGTGTATGTAACTGGAAAAAGACACTAAATAATGTGCTGCATAGATGCATATATAATGCAATGGCTTGTGTGCAATATGACTGTGCATCTAAAACATATAAAATATATGTAGATCCAACTTTATATATATACAGGGTAGCCATAATTAAACTTGGGTCTATTTAAAACATCCTGCAACTTAAACCATTCAGTTGACTGACACCAAATTGGTATATAGATTATCCAAAGAACGCAGAAAGGGAATTTAGCACAAAAGAAAATAATTTGAAAACTTCCACTAAAGGACGCTTTTCAACAAAACATATGGGTGAAATTACCAACACTGAACAAAAATAACATTAACATTTAATCGTGGCAATTATTAGATACATAAAGCATTACGAATAAAGTCATAGAAGCAAGTAATTACATATCACACCTATTAAGAATAATGGGAAAAAATAACTGTTCTGAATGCATGCAGTAAGATAGTCATGTTATGCAAACAGGTCTTACTACAAAAGTAGATTGCAAACACTAGTTTTCATTACAATGCTTTCTTTCGTGGCGATGACTATTACATTAGTGAAATGAGCCTTATTTGTAAAGATTTTATGGAAACCATAGTGCTGCTGCAATGTATGATTTTCGATGTGTTAAATGAATACGATGTAAAACAATGTCTATACAAGGTGTTCAGAACATGGTTTTTCATTTTTAAAAGACTAGGAAATTAGGCATTCAACCTTGTAGAGGCCAGAAACCCATCCCTTCACAGATTTATAAAGTTGTTATGATAGCTGTTGTCGAACAGTTGATGACACATGTTGTAAGTTGCAGCACAATATCCTGATAGATAGACATTCCATATAGCACTCTGTAGGTAAGTGCTAAAAAAATTGTAAATTTTTTCCCTTATAAGATTTACTTTCTGCAACAGCTACTTGCTAGGGACAAGGAACATTGATATTCCTAGCTAGGATGGAGGTTGATGAGTCCTGGCTGTGGAGCATCCTCTGGAGTGACGAGGCTCATTTCTATCTTAATGGGACAGTTAACATACAAAGTTGTTACATTTGAACAAAGGAAAATCCATGTATGCACTAGGACATTCCTTTACATTCTCTTGAAGTGACTGTCTGGTGTAGGTTTACATTAGCATAAATGCAAGGACCCTGGTTCGAATCTAGGATGAGGACGGCGCCTCTTTTTCTCCAAATATAAAAAAAGCTCTAGTTTAAGCTACTTAAACGTGGGTGGCAAAAATTATTGTATAATAAATTCCCCCACGAAAAACTCACAATAATCTCACCCCAGAGGCTTTTCTGTGTTGACCATTATTTGGCAATTGTGTTATCCCTGTGAAGGGTAATAATATCTTACATCCTCATATACGAAGAAAAATGCGTTTGTTCTTGTCCTCATTCGTCTAGTAGGTCAAGACACCGCGGGCTCAACGCGGGGACCCTGGTTCGAATCCAGGATGAGGTCCGCGCCTCTTTTTCTCCAAATATAAAAAAAGCTCTAGTTTGAGCTATATGAACGTGGGTGGCAAAAATTATTGTATAATTAACGTTCATCCTTGGCCCATCCTTCTTTGAGAAAATTACTGCGAATACCTCATTGACATGTTCTGTGATGGCTGTGAAGTGCCATAATATGCTGAAGTCATTTGTTTTACTGCAACTACAGCAAAGACGTTGCCTCACATCTACCATTTTCATGCAAACTGGTTCATCCCTGCATGTAGGACGGTGCATTAACCATTGTTTACTCAAACATTTTACAAATGAGTATATTATTAGCTGTACATTTTCTAATCGTAGGGTGTCAGTTCACCAGATCTGAGTTCGCATGGGTCCTCAAATGTCACTAAGAAGTCCTTATTTTTTATTTTAATATTTAAAGGCCCTTAAAAATACTTAGTTTTCATCAACAGTCCTTAAAACTCCTTATTTTCTGAAAAAGCAGAATGGTTGATGAGACAATTCAATTATGACTTTCTACCGTACACGATGTGTAGGTAATTGCATATTCATGCATACACACAGAAAAGTTGAAATAAACTTTAACACATAAAGGCAAAAAACTTGTCACATAATATTCTGGAGGGTAATTACAGTGAAACATTGGAAGTTTCTTATGTATTGACGCCGTTCAAGATTAGTTGTTGGCTTTGAGAAAGACTGCATTCCAATTCTATCTTAGGGTGCATTATATAAAATCCATATTATAGTACTATTTGTGTTTCACTTGCTTGTTGTTCGCTGGTGTAATTTTTCTGAGGGAAGAATAATTTTTACATTTAATGTGATGGATGCACTTTTTTCTGAGCACAAGTTTACTGAAGTGGGGATTATAAATAATCATTGGCGTACGCAGGTGGTGTTGATGGGGTTGTAACCCCCCCTTTTTGCAATGAAATTTTGTATATTCAACATAGGAATATATGAGTCGTAGCTCTGTAACCCTATAACCCCTCGTACGAACTTTCTGCATATGCCTATGGATATAATATTAGAAAAAGTAAATCCTAGTCATCTACACTCACTTGCTTACTTCAGTGTACCATCAACACAGCAATGTTTTGCTATCAGAAAGGTCAACTATTTACACTCAAAATAATTATAACTATATTCAAATATAGATTTAATAAAAATGTCATATTTAATGTAGATTGCTCTTTACAGTCAGGATATAAATACTAATGATTTTTGTTATACATAAGGGGATCAAATTATGCTTCTTAATAAGAAGAAAATACTGATGTATTTAAAAGTTTAAATATTTTGTGTTGAACTAGATACTGAATTTGAATAAAACTTCTGTTTTTTGAAAAATACATTTATTTTCTTATGATTAAAATATGCATATGTGCAAAAATACATGCACTCAGAAAAAACAGTGTTTTTGTTCATATGGATTGAACGGGAATGGGATATATGAGGTTTGCATGTAAGTGTGAAGGGAGGGAGGTCGACATCTGCATATAGGTGTAAAGAGGGTGCAAGAGTAAAAGATATGAGAACCACTGGCTTAGTTGATAGGGATGCAGGGGAGGTGCAATATGGCTTTTGGCATACCGTAATTGGTCCTTAGAAAATATCATTTAGGTTATTAGAAACCCTTTATTTTGGAAAAAGAGTGGGAACCCTGTCAGTGCATGTGATTTCTGGCTGTGGGGATAGAAAATTTAATGTATCATAGAAAGTATTGCTACATTGACAAATTTGATGGACTGTATGTGTAAAGCATCATGCAGGACTAGTTTGCAATCCACTATCAGACACATTGCCCATCAGCTTCAAATTTTACAAATGTACGTTGGCGGGCACATTGAGCAACATTTATTCTGTCATTCTGTACAGGATTAACAGGCGGTGTCTAAATTCTTTTTTCTGCTTACAGCATCTGCATTTTAAATGTTTAAATGAAATGTTCACTGATAACTGAGAAATATTAACAGTGTTATTTTTTGTTTAGGGTTAGTCATTGCATCCATTCATTTTGCTGAAAAGCACTCCTTAGCTAACATTTTCAAACTTACTTTTTTTTTGCTAAATTTTTTTTGCACATCCTTTGAATATTCTATATATCAATTTTGATGTCAATCTGCTGAATGGTTATAGCTGTAGGATGATCTAAATAGGCCAAGTTTCATTATGACCACCCTGTATGTCTATGTTGCTTGTGTTTAAGATGTCAAATGTAACTTTATTATATTTACATTCTATTAACTTTTTAAATTAATATTTTGTTCCTATTCTTTGCCATAGCTCATGACTTTAAATTTAGTCTTACTGATATTGGACAACCTGTGGCATATGGAGAATCTGGTGATTGTTATAGTATGTTGGATTGCCCTCAAGGTCGCTTTTCACTAAGCCTTTTAGGAACTGGCTTTATTGTATCACCTGTTACAAAATGGATAACTCAGGGAAATTATGCATCTAGTAAAGTACGCTGGTTGGAGGTAAGTTTGTTAAAAAAAAATTAGCCTGACCTTTGCTGACCTTGTATTGTGACATTCAGTCAGTGAATAAATTAATGATCTTGTAACTTTCAGATCTATAAACTTGCCAGAGACACACGTTTTGGCAGTTACTACTTCTTACCTTAAAATTAGGTTGGAGTGAGTGATAATTACAGTGTGTAATCAAACTCCACACGTAGTTGAGTCACATTAGTGTGACCACCAACTAATACTGAGAGGAACTGCCATTTTCAGCATGTTATGCAGATGGGCTGAAAGTGACTCAATAAGGTATTAAATAGTTGTTAAATGGAGGGTACTCATGTTGTTTTCAGATAGTCCATTTGAATTAGGTGTGTGAAACATGTTTATGTGCATAAATATCAGACATGCACAGAGGTAATGACAGGTCACCACATGCTGTGTAATAACATATGTGAAGGTTGTGTTGCATGTAAACATGCCAAAGTTTTTGTCATTTTAAATGGAGGCACATATGAAGACACCTTTTAGACTTGGATTTGCAACTCGTGAAATTTAGGACAAGTTAAAGAAGGAAAATTTGGATGTAGGTAAGTCTGTAATCAGTGACGTTTTGAATGGTAAAGGAATTCATCAAAATGCTGTCAGTAGTGACAAGCAAGTGCCACATTTTCGTAGGTCACCTACAAAGTGAATGTGGGAGGTTGTGAACAAAGTGCGAAAGATGGTCTGTCGCAAAAACCCAGTGTCCAACTGGATCATACAGTGGTCACTAGATAATAATGCTGGAACTGTGCATAAATTATTATATCAGAATTTGTGTATGGTTAAAAAGAAAAAAGCTAAAGTTTATCTGCTAATGGATAAGCACAAACAGAACAGGCGTACCAATTGTCGAAAGCCGTATGAGAAGGGATTAACGGGGGATAGAGCTGAATATGTGATGACACTGGATGAAGCCGTTATACATCTGCACAGCTACAATAAAGATGGGCACATTTGCTACACTAAGAAAAAAGAAAAAATTCCAGAAAATTAGTGTTTGTAGAAAACTGAAAGCTTTGTGAAAGGGTACATAACCATCGGAGCAATAACAGGCCGTGGCACTGTTTCCCCTTTTCCTAGTTTCACCAAATGTGAAAGTAAATACTGATTATTATACTGCTCATATCCTGGAACCATTATTTAATCAGTACCTTCCACAAACTCTATTCTAGTGAGCTCGACAAAATGTACCTCCATCACGATAAAGCGAGTTCTCATATCTGTTATAAAGCAATACAATATCTTTAGGAAAAGAGATTAGAACTTGGAATAAACTATATAGCCATAAAAAACATGCCAGTCAAAAGTCCTGATGCCAGTCCAATAGACTTTTTTGGTTTCATTTTTTTGAAGTAAGGACTTGCACACAGGTGACCGTAAACATTAGACTACATTTGGAAAATTGCTCGACAGATGGTCAGATGTTATCCAAGATCAAATTAATAAGGTTTATACTGATTGGAAACGATGACTGTGAATCCTTATCAGGATGAAGGGAGAGCATATTGAGCACATCAAACACATCCGCTGTAAAAAAATTGTCACCTAAAATAAAGTCATTTCACCGTCTGAAAACGTAAGTACCCTCTGTAGATATCTGGAGCCATCCTGACTACAGTGAATTTTATAGCTACTGGAGGGTGTATTGTGGATGATTTATAGAATGAACAAGGCAATCGAGGTGGTTTCACAGATTCTCAACTAGGTTTGTATCTGGGAAATTACAGGACCAGACAGGTACTTGGAAGTCTTGGTTGTGCACTTTGAACCACTATTTAAAGCAAAGGTCCAATTTTTGATACTTTTGTGCAGATTCAAGTTTTTTCTTCTAATGCACCTTCGTTATCATAGGTGTAGTGACCATTTGTTTACTTTGAAGCCCTGTATACAGCATAGGACTCACCGAACTGTCATTTTAGACACATGTTTGGTAGTCCCCTGGTTCATTTTATTATCACCCTGGTTTTAATGTTTAAAAATATATATAATTTGTACTTTAATTAAGGTATTCTCCGTTTAAGTTATAAGACAAAAGAATTGTTTTTGTGCATATAAGCATGTTTGTACTTGCATTGAAATTTGTTGATGGCATGGACTATTATAAGAAACTAAATTACTGAAATGTTGAATAATAGGCATTTTATCTATTTCATGTTTCAGAAAGGGCAAGTTATTCAAGGAAAATGTGGTGGCTATTGTGGAAAATGTGTTCCAGATCCAAAAATTGGGCTTGTGCTTGATGTTGCTCCTCCATGACAAATGATATAGTATGAATAAGTCCTAAAAATCATATTTTAGTGATAAAAAATGTTGTATATTATACCAATAATCATAAAATGGAAAATAAAAACATGGGACACTTACAATCCATGCAGGACCTATAAATGTACCTTTGCAGCTTTTTATAATAATGGATGTAATTTTCTTAGGTGAGGTTGTTAGTTTCATATCAAAAATATCTACAATTTAATGAGGGATTCAAACATTGGCTAACCTATTTGACCTTAGAAGTCAAACCTGGAATACGGAATTCTAGAAGGGCTTCCAATCCTTGCAGTACATAGGAAAGTGGACCTAACTTTTCTACATAACAAAAGAATTCCATGTTTGTGAATCATCATAACAGCTTTTTACTAACAACACACATATTAACCAGGTTTCAAGTTATACAGTGGCATGAAAATAACATGTTTGTCTATTATGAAATACAGGTTCAAATCTTGCTAGCACTGAGTGTTTTTTTAAACCAATCTGTGAGTATATATTCCAAGGATTGATTTCTTAGGCCGCAGGTTCAGATCCCTCAGGGAAAATTGTAAGTCCTGATGCAGCATGATCTTTGTCTTGTGTTCAAAACAAACTCCAGTTTCTAAAAAAAATCAATGTTCCAGTTTTTGATCTTGACTAATGCTCCTTAAACTTGGGTGTTCTGACATGAACTAATATTTCCAGCATGACATAGCTATTTCTCATTTATAAATTGACCTTTGTTCTAATTATAGTATATCTTTTTTTTAACTTAATTTTGTATATTTTCAAGTTTTGATTTCCTGATAAATAATTTCAATTGAAAATTTATAGGAAAAACAGATACGTAATAATTTTGTATATAATATACACAGTTAAACCTTGATAACACAAAGTGCCTTCGGAAGCCAAAAATACTTCGAGTTATCAAAAATGTGACTTATCGAAGATTAAATTAATTATGCTTTCTTATTACGAGAACAGGCAAAGTATCATCACAAGCAAATAACAACAGACATTTTCTTTAAGGAAACTGTTTTCAAAGTATTTCGTGAACATTATTAATCTTTTAAAAATACCTATACTACATGTTAAGTGCAAAATTTTAATTTAACTACATACTACTACATACAAATTTAATCACTAGTAGCCGTAAAAAATTACAGTACTGTACTTACACACTTTTTTTAAAAGATTTAAATTGTAAGTTTCCTTTGCTTCATACTTTGCGAACATTTTTATCCAGGAAATTGTCCAAAATGTTTAGGGCATTAAACACTTTATCTTCTACAGAGGATTGATAATGGATATAGGAACAAACAGTTTCCGCTGCAGCGAGAGCCTGGGGTCCCTAGGAGCATTGTTTTTAAGATTCGTTGCTTCATCGTTCTCTTCATCCTGGTTTGATTTTTCTTTTTTATCATTAATTGCAAGGAGAATGTCTGTTTCTGATGGATATTTCGTTGTTTCAAGATTTCATCAACGTTTATCAAGATTTCGTCAATGAAGGTGTGAAAATCAGCTTTGATGGGGAAAAGCAATTTTGAAATTTCTTCCATTCCTCAGACTCATCAGTTTCTTCATTTTCATTGGATTTGATGAGGAATTCAGCCTTACAGAAGCAATTGGCAATCATGCTTGCTTTCACCTCATCACAAGATTTCTGGATTAACACAGTGGCATCAAGAAGATTGATGTCATGGATTTCTTTTCCTGCGTCAATATTTCTGATAAGCCGCTGGACACATTTTTTTCTATACATTTAGTTTTAGCTTTTTATGACATGTTGGTTTATGGGCTGAAGTTTCAACGTCAAGTTAGGAGGGAAAGAAAACAAGCTTAATGGATTGCAAATCTTCTGTAATTTTAGGATGGGCTGAACAATTGTCAACAAATAATAAGACCTTTCTTCCTTCTTGCTGAAATTTTCGGTCAAGTTTCAACAGCCAAGATTCAAAGATTGCACTCATCATCCATACCTTTTTGTTATTTTTGTAATTTACTGGCAAAGATTTAACTCCAGAAGAACATCTCTGTTTCGCTGACTTTCTAATACCAAAAGCTTCAACTTTTCAGTGCCAGTCGTTGGCTCCAATCATGACAGTTATCCTTATTTTACTTCTTTTTCCCCCCCATGGCACTTTTCTGCTTTAAAAGCTAGTTTTTTCTTGTAAACGTTTGGAAAAAAGTCCAGTTTCGTTGGCATTAAAAAACATCATCAGGATTGTAGCCCGCTAGCAAAGAAGGCAGCACGTTGCGACAATAATCTTCGAAATCAATTTCAGGTACACTTTCACCAGACATGACTTTCTGCACAATTCCATTATGAACTTTGAACTTATTGAGCCAGCCGGTACTTGCTTGAAGAGATTCAATTCCCATTTCTTTTGCAAATTTTTCTGCCTGTTCTCAGATAAGACCACCTTGAAGAGGAACATTTTCATTTCTCATGTTTTCACCCATGTAAACATGGCATTCTCCAATTTAGGGAAACTTGATGCTTTTAAATGCTTTCTATCAGGCTTGTGACGAGACTCTTCCACAGCTTTTCTTATCTTTCAAAATTGTTGACAGAGTGTTTGCAGGAATACCAAATTTGGCAGCGATGTCTTTCTAATTTTATAGTGCCCTTTTCTACTTTGTCGATGAGTTTTGATTTTTCACGGACACTTTGTTTTCAAAACTCCCTGTTTTCCATGATGAACTCAATCTTATTCACACAAATCTTAATTCTGCTTCAAAAATAAAAAACACTGTAACAAACTTGACCAATCCTTATCACACTATTTCAGTTCTCAGAACCGAATGTTAAGTCACTTTAAAGACTGGTTTTTCAAAGCAAACAACTTTCAAGAAAAGCATGCGTAAGGCTAAGACTACTTCCACTGTGATGGAGAGTAGACAGATAGGACTGAGGGATACAGAAAGCTTCATTGGCATTGTTTTGATACAATCAAAAGTTTTTTAAGTAGAATTTTTTTTCATGGAGATTTGATGTTTGGGAGACGAAAATGTCTTCGAATTATCGAATAATTTGACTTACCGAACTTCGAATTACAGAACAAAGATTCAATGTTAAGGCCTATGCTCTCGGCCGGGAATGTAAAATTATTTTGAGTTACCGAAAATTTGAGTTAGAGACGTTCAAGTTATCAAGGTTTAACCGTAATATATGTGTGTATATTGGGAGAATGTTATTATTACCCTTCACAGGGATAACACAATTACCAAATTTCTGTATTGACCATATTTGGCAATTGTGTTTGCAATTGTGTGCTCTGAAGTGAGATTTTTGTGAGTTTTTCGTGGGGGAATTTATTATACAATAATTTTTGCCACCCACATATATTTAGCTCCAAACTAAACTTTGTTTTTGGAGAAAGACTTTCCCCACATCCTGGATTCGAACCAGGGTCCTCTATTTAGCCCAAGTGTCTTGGGCAGCCTAGGCGAACAAGGACAGGAAACAACGCTCTCTCTTTCTCTATATATAAGGATGTATGATATTATTACCTGTCATAGGGATAACACAGTTGCCAAATATTGTCAGCACAGAAAAGCATTCGGGACGAGATTATGAGTTTTTCATGGGGGAATTTATTATACAATAAATTTTTTTGCCACCCACGTATATATAGCTCAAACTAGAGCTTTTTTGTTTTATATATATATATGTGGGTGGCAAAAATTATTGTAAAATAAATTCCCCCACAAAAACTCACAAAAATTTCGCCCCGGAGGCTTTCTTGTGTTGACCATATTTGGCAATTGTGTTATCCCTGCGGAGGGTAATAATATCATACAAAACAAATTTTTCTTGTGTTATAAGGGTTTTACTTCTTGAACTCAGTTTTCCGGATTTACTTCAACAGCCCTGTATACTTGCATGTTAGGAATCCCTATCTCATTTGGTTGAGAATAGTCCCAGATGGGGGAAACCCTCCCCACGCCTGATGAAGTCAGAGCCACTCCCAACTCAAGGTTTGACAAACATCCTGTAAGATTCTGGTAGAGGTTTTGAGATGTTTATGGCATTATTCCTTAAACTGTATGAAAGTCTCCCATGATTTTATTTAGATTAATCATGTGCTGCTGTAAAACTTCCATATATTACCAATTCATTTCATGATCCACTTTACTAATTCGTTTGAATTGTCTCCTCCAACTACTACATGCATATCCTTTCATTACATCATAGTAGAAATGGGAATGGGCAGATCTTAACTATGATGTTCAGGTAAGCTAAACATACTGATAGATATCTAGATTTTCATTCTTATTACCTGGTGGCACACAAAACATCTATCATTAGAGCATAAGCACTCCATTGTATAATGATCATCTTCAAAATGTTAAACTACCTTGCAAAAAAAGGTCGTTGAAAAAGAATGGTTATCTAAATAAATTTTTCAACTGTAACCAATGTGATGTCAGTGGTAGGAACAGCGATGTAGAGGGTGCATCTGGAGACTGGGTAGGAATATGGCTAATTGGTATTGACTTCATGCCAGTTTCTTGTCTCATTTTTTTCTAGAAATGCGGTTGTACTTTTGGAGGTGTGGCTACTCGCTTTGTCCTGATGGAGTTCCACATTTTAAAAATCAGTAGAATACAATTTTGGAATATCTCCTTTAAAAATAGGAGTCAGAACATTATTTTGATAATATATAGAGTTGAGTTTTGGATTTTTTCAACTTTTCTTATTTTTAGTTTTCCGTTACAAGAGATGCCAGCGATAACCATAAATCATTTATAGAAATTTTTTTTCCTCCCTTTGAACCAAACTTTTGAGTCACTCGGGTCTCTTTTTTGATAGTAAATTGATCCTTTTTTTTTATTACAATAATTTAAACAAATTCAATCTTTGTTAATTATAACTATTTTTTCCATCTATTTCCTGCTAAATGACTTTCATATAACAATCTACATATCTAGTCTTCTGTTCATCAGTATGCCGTGGTAGCAGGTGGATTGTATTTTTTTATTTTAATTAAATTCAAATCTTTATTAATTATTTTATTTATAGTTGATGCTGATGTATGCAAAGCTTTTGTAATAGTTCTTTGAGGTTTTGGATTTTCTTGTAAAACCATAGACTGCACTTTAGAAATATTAGAAGAAATACAAACCATATTAGGATATTTTTTTCTTTTCTTGACATTAAAGCGCCCTGCGGTGGCGCAGTGTGGTAACGCGTTCTCCTATTGCGCGGCTAATCCGGGTTCGACTCCCAGCAGTGCAAAAAGAACGCTTACTCAGAGATCTCATAAAGATCGCACTGCTCACTGTAGTCCGGGGTTTGGTTCCCTAGGCCTTAAGAGGTTCGGATTCCTCGGAAAACAGTAGGTCCCGGCGCAGCATGACCACTGTAGTCTTTGAGCCGTAAAACCAAAAAGAAAGTGTTGATATTAAAGCCTAACTATTTTTTGTCTTTTTACATTAATAATATCGCTTATTTTATATTTTGAAACTTGAAAACCATGCTTCTCACATCATTTTGTAATTATTGAACATTAATATTTTTCTTATATAATAATTTTTTTTGCCACCCCTGTTTAAATAGCTCAAACTTTTTTTTATATTTGGAGAAAAAGAGGCGCCGTCCTCATCCTGGACTCGAACCAGAGACCCCGCATTGAGCCTGTGGTGTCTTGACCTACTAGACGAATGAGGACAAGAACAAAGTTATCCCTGTGAAGGGTAATAATATCTTACATCTTCATATACGGAGAAAAATGCGTTTGTTCTTATCTACATTCGTCTAGTAGGTCAAGACACCGCGGGCTCAATGCGGGGAATTGGTTCGAATCCAGGATGAGGACGGCGTCTCTTTTTCTCCAAAATTACATAAGCTCTAGTTTGAGCTGTAATTAATACGTGGGTGGCAAAAATTATTGTATAATAAATTCCCCCACGAAAACTCACAAAAATCTCGCCCCGGAGGCTTTTCTGTGTTGACCATTATTTGGCAATTGTGTTATCCCTGTGAAGGGTAATAATATCTTACAATATTTTTCTTCAGAAATGGCAAATATATAGCCTTCAAGCCACAGCTTCCTTTCATATGCCATTTGAGCATAAACTAAATTTTTAGTCTCAAACGATTTTTCACTTTTTAGGTAATAGCTTGATTCCAGATTTTTTCCTGGTTGCTATTAGTTTTTTTAAAATTTAAAATCAAAGTCATTTTAAAATTAGTGTAAACACCCTCTGTATATCACAACTACCCTCTGTATTTACAAGCATTCCACTATCCGCAACTTATGGATATTTTCAACAGAGTAGGGCTTTGCTATCGGAAAGAAAGAAAACTAAAAACAGTTTATCGTATTTGTCTAGCCACATATTAAGGAAAAGAGTTTATACATATATTAACATAAATTACATTATAATCAGTGCCTTCTTAACAGTTCAGCCATCAGTGAATGTGCAGAAACTTAACCCAAACAAGGATCCACATTAGCGAAGATTTTTATTGAATACTTATTGTAAAAATTTGTAAATTTAAAAGTTAGCATAAAAGGCAGCCCAAAAAATTATCCAACCCAAGGCCCTTGATATGCTTAAGATATCCCTGAATATAATGCATGTTTCGAACTGTGTTACAAAAGTGTTTATATGTATATATAAATTAAAACACACACACACACACACACACACACACATATATATAGGATTAGTGAAATTAGTTTTTCCTTACTTTAAGGGCTCCAGTGTACGTCTTAAGGCTCCAAAAGAAAAGAAATTTGAACGACAGACATTTCGAATAATGTGCTTTCTGTTTATAAAAAAAATCAATAAAAAATTGCCGACAGGTGGCATTATAACAGTGCAAATCATTAAGAGTTTCAAATGTTCAACATGGCCTCCATTGTTATCAAGACTATGTTCCATTCTGAAAACTGTATTTTCTGCAACAGAATGCAATATGTCTTTTGAAATTAACAAAACATAGGATGAGGTCAGGTGATCAGGCTTCTAAGTTGCCTTGAAAAAAATGGCTGATGACATGTTCATCTGTAAAATTCTTCCTTAATAAAGGTTTTGAACATTGCGACTTGTTTTAGGGAAAGTACCATCTTGTATGAAGGTAGTTTCCTAAACGCATCCACGCTATTGAAACTGTGGTATGACATTCTTCAGAATGTCGTAGTACCTCTCTCCAGTTATGGTACAGGTGAGGAGTTCAGTTGGATTAATCTGTTAAAAAAATATGGCCCAGTCATAAAACTAGCACTTAGTCTACACCAAACAGTCACTTTTGGGGAATGTAATGAGATCGCTTGTGAAACTTGAGGGTTTTATCTTATCCAAATCCGACAGTTGTAGGTACTGATTTTTCCATTTAAACAGAAGTGTACTTTATCACTCCAAAGAACGTTCCATGGCTTATTGATATCAATTAACATTCGTGCCAGAACTGAAATGCAAATGTAAGAAGATTTTCTGAGTCAACATGCTGTAGATGTTTCACATGCTTACCTTGTATGGATAATATCACACTGACACAACACTGCCCATAAAGTGAATAAGACATATTTACTTTATAAGCAACTGCTGCTACACTTGCACTACTAAATGGAAATTGATTTGCCAAGTCCATAACGGCCATAGCCACATTTTCAATGCCAGAAGAGTTTACTTATTTTTGACTTCTATCTGGTAGAATTCCAAGCTGCACATTGCTTTAGATTTAGCCATCATTTTATGGAGAGCACAGGCAGATATTGTTCCATGCCTTAAAAAGTTTTAAGTATCTGAATTCTCTTAAAGCTGCTGCTGTGTTGTTGTTTTTGTTCCGATAGTACAACTTCACTAAAAGTGCTTTTTCCAGTAACGTTGATATTAGATGTTCAAAAAAAATTTTTTTTTGCTTTAACATTTATATTACTTGCGAAATTACAGGCTATCAAATGTTTTTGATGAGTCTGTATTTCTTTTAAAGGTATAAGTAGTTAACTTCATGCAAATTAACATAGCTATTGCTAAAGCTCCACCTATTGGCATATTTTTTATATATAAATCACGAGCTCATCATTTGAGATATCTGTTGTCCAAATTTCTTTCCTCTTGGAGCCTTAGAACATGCTCTAGAGCCCTATATGTACAGGAACTTTAATTTTGCTAACCGTGTATGTACACAGGAGTAATTTAATAAGTAAGCTAATAAGATCTCTCACGTGTAAAATTATATAACTGGTATATGTATTTATAAACAATAGAAAGGCCTTAGTACAAATTATTTTTCCACGCAATTCCCAAACTTGGCTAAACATTTCTAATAGTTTACAAAGCCATTTATGCCAACAAAGCAGAAGTTGTCAAGCACCATAATTGCTTGCTACACTTCCATGTTAGTTATGAATTGCCTGCCACCCAGGTGGTTCTTCAATGTTCCAAAAAAAATCCCACCATACAGGATTTGTAATTGTCTATGGGTTGACTCAGTACCCAACCAGCTCATATTTTTCTGTACCCTAGTTCCTCGTGAACAATCTTGTACACAAATTACATTAGGGGGTTCAAGTTATTAGCATTATCGCTAAATTGACTGCATCGATTTTTCTGAATTAGACCTCCAATGGGACATAGATTGTCGACTGGATGGCTAGCTTGGCCCCCCAAATCACTTCTTACCTTATAAGTCTGCCCTGTTGTTACCAAATGCCATGCACCAAAACCACACCTGTTTTCATGAAATAACATTATCACCTTATAAGTCTTTAAGTTGATTACTTTGAACTGGTGCTGTGCCCTTTAGATGCAAAATCTGATTCCACTTCATGCTTCAACATTTAACCATGTTTCCAGGGCCGGATCAAAGCTTTGTGGGGCCCTAGACAAATTTTTTCCAGGCCCTTCATGGAAAATTAAGCCTGTGTAATTACAGGAGGACCTATATATTTAATTAGGATTTTGGGGCCAATGAAAATGCTTGCTATATCAGATCAATTGCTAAATCCATTCTGGAATTTAAATTTCAAACTTTAAAAATGATGTAGGTATAGGTAACATATTTGCATATAATATATATACAAAAAATTCTGCAAGAAACGTCTTGGAAATTCAAACCATAATAAATATATTGCCCTGGTGATAAGATCCAATTGGCAATGATTTTGAAGTAGTGTTGAGCCTTCACCACTCCAGACCCTGGACATTTGTTTGTCTGTGTGATAATCCAATTCTATATATGACTGAAGTTGGGAATGACTGCTGTGAGGGATCATCCAACTTTCATGTGCCAAACCTGTTATCAACTGCTGTAGTTTCATGGAAATTACCATGCTATAAGGAATAATATACCCATGCGAAGGGTTTTGGTATCTTACTTATTGAATAAACTATATATATATACATATGTGTATATAATATATATAATGTAAACTGTTATATACTACCATTTGCTAAATTGATTTTTTTTTTTTTTTTATTTAACCATTTAGATGCAACTAGTATAACAAAAAGCATTGATTCGTCTATCTTCATAAGATATGTACTTTACTTTGGTTAGTGCCAGCATTCCATAGTAAGATTTTCTGTATGCGGTCTGGCTGCCGAAGCAGTGTATTGAAATTGGAAGCTACTGCAGGCAGCAGCTTTGAGAACCCACCACACACTGCCAAATAAACAACATTACTGTGATCTGAAGATTTTTGTTTGTTATCGTCTGTTTTGTTCATTAATGTGAAACAATAAAGTTAAAGGACCTTCCTGCTAACATTTTGAAATGTTCTGACATTTTGCATTACATGGAAAAGCATTTAGTTTTTATGATATTTTTAACAGATTTGGACAACTAATAAACTACATGTCTTTGGTATCTTCAGTAAAAAGTCTGATCCATTTTAAAGCATTGTAAATATAGTACATTTGATTTTATTTTCATTTGGGGATGTACTGATAAGTGGAAGAGAATGAATGAAAAATTATAAATTTTTAAATATCCATGCATTATTTTAGATTTTTTTTTATTTTACCAATTTTATATAGCATTTAGAAGGTTTTCTATAAGTAAAAGATAACTGAGATGCTGATTATTTATGCGTTTTAGTGTTTACGTTCATGTTAAATCACAATCTGTTTTTTTGTTCAAATTTTTCATAATTTTCCACACCTTTGTTTTGAATGAATGATATGATATTGTGTATTCATTATTTATTTTTGTAAAATAATGTTAGGAATCATCTTTATGTACAGATCGTTACCATTATGATATATTAACAGAATCGGGGCCATTCACAAAGTGTATACATTGAGCTTTTTACCTTCCACACATATACAATCCTCCATTGCTTCTTGTTTATTACTTTCGTAATATAAATATTGAACGTAACACCCTTTCCCCAGGGGTTTCCTCAGTTTCAGAAAATCAGTCACATTTTTACTGATTTAAAGTATGTTGTAGAACATTGTTTATTAGGACGTCATTTTTTAAACAGGTTTTTAAAATTTTTTGTCTTTCTCGTCAACTGATACAGACAAGGGAAGTTCTTTATAACACTTGCTGTTTCATGCTTATCGCTTCTAGAACTTCCTTTGTAAGTGTAGCATGTAATTCACAAAACTGTTTTATTATTAGAACCACTTTCAGTCCCAGTTTGTTCCAATAATTGATGTTCTACTGTAATCGCATTTAAAATGTGACTCGTTTAGAATTCTTATGTTTTTGAAACATACCAAAGTTACTTTTGGCAGTTTGTAAAGTGAATACCCCCCTTAGAAAAAAACAAAATAGTACATCTCTTTGGCTTTCCTCCAAAACCTTGTGTGATGTTTAAAAAGCATGATATTTATGTACTTTCTGGGTGGAAAAAAAATGAGAAAT
Source organism: Dysdera silvatica (assembly GCA_006491805.2). Lineage (NCBI taxonomy): Eukaryota > Metazoa > Arthropoda > Arachnida > Araneae > Dysderidae > Dysdera > Dysdera silvatica. The sequence goes on along the minus strand of QLNU02015360.1, from coordinate 92,022,425 downwards.
CCAAACTTTAAAAACTTATAACTCTATCATGACTGTAAAAGTCACCATAAAGTTGTGTTGAAAAATCAGACTTACTATATTTTGAAAGAAAGATGCCGATATTTAAAACAATAATGAAAGTGATCCCAGTGCTACTTAACAGTTCACACACACACACACACACACACACACACACACACACACATACATATATATATATATATATATATATAGACACTCAAAATGGCATAAGTGCAGATTGACACGACAATGGAATTCCATGCAGTTAACTAGTTTATGCACTTAATTGGACTTCTTTAAAATGCTATGTGTAAAATATTTTTGCTTTGTTATTAAATTCTATAAAATATTTTTTAGGTTATGAATTATTTGTATATTTATTTTAATAATTATAGGATACCCTCTTCTCCCATTACATTATTAAAAAATATAAGAAGTGCAGTAGCATTTATTCTTGATTTTAAAGAATTAAAAATTCACAACTTTTGGTTAAGTATATTAAACAGGTAAAGTTCCTCCTCTTTTCTATCATAATTAAAGTATACATATGATAGGCATGAATTTAAAATGCTTAACAAGCAAAGATGTTTCCTGATCAACAACAACTTGCACAATGTATGAAATTATGAGAAAATATAAGCCGTAAAAGAGTCACTTGACTCACTCCCCCTGCAATATTCAGAATTCCTGTGTGGGTGTGCGGCGACATTTTTGTGAAAACTCAAATGTGGTGTTTAGACATTACTTAGTGCACTTAATAGGCAGAAATCCCATTATAAAGCACCAGTTTGACTTAAAAAAAAAAATATGTGCACTTGTTTGGTTTATGCAGTTAATCGGTTCAGATAATATTGAAAAAATAGCAAAAATTGTTAAGCTTAATATTTTATGCCCACATATTTCATACAGCTATGCAGTGTCTGCTTATATGAGTTCGACTGTATATATATATATATATATATATATATATATATATATATATATATATATATATATATATATAATGAAATCTTACATCATATTTTCTGAAATTTAAATCCTTCCAAAGGTGGTGAAAGGAGGCATTGGATTATGAATTGAATACCATGATTAAGAAAAATTCAAAAGCAGATAAAAAATAGCATAAGAAATTTCATGAAATATAAACAAAATACACTTTTATAAACAGAGTTCTTAGTACAATGTTTAAACATATTATGGTCACAAAAAACGAATTGCCATTTTCATGATACCTATAAGGTCAGCGCCAGACTCACAAGTGTACCAGGGTCTTCAAAGGGGCCTGATGTTATTTAAACTGAAGTGTATTATTTTAATCTTAATTTTTGCCCTGAAACTTCCACATATTTCTATAATTACATATCCATAGTTGGCTTAACATTCATTATACCATCTGAAGGTGCCCTGCGCCATAAAAATTATGTTTTTTGCATTTGGACTAGACTTCCCATGTAACTTATGTGAGTCATAACATGTTTGTGGAGCTGGTTCTAAAAGTTTATCCGAATATCGCTTGTTTTTCTCGCCTCTCTGGTTGAATTATCATTATAGAATAATAATGAAAGCAAAACTTAAAGCAGCAGAAAATATTAATTGAAAACAAAGTATTTTACACAAATGCATATCTGTTTTACTATTAACGGTTTTTAGAAAATTTTAGGAAATATCTGAAACGCTTTTAACGTATCTCCCAATGTTAATAACTGCTTTTTTCCTCCATAATAAAAATCATGAAAAAAGACTTTTTTAATAATTATCAGGAACATCCATAACCCTTTTGAAACCCTGCATCAACCCTCCATGATCATGATTCAAGTTGCGACCTAAGGTTGGGAACCCCTGTCCTAAGATTTTTCACTTTTATATGCTATTTTCATTACAAGTGATGAAACGTTAAAAGATGTGTGTGTTTCAGAAAATATCTGGATTGAGTTATTTCAAATTATTAGTAACGGACGTAGCATTAAGGTTAAGATTTTAAGACAGCTCCCTGATAAGAGTCAATATATTTTTGTTTTTTAATGAAGGTCTGTATCGCAATAACTGTGTAAAGGAATGAACTATAATTTCGCATTTTGTGTTTGAAGCATTGCCAAATCAATGATTGTCAGGTTTTATGCTCTTTTCTATTCATAATTTTTTCAAATGTGAATGTAATAATTATTATATAATATTTCATTGATAACATAAAATTAAAGAATGCATTAGCGTTATTAACTAGCTTAATTTAACGCAAGAATTACTTTGCTCAGCTCATTATTTCGAAAAAATATAAGAAAAGGACTAAAATACTCATTTAACATTAGGAGCTCTGAGTTTTATCTACTCATAACTCATTGAGTTAGGCAAAATAAATTGTATATAAATGCTAGCTAATTTGATCCAGAGAATCAGAATCTGTAATCAAAAATAGGTATTTCCCTTTGAAAAAATTGAATTTGACTAAATTTTATTGTTAAAATCATCCCTCATATAACTGAGATGCACATCAATTTATAGTAGACATAATTCTGAATGTAATGATACTTTTGGTCCCCAAAGCAGAATATGCTAAAAAGTGTGACACACATCACAGAACGAACAGCTCCACTGCAGAACAATTGCGGGGTGAATGAATGTTTTTCCTTAAAATAAATAAAAAATAAAGTCCATCCCACTAATGGTACCTGCATTATTATAAAAAAGAATATATATTTTATAGACATTTAAAAATGTATAAATACACACACACACACACACACCACACACATATATATAATATATATATAATATTATATAATAGCGAAAATAGTCCACCAGAAATTGGCAGCGAATGCTGGCTTTCTGACAGAAAAATGCCCGTACTACAAATATGAGCCAGAGACCGTGCATGAGAACGAAACACACAAGCTTTACTGGGATAGAGCAATCATAACAGACAAGACAGTCCCACATAACCGTCCTGACATAACCCTCGTCGATAAATCGAATAAGACCACGTACTTAATCGACATAGCAGTACCCAACACCAATAACATACAGACAACCTACACAACGAAAATCACCAAGTACCAAGATCTCAGACATGAAGTACGAGATATATGGGGTATGGAAAAGATCCTCATCATCCCGTTAGTCATCTCAGCAACAGGGATAGTACCAAAAACGCTTGCGACGAATTTGGAGATACTCAACATTGACCCAAACACCTACATTGAAATACAAAAAGCCACAATCCTAAACACGTGTCACATTGTCAGGAAGTTTCTAGACATGGCACATTAAGAAGTGATGTAAAAAGAGGCTTGGGAACATGGCGCTCTGCCCGTCCCAAAGCCTGTTTCCGCCAAGAATGGGCGAGGAAAACTTTTATATATATATATATATATATACATACATTATATATGGGGTTATGATCCCTATCAACCCCCTGCTCTGTTTATGACAGTGGCCAAGATCTCAAAAGAATGGAAGTTTAGGGTTGGAATTTCGTTTTCTAATATAGAAGCTGCTTGCTTGTGTGCAGGGGAAATTGGTAATGGTGGCCACCGAAGGTGGCATTGTAATCCTAGATAGGTGAAAACGTTTTGTGAACCAACAGCCAATGTGGCTGGGGCAAAAAAGGAGGGACGTGTTGAAAGTCGATCGTGAACAGCATAGAATGTATTGCTCATACTGTTGTCATTTAATGTCCACTGTCGATCAATCTGTCCCAAGAAGTGAAATCAACCAGTGGATGGCAGAGTAAAACATCCTGAGGCTGGCCAATGCTCTTGCAGAAGCGTACTGAGCCTCGAATGATGGGTGCAGGGCGTGGCAGAGGGCATGTTGAAGACAAGTTCTGAATCCTTAGTGCACAGCTATCCATCGACCCCAGTCCAGCAGCCTGGCTAATGTCCCATGCACTCATAGGCAGAGTCAAGGCTCTCCCAAAGCCAACAACTGCTGGGACACGAACAGGAATCAAGACCTGCCAGTCCCGGACTGAAACAAAAAGACATCCGCACAGCTTTCAAGTCTGAACCGGTCTCTAATATAGAAGCTGTATGGAAAACTAATGTAATTTTTCCACCAATTAGGAGCTGCTGCTTATGCCTATGCCTTCACATGACAACGTAGTTGTGATATGTGCCTAAGGCTGCCAAATGTCTAAAGCCAGTGCTGACTAGACACCAGGCAATTGTTAATCAGAAAAAAATTGCTTCTCTTTTCTCTCTCTCTTATAGAGTTAAAGTTATGGTTTATTATATATGATTTTATTTTGCTTTTTCACTAGTTAATATTGCTTAATTAATATACTCTACAAAACACACCAACTTATACTCTACCTTCCCTGCTTTGTTTTTAGCATAGAAATCTCATCGTTCAAAAGTATTTTATTATAGCATATTACTTGGATTTTTTTTCTTTTCCAAAGTCATTTTTGGCAACTTAATATTTTTCATTAATATTTTCTCTCCCTGCAAGTAAGGAAGTAGTAGAAGAAGAAATTATGCAAATTTTATTTAGGATGGTTATATTAATAAACTGTTAACAGCTATTTTAATATCACTTAGCTTTTATTAGAACATGGTCACTTCTTTTTCACAAAACAAAAGTCTCCATATTCTGATAAACCTAGCCATATGCTATCGAAACAGATGTTAACATTTTATTAATATAACTGCACCAATAAGTTTTGAATAATTATTTATTGCATTCGATTATTGTAGTGTTTTGCCAATAAGTTGAAGAAAGTAGTGGTTTTCTTTGTGAATGACCCCATTTCATGAAATCCAGTTTGATTTTATAATTCTCAGTATTGTTATTATCAATAAATATTCATTATTTTTGAATAACTTTCATTGTGATGTTTCTTTTCTTTTACTAGTATTTATTTAAAAGGGTTGAAATATTTCTGGTTCATGTTTCTCTTTATAATTTTTAACGATTTCCAATTTTAAGTCTGCTTCAGAATAACTTCATCCTTGTGCCATAAAAATTCACTTAACCAGATCAAATTTTAAGTTTATTAGTGAAAATAAGGCCTTAAGTTTATAGTTAACATTAAAATAATTTTTAAAAGTAATAGTGTGTTAAAAAATGAATATAAAGTTTAAATACTAAAATATAAAAATTCATTTAATATTTATTTTTATCTATTTTAAATATTAATGGTTTCACCATTTGCTACCTAAAATAAAAATGGTTTTCTTATTAGTATTTCCTTTTTTTAGTACCCAATCCAAGTCAATTCCTTGAAACACATATTCTTACCATGCATCTATTTTAATTTCTATCTCAATCTACGTGTTAAAATATATTTCTTAAATTGAAACATTTAATGGATTTAGAAAGGGATATTGCTGGATCACTACATAAATCAGTATTTTGTTTTCATAAATTACTGAATTTAGTTTCACTTTTTTTAAATGTCTTATATTCGTAATGTTATTAAAATGTGAATTGTGTTACATTTTATCTTCACTGCCATTTTAACATCAGTTAATTTCAAAAAGTTTTTTAAAAATTACATTAAAAGAAACTAAGTTATTTTGCATTCCAATGTGAAAAAAAATTGCATAGGAAGTACTATTCACAACAGAATACTGTATATTCTAAGTATATAAAAGTTGTAAAAATGCTGGTTATATTTTAGTGATTATCTGATATAACTGTTTTCACATATTTTGTTCAATGAGGAAGTTTCAATTAATGATTGATTACTTTATAAAACAAAATAGCTACTTGTAATTAAATACATAAAACTCTGCAAGTTTTCTCAACTCTCATTAAAAATGAGAAACACATTTACCATCAAGGCTAAAATAGTTATTACTGCTTGCTCATTAATATACACTCAGACCCTGCTTAGCTTGATGTTTTATAATGCAGTTTATAATTTTTTTTAGATTACAAAAGTTTATTTTCAATAATAATTATAATTTCTCATACAAGTATGATTGCTTTTACAGTAAACTGATCTACAACCTAGGTTTGGTTCCTTAGGTGACAGTTGTTTGGATCCTTTTGAAAACTGCAGATCCTGCTACAGTATGATCTTAACTGGCATTGCTACATAAAACATAAACATTGCAGCAAACAGTCAGCCAATAAGAGCATTTTACTTATATATAATTGACGTTATAATGACTTGACTTAGTACTTGATTTCTTAGATTTGCTTTCCCAGCATTAAGTGGGATTTAAAGCCCATGTCATTTGTTATATAACCTCTGCTACTATGTTATTGATATGATTTTAAATGTATTTTATGCTTATTGAGCATATTGTCGCAGCCAAAATTACATAAGAGTGTATAAATTCGTAATATTTAACCAAACATGAATATTAAAAATATTCATTGTAGCAAATTTTAGGTACTTTTCGCATTTATAAAGAAGTGATGTGATATTTTTACACTAAATTATACAAGCTTCAAATAATTTTTTAAATAATTATTTCCAATTTATTGATTGCTACCTTCTAGTGATTTAAACTTTTCTTTAAAGCGAAACAAGCACAAAATTCAAACTATTATATTAGCTTAGTACTAATTTGTATTATTTAATTTTTATTTTACATAAGTAGAATAAAAATATGTAATATATTGTGAACTTATTTTAATATTATAAACCATCATTATAAATTTTTTTTTTTTTAATAAGCCCAGATTAACAAGGACATACAAAATGTTTAACTTTTACTTGTTAAATAATGACTGAGATTTAGAAAACAATAAATTAATTTTGAGATGTGAACGTAAACAATAACTCAAATTTAAAACTAAGAAACAAGCAGCCTGTCATTCCAGCTTTAAGTTATATAATTATACTACTATTATAAAAATTTGCTTGAAGTATTTTCTTAGTAAATTTTACTCTAATAAATTTCTTTTAACTTTCTCTTTAATTATAGTGTGTGAAAATTTTAGTTCTTCTGAAAACTGTGCTTAATTTCTTTTATTGAACCTAATATTCTACCTCAAACATCACATAATTTGTCAATTTTTAATGAAAAAGTTTTTCCTCCAAGTTTGAAAATTTTAATTCTCATTGTCAAGAACATCCCTGCTTTTTTTTAGAAAGATAGGAAGAAACAGATTTTGAAAGCAAATAAAAAGCTATTTGAGAATAAATTACTTTTGAGTTGCAATGCTTTTTAAATTTGTCTTGTTTTTGTGTTATGAATTTTAATTTTTTTATAAAACTACCGATCATTTTTCATTTTCATGTGATTGTTATGTTTCTCTGATTATATGTTTGAAGGGGCCAAAAATATGACACACAGGCCATCTTATGTTTCAATTTTTGTGACATTAAAAAATGGCATTAAAAATTTAATTATAAATTTTATTACCACTTTTATAGTTGTTGCATATTTTTTATTATAGATTAAAATATAATTGCATTCATATATATTTCTTTACTTGTCGATTTGTTTTTTGCCACTTGAATGCAAAAATAAAGTACAGCATTGAATATAATACAAATTCTGTTAAACATTTAGACTGAATTGTTGCCATATTAACGAATTTGTATTATAGTTTTTAAAACTTCTTTATTCTATTTAATTTTTTAAATATGTTTGAAACTAAGCTTTGCATCATCAGAAATTATTCGGTATGTTGTTTGAAATACTTGTTTATTCAGTTACTTACAATAACATGAAATGCATTTGCACTGATACCACTGTGTTCATTTAAAAGTTATATACTTCAATTAGATAGTCATAAAAAATGTGTGTTAATTTGTTTTGAAATGCCATTTCTCTTGAACTTGATAAAAAAGAAGAGGAAATAAAAATGAATGTGTAATTTTGCATTGGAGGTGGATTTTTTTTTTAATTTTCTTTTGATCTACTATAATTATTTAATCATGCAAGTTCACATTAAGTGTACTATTAAAATCAATTGGATGCATTTGGAAAAAAGATCTCAAATACAGCTTTACACTTCAAGTACGACATGTATGTTTGTCAAGTATTTAGTCAGTTTGACAAATATGTGTCTCAATTATATTTTTTCTGAAATTTTAATTACTGTTAATGGATTTATGAAATGTATAGATCACATTTCCAATTATAATTAGAAAATTATTGTATTTATCTACCTAAACTGCTAATTTCATTTGACTTATGAAGGCAATGGCAGACACAGAACTTCTAGTTGGGGAGGGGTTAAGGAGAGAATTTGCCATGGTCTTGGAATAACACCCTTCATTTATCATGAAAGTTGGAATTTTTTACAGTGAAAAAATATATTTTGGGGGGGTCATGACCCCTGTGACCTCCCCCTGTGTCCGCCCTTGTATGAAAGGTTGTTATTAATAAAACTTCTTGCTTCCACAAACCTGCATTAGAGTGCAGTTGCAGGGAAATTCAATATTTTTTATTTATTTATTCTGCATGGATTTCTAAAACATTTCCAACTAAAGTGTTGTTGGGTAAAATAGCATATACCTATATATATAAAATATTACATTGTTACTTCTGTAGAAGATACATATAATCTTAGTTAAAATTTTAAAAGCACAATGTGTAATTAATTTTCATTTTCTTTTGATTTCAACTAGAAATATGAAATTTTCAAAACTGTTGGGGAGTAGGGGCATTAAATATTTTATTCATTACAGTATATATAAAATTTCAATTTATTTTAAATTTTTAGAGGAGGTGCTCTGGCCCTATGGGGCCCATATATTTCTGTGTTTTTGATTTTAACTGTGAATTAAACACTACTGGCTACCTTTATTTCTATTTGAGAAAATTAGACGCATGAAAAACCTAAAAATAATTTGGTCGTAATATAAATTAAAAATGATTTTTAACTTTAAATAGAAAAGGAATAACTACAGTTCATGTAAAAAATATAAGACCAGTAGTCTTTTTATATATTTTTAATGAGATAACACAATAGTATGACACTGTCTTTATTGCCTTCTTGTGTACACATTATCAAATGTATACAAATTTAAAAGCTCTAGATCAGGGTTATCCAACATATTGGCCAGCTGGCCATAATCTGGTCCACTGATAACTGTTTGGAATAAAAAAAAATCCAAAACAAAAAATATAATTTTTTTCTGAAATAGAACCATGGGGCTGGCATGAATCACACCTTTCTATTCCGCAAATGAAAAAATAACCGGAAGAAATTCTGAAAGGAGGCTTTTAGAAACACACACATATATATATATATATATATACACACACACACAAAACTCTCTGAAACAATTGGCTCATGGCTCTGCAGTGCCACAGTGTGGTAACATGTTCATCTAGTATGCCATTAACCTGGGTTCAACTCCCAATGGTGCAAAAAATGCTTACTCAGAGATCTCATAAAGATCACACTGTTCACCCTAGTCCAGGGTTTGGTTCCCTAGGCTACAATGGTTCGATTCCTTGGAAAACTGTAGGTCCAAGCGGTTTGGATTCCTCAGAAAATTGTAGGTCCAGAGGTTCAGATTCCTCAGAAAACAGTAGATCCCGGTGCAGCATGACCATTGTAGTCCTTGAGCCGTAAAACCACAAACAAACAAAATTGCTGGCTTGCGAGATCCGTGAAATTGTTTTTAAGTAGCCTGCTGCCAAAAAAGGTTGGACAAACCTGCTCTAGATTTTATTAAATCAAATTTTAGCTATTATAAGATCATGGATAGAAATGATAACATAATTATACTTCTGGAAATTGGAGGTGTAATATTAAAAATCTATGTGTGAATAATGTCGGAAAATACAGCCTGTAATGCTTACAAAATAACAGCAAATAAAATTCTTATGCCAATAAATTTTTGAAGCATGGAGTTGTATTCTGGATACCATACAGATTGTTAGAGAACTTGCAGATTCTATTGGTAAAGCTGAAATATTCATGGTCAACTTGTGTTTCTTTATATCACTGTTTGGGTATAAATTTGATAGCTCCATAAAAACAGGTAGAAATTTCCTTTTTTGAATGCTTGGGAATGGTAATATTTGCCAGTTAAGGGATAAAGTGCCATGGATAATTGAGGGCCTGAGAATCAGAACAAGGTAAATCCCAAAAGGGTCGAAAATGTTTTGCATTGCTTCTTTCATACCACTTAACCAACATGCACCATTTGGAGTGAGAATTAGACAGGTATAGCTCACCGTTATGCTACCAGAATCCCTTAGTGGCCCCTGGTACTTCAAGTTGGGTGCCTCAGCAGAGGCACTTTCAGAGACTGAGGACTCCTGACTTCAATAATAACTATACTCAGAGATGTAGTATGGCGAGAACACGTGGGAATGACATTCCACACACTTACTTGTAACTGGAATTAAAACAAATGTTAAGAAAAGAAACTGTCCTAAAACATTCTGGTCGTTAAAAAAATTGACCATAAGATTGCAGTACTAACTAACATGAATAAAATTGTTATTTCTTCACCCAAAGCAACACATTTAAACTGGTATTTTAACGGCCAGAAATAAACTTTCAACAACCAACAAAAAATATTTCAATAATTAAGGAATAAATAAAAAAATTCAGAAATTGTTTAAAAAATTCTAAAAATCAGTGTAAAATGGTAAAGTACGATTAAAAAAAATATATTGTAGATGGTTTCTTAACCATCCCTTGGAAATTTGAGCAGTGTCTCCCTCCTCTGATTATCATGAGGTCAGTCAGAGCATTCCCACGCCTTTTATTTTATAACTACAGCACTGGATATACTTAAGTATTTTTGTAACTTTATAACTAATATTATTGCTCAATAAAGTTCAATTTATAACCTGTGTTGTGTATTTCACTTTGTGAATCCAACAATGGGTGCCAAATACCATTGTTCGCCTCTAGTATATTTTTTGGTTCTCCTGTAAAGTTAGTGTTTTGGGGTTTACCTTGTTCTCATTTTCAGGGCTTCAATTGCACCACATTAATGAAATCTACGAAGGAAAAATTTTAGTGTCATCAAGGCGTAGAGGCTGTGTGAAGTATTCGTTTGTTTGGTATTATTTCATGTTGACCCTATATACAGGGTGATCCAGATCAAACAGGAGGTGTTTAGACCTCTCTGTAGAGAAAACTATTTGATCAATTTCACCCAAATTTCGTACACATGCTCTCCTGAGTATGCGGTTTAGATTTCTGAAAGAAAACATTGAGTTCATATTTCGGTTGCTAGGGAAGGAAATTTATTAATATTAACAACGAAAAAGTGTTTTAACATGCAATAACCTTTATTGCAATCACATGAAATTAACTACAAATTACAGTATACCGTAGGACAGTAGGTATGACTAAAAAAAGATTTGTGCAATAACTTTATTGCTATCACATGTGGAACCACACTATCATCACAGATACGGCTCGATATGTCCTCCGTCTCTTTGCTCTAGAAATTGCATTCGATGCACAACACATTCCACGGCAGAACGTAACTCATTCGCTTGGAGGTGGGATACATGTTGCGAAATTCTGTCTTTTAAGACTGCTAAGTTCGGAACATTGCCTTTATAAACGCAGCTCTTTAAATATCCCCACAGCCAAAAGTCACAAGGGTTAAGATCGGGTGACCGAGGCGGCCAAGATGTTGAAAATGACCTGCTAATCACTCTGTCATCCGAAAAGTTTTGCCGTAATAATGTTTGAACAGGCAACGCGATGTGCGGGGGTGCACCATCTTGCATGAAAATTGTAGTGTCAAGACAATTTCTCTGTTGAAGCGAAGGAATGACAAAGTTCCAGAGCATAAATGCATACCTAGAGCCAGTAACAGAACATGTCATTGGCCCCGAGGCCGTATTTTCTTCAAAGAAGTAAGGACCAATGACGAAAGATGAGGTGAAGCCACACCACACTGTCACTTTTGGAGCATGCAACGGAATTTGTTGATGAACGTGGGGATTTGTGTCAGACCAAATACGGCAGTTACGTGTGTTTACAGCGCCATTCAAGTGGAAATGGGCCTCATCACTCCACAGTATCTGCCAAGGCCATTCATCATCCACTGTCATCCGAGCAATGAACATCAAAGCAAATGTTTTCCGCACGTCATTATCACCAGAAAGCAATTGCTGAGTGTGGGCTATCTTATACGGATAAAACTTCAGGACATTTCTCATAACTCTCCACACTGTCGTATATGGTATGTCCAATTCCCGTGACAGCGCACGTGCACTACTGTTACCATGTGCAACTTGCTGCTTCCTGCTCAACTACTGCATTTGCAATTTCTTCAAATTGCTGCACTCGAGTTGGTTTGCGGCCTCGTCCTGATTTAATGGCGAATGTTCCAGTCTCCTCAAAATACAAGACCATTTTTCGAAGATTTGTAATTGTGAGAGTGCGTCTGCGTAAACCTTTTACCTGTCGAAATGCTTTAAGTGCCGCAGAAGCATTGCTATTTCGTTGATAAAAGAGCTTAACAAGTAACGCGAGATCTGGTAAAGTAAGTTTCATGACGGAGTCCTCGTATGGCGAAAATACGCTT
>QLNU02015360.1:91990847-92009910 GCA_006491805.2 Dysdera silvatica | reverse complement strand
CATTTGTCATACTTTTGAAAAATTCGTAAGGTGCAGCAACATTAACAGTATTTAAATTTATAATCCAATTAGTGGTTGGTTAATAAAAAACGTTAAAGGACTTTCCAATCCATCATATACTTAATTTGATTTTCCTTATGAAGACGCTCGTTCCTATTTTTGTTAATATCAGTGCATAACGAATCAGAGTGCACTGTGATAGTTGAATAAGTTAACTAACTACACTAAAATAAATTTCATTATCATCTATTTACCATAAAATTAAAAGAATTGATTTTTGGACAAGATACGCTTCAAATTGTAAAATGATACGTTATTTTCCTGAAAATTCAAATCCGTGTTTTTGAGTTAAACATCTACATTTCTTATTATAATACATATAACTATAAATGTTTTTGATGTCAAAAATGAGTAACAGGAATCTTCTTCAAGATATTGTAAAGCGCAACGTCTTTTCTGCCTTAAGACTACAAAGTTTGATCTAGAAAACTTGTGAGGGTACTTAACTTTAATTTCTTTAAAAATGCGAAGTTGTGTAGAAATTATTTTGATAAAAAACGTACACTTATATCACTTTTTTGTATGGCTTTGTATGTATGCACCTTTATTATAAGATGACTTACAAAACTGAGATGTTGTGTTTGACATTCATTGTCACAAATACCTCAGGCACATTCTTTTGGCTTAAGTAACAGATGAATTAGGAGACGCTATTTTGTTTCTCTGGTATACGAACAGCAAAATATTCCGAATGGCTTCTTGTTCAGAATATATCCTAAAGAGACCTTGCGCAACTTATTTTGATATAACAGCACAAAGCTTGTTCCATCGTGAATTTTGTACGACAATATCGCTACTTTTCCTTTGAATAGCTAGAACTTTTAAACAGCGAACTACTATATGAATTTTGTAGTCAGAATTAAAATACGTAATCCATAGACAAATGATAATGCAGTATATCTATTTAATATAATTGTATATAATATATAATAATATAAAATATTTAATAAATATTTATTTTCATGTATTGTACATTTTACAAATTTCAACGTTACAATTTCAAATGAAGGTATATATTTGTAGCAATGCTATATTAAAATGTAACCTTAACAGCCAATATTGTTGAATAATTGCTTTTTTAAAATTTTTAAATATATTATTCGATTTACTGTTTTGAATTTTATCTAACATATTCCTGTATTTTGTTCCCATATAGTTTATATTTTCTTGTCCTTTTGTAGTCCTACATTTTATTGGTATGTATTTATTTTGAGATCTTCTGTTATATAATCTTTGGTTTTCTCTAAGTGTACTAAATTCATTTTTATTTTGCTTGATTCTATCATACATATATTTTAATATTTTTAATTTGCATATATCCTGTATTTCTAATAATTTATAGTTTTTTCTTATTTGTTGAGTTTATTCATTACTTTGTGATTTCATTTTATTTAATATGTTCTGTTTTTATCTGTATTAATTTTCCCCATAGGGTTGAACCATAGTTTAAATGACAATTTATTAGTGAATGATATAAGTTTAATTTAGCATCAATTGTTAATATATTATTTAATGTTTGTATTGTTCCAACTCCTCTATGTATTTTTTTTAGTTATTTCTGGTATATGTTTATCCCATGAGAGATTTTCTTTTATATTTATGCCCAAAAATTTTACTGTCTGTTCTTTTAATTTCTTCTGCATTTAAAAATAATTTATCGTTTTTTTCTATATCAGTTTTTTTATTTTATTTTTATTTAAATAATATAAAATTTGTTTTTTCAATATTAATATAGAAATTATTTTTTTCAAACCAGTGTTCCATTTCTTTTAATCCTATTTGAACTTTTTAAATAAATTATCTAAATTTGGATCTTCTTCAATTCAACATATATCATCAGCAAATAATTTAAGCTTTGGATTTATTTTTATTATATCATTTATTGCAACTAAAAATAATAGCGGGCCCATTATTGAACCGTGTAGTACTCTCATTTTTGTTTGCTTTATTAATGATTTTTTGCAACCTATAAATATCGTTTGCTCTTTATCTGTTTAATAGCTTCTTGATATATTTAATACTTCAAATCTTATACCATAATTATTTAGTTATTCTTATTAAATTTTCCCTACAAACAAGGTCGAAAGCGTTACTTAAATCAAAAATATTCCTATTGCATATTTGTTTAGTTCAAGGCTGTTACGTATATTTGTTACTATATTTAATATTAAATCTTCTTTTGTTTTATTTCTTTAGAAAATGTGTTTTGATTCTTTTGTATAATTTCGTATTTATCAAAGAATTTAATTATTTTTTGGCTTTATATACGTTCAAATACTTCAGCAAATACTGGTAAAATAGTAATTGGTCTATAATTACATTTATCAGTTTTAATTCTCTTTTTAAATATTGGTATAATTTTTGCTGCTTTCATACTTTTTGGGATATATTCAGAGAGTTTCCATCATATCATTATATATTATATATAAAGGTTCTATTAGGTTTTTTGTGCAATTTTTTATTATTTTTGGTTGTGTAAGTCATTAATTACAGCTCCTTTTTTTCATTGATTTTATTAAGTTTGATTTTTAGTTCTTGTTCTGAAATTTCATTTATAAAAATGCTATTTGTATTTTACCTATATCAAATTTATACAGTTCATTTCCTTCATCATATGTATTCCTTGTAACATCATTTACTATGTCTATAAAATAACCATTTAAAATATTTGATACTTCCTCTTCGTCTGCTACTATTTGGTTTTCATTTTTTATTTCTGTCTTATTTATTTTTTATTTTCGTTTTACCTATTATTTTATTTATTGTCTTCCATTTTCTCTTTGGATTGTGACCAATAAGTTTATTCATATAGTTATTTTTAGTTTTCAATATTAGTTTATTTTTTATTTGTAAAAATTTCTTCCATTCTGTTTGGTTTTTACATATTAAATAATCTTTATATCTTTTTCTTTTTACTTCCTTTAATATTTTTACTTTCTTTAATATTTTTATATTCTTCTATGGTGCATTTTTTTCTGATTATTCTTCATTGACTTCTTTTTATCTTTACCTTTAACGTTTAGACCAATTAATAGTTTTGTTTTGTAATTCTAAACCCTGGTCTATCTTTTCATTGTTGTGTTACGTTAAAACACTTTTGAAAGCCACTAAAATCTCATTGGTGCTAACATCTTAAGCATGGTTCTGAATGTAGTTACATAATTAAATACAGAAAATTACATATATAAGAATGCATTTATGTACTAGTTTATTTTGTAGTGGCTTTATGATTTTTACAGGGACTGTATTATAGTTTGAATTCCGATAGTTTTTTCTCTTTCAATTTAATTTTTTGCTGAAGACAGTATTAAATATTAAAGGTAATAGGTTGTTTCCTACATGTCTTCTATTCTACATTTTATAAGAAAAATACTAAATTAATTTAAAGTAGGAAAGACAAATAGATCAGACAGCAAACGTAAAACATTTATTTTCTATTATAATGTGTTACCAAACAAAACATAAAAAGATATATAGAATGCTTGTAAGTGTAAAACGTTAAAATTTACGATACTGTAATTTTCACAAATTCGATGTTTGCACAATATAACAATATGCATTTACACATATAAATGTTTACAAGCAAAAGGTTTCTAAAAGACTTGCTAAAACTTTGAAATACATATGCAACAATCTAAACTATAGTACACTTACTAAAAAAATGTAAATCACTTAGTTCAAAACTGGTTAGCCCATTCAGTATAGGAAGATACATCCACAAACGAGAAATACATTGTAGAAAGGCAAATCAGCAAACTATTGTGCCAATCTACTTGGATTGCTTTTGAGAATGTGTTTTAAGAAATTTTTCATTGTTTAATTTTAAATACAACTGTAATTTTTTGATAATAAGAAAGGCTGAAGTTATAAAACTTCATCTTAAATATTCTGAAAATAATATTTAACATTTTAAAAATTTTGTGATCTCTTTTACATTCACTTTTCATAGAAATTTTGTTTCCCCTGTGATTTTTTAAACAAAACTAGTACACATATTAAGCTTATACAGGTTACTTTTTTTTAGAATAATATGCAAGTTAAGGGGACATGAAATTGTAATATATTAAGAAGCCTCTCTTCTTTATATGTTATAATCTGCTTATTTTTTATTTTTAGTGAAACTTAATAAGAGAATTCATTTACATAAATGCAGAATTGATTATAAGAGTCAGACATTTATAACATCCCACAATTATGCCTGTGTTGGGATGGAGCTCTCATATAATATAATTCAATAAAATATAAAACCTATGTTGTATAAATATTATTTTTAATGCCAATATATAATAAATAATATCTTTATTTGCTTCAAACAAGATATACTAAGTTTGAAGTCTATTTAGTAACCTATTTAAATATAATAGAGTTAAAATACCAATTTTGAAATAAAAATAAATCTAAATTTTTATGTGAAAACCAATTATTTTGAAATAGCAGCAATCTTAAATATAACTCCAAATTATTTGGTTTAAGTTAACAATAAAACAAAAAACTCTATATGATATGTAAAATATAAGTAAGATAACAGGTATGTAAAAAACTACCTATTTTGTAGTATAAAATATATAGTTACATAATTTTATGTTAAAAAACTGTCAGTAGGAATTTATATAATATACAATTTGTGTTTGTCAATGCATTTTTCTGTAGGTTCTGAAAGTTTTTTTTTTTCTTCTTTATTTTTTTTTTTCCAGTTCAATTATTTATGTTAATTTTTGTTATTGGTTTAGCACTTAATCAAATCTTTAGAACAAACTTAAAGTAAGAGGCTTTTTTATTTAATATCAGTACAAATTTTATTTTATGCCTAAGCAATATTTGATCTTTGAGAATGTTGAATAAGTGTCTTCCTGCTTTGGATAGATTTGATCTTAATTCTTATTTGATTTAACTTTCTTAAACACTGGTAAAATCTGTTCAAAACCTTTCAGTGGGTCAAGATAAATTTTTTTTTTGAAGAGTAGTATACAAACATTTTAACACTGTGACCATGTTTGTAAATATTCATATATTTGGTTATGTTCTATATATATATATGTATAATATTAATGCAGTGAAATCATATTTCTCAGAATAAATTAAATCCACCAATTACAAGCAATATAAAAATTTAATACCGCACATTTTTAAAAATAACCATAATTTATAATCTTACTATATGATACTGCATAAGTTAAACATTTGCATAACATGTTATTTAGTACAATATAATATAAAACATTTCCCTTAAAAGCTAAAGAAGCATCATGAGGAGTTTATTATATGATTGAAGAGAAGCACATTTTTAAACCTGTATATAAAGGGTAAAAGTTGGAGTAGAAGCAAATATCAAAAACAATTACATTCATAATTTATATATTTTTTAATTGTAAATAATATTGTAATATGCTGAAATAATCACCACTGTTAACAATATTTTTTTACTTTTGGAGAAAGGAGCGCTATAGTGAAGCGGCAATAATTTTTTTACTTAAAAAAAAATTATTGCATTATGAAAATGAGATTCATATTCTTACACTGATGAAAAAAAATGAAAACAATTTCAGGTCTCGTTTTAGACCCTAGTTGGATATTAATTCTCTAATTTAAATTATAGGAAATTGAGAGAATCCGATTGAAAATATGTTTTATTGGTTCGATTTATTCTATGGAAAACGTTACCCAAAATGCATTATTTGCCATAAATATTGGGAAAAAAAAAGAAAAATCGAGAGTACTCGAATAAAATTAATAGCATTTTCACTAAACATATGTTACTATGAAAATACTGCGAAATCCGAACATCATATGAAAAGCGTTTGCACTGGCATTGGTTTATTAAATAATCTAGCAGCAAAAAAAGGTCGTTTCTGAGTAGGGCGTTATTTTGCATCGTAACTTCGATCAAACGAATCGGAAATAAATATTTTGTAGGAATAACCTTAACCCATCATTTGCTAAAAGAACTGCAGTAGAGAACCACAAGAATTAGTCAGATGTGGCAAGATGGCTGAATATAAGCCCTTCTGCGGTCTATAGATAGTTTTACAAAACACATGGACAACTGTCATGCTGTGCGGGGACCAACAGTTTTCCAAGGAATCCGAACATTCGTTGCTTTGGAAACCAAACCCTGGTGGATAAAACAAATATGCCAGGCATTTTGCTATATCATTGTAATAGAACACAGATTAAGGGCATCATAGACGGAAACGTTATCTCTATGCCACCCTAAGGGTTCATAGATTGTTAAACCAGTTTTAAAGCACGGATTCAGTGTCCTAAATATTCAATCAAAGAATGCCTAGAGTTGTGACTGTCATAGAAGACCGATATCTGAGGTTAACCCCTTAACCAAAATGCCGGATATATCCGTTGTGCTCACTTACTATTTGGCAGTGGATATATCCGTCCTCGATTTTCGTTACTTTTCGTCCGCGAATTTCATTACGAGATGGCAGCACTATCAAAAATTAAATTCAATACCTTGTATTTATTTCATCACCATCTTATATGAATTCGTAGCTTAGAAGAATCAACATTTTTACACGGTATAGCTATCCGCCATCGAGAAAAATACCCACTTACGGATTAACTGCACTAAGGACTATGACTTCCACAGTGACTCAACCACCATCTTCTCTTGCAGCAATTACTGAAAGGATAGGGATAGCTTTTACTGGGCGCAAAGGGCTCCACGAAGGAAGTCTGCTCGTTAGGCGAACAGCAAGCAATCCGCGCAGGGCCGGATTAAGGCTTCGTGAGGCTCTAGACAAATTTTTTACGGGCCCCTTGTAATACAAATTAAGCCTGTGTAATTACAGTATCAGTATAAAACGAGTATCTTGAGACCAATGAAAATGCTCGCTATATCCATTTTGGAATTTAAGTTTTAAACTTTGAAATAAAGTTAGTACAGGTAACATATTTGCATACAGCCCGTACATACAAAAAATTCTAAAATTTGCCCCGCGATAAAAATACTGCCCTGATTATAAGGTTTGATTAGCAACAATTTTGAAGTAGCGTTGGGCTTCATCGCGCCGGGCCCCTCTAAAAAGCGGGCCCTAGTCATTTGTCTTGTCTATCTATGCGATAATCCGGCCCTGAATCCGCCTGACAAGAGGGAATGATTTTACTCTGGAGAGAGAGATGGGAAACCGCTATCAGCCATATAGAATTTGTGAAAAGAGCCGTTACGGTGGGAAAAGTGTGTGTCTGGGGTGGCATTTCTGTAGATGAACGCACAGACCTCAATATACTGCCAAATGGGAACCTTAAGACTGTAAAATATGAGATGAAATTTTTATGTTATGAAACGATAATATTGGTCAAACGTAGTTGTTGATTATGAAAAATGAGAATGGCGGCTGCAAATGTCAGCCTGTAATTTCAGAAAAGTACTGTTCAATGTCCAGAAGGAAAAATAGAAAATTCACTGCCACCTTCCGTATGATGATGAGATACGAAGATTAAACGTGGAAACCATAAGCATAGAGTTACATGGACCCGTGGGGCCCGAGCTCCCACCCACCCAATAATTTGAAATAAATTGAAATTTTATGTATATTGTAATGTATAAATGTAAATATGTGCTTGCCCCCCCCCCTCAATAGTTCTGAGAACTCTGCGCTGATGATGGAAATTATACGTCTTAGAAAATAGTGGTACAAGTCCAAAGATAAGATTTGATGAAAAGTAGGAGCGAGAAATAAAAATAAGACTCAACAAGTAACAGAGATGATCTCACCAGCCACTGAAGGAGAGGTCCAATGGCTGGCTTCTTAAACATCAAGCCCCGAAGATAAGGGCACAGAAAGCCCTAAAAAAGGAAAAGTTAACTCAACATCGGAAAACAAAAGAGTCCAATGACGCCAAAATACTCTCCTTGAGTGTAGAAGGCAAAACGAGAGGAGTAAGTAGAAGTGGAAATGAGATATAACGCAAAGAGCAAAGGCTTAAAGGAAAATAGAGAAAGGAACTGCTTCCAGACTCGATAAAGAAAAATGACTTTCGACGCTCTGATGACCAGATGACAAAGAAAAATCCCTGGAGGGACGGCAGAAGTGCAAGGCATACTCCGACACCGCTGCACTTACATTGCTAGAAAAGCTGTGAAAGAAACTATGTCTCCATTCTGAGCAAAAAAATTAGGATACGAACTGTTAAAATGTTGGGTGTAAAAAGGTAACCTGGGAGCCATGAAGACAAGAATAAGCATAAGAAAAGAGAAATAAGGAGGAACAAAGGTAATGGCAAAGTCAAAATTTAAAGTGAAGGCGCAGCAATGTGTAAACATTGCCTCCAACGAGAAATGAAGTTGATGTCTTGGCTAAAAAACAATACCTTCAAAAAACCGTAGTTCGTATATAGTGGCTAGTTCAATTTGGTGAAATGAATGTCACTGAGTATGTGTTAGGTGCTTTAGGAGGCGTGTCATTACCTTTACTCCACCCCCTCCCTGAAACAAGGAGAGGGAGGTGCATATAATAAGTTTGAAGGGAAAATCGCTGTAGCCACGCATTGATCTCATAAGCAGCGTCGAACATTGCTGCGTATTTTGTATTTCAGTTAGAGGTGATCACACTCTATATTGATATATTTTGCCTATTTCATTTAGATACTGTAGTGTTTGACGTGTTCCTCTATGTTAATTTTTTGAAGAAAAATGTGTTTAATGTAAATATTTCATGTCATTCCATAACTTTCAATGTAGTTCATGCCCTCGCTAAATTTAAAAAAAATTCCCGTAAATATTTTTTTATTTATCCTAAGATTGTTCTTTTTCCTTAATTTACGAAAGCAGTGTTTATAAATTTCAAAATATAAAGGTGTTGGAATAAATTAAGTCTTATTGATTAATTATGCCTTGTAAGTTCATTTATTCTCTAATAAGTACGTTATACATTACACAAAGCCAATTCTCTCAATTTAACTTGGATATTAAAAGAGAGAGTATAATATAATTTTGCAATCAACATCTTGTTTCTTAAAAAAATCGTATAAGAAATTTTCAAAACTTATAAGAGAAACTTTTGACTATGGGAAATACACTGTACCATTTAGAATAAATGGTAAAGTGCTTTATTTTTGTAGAGATCCGGTTAACCATGTTTTTAATACTATACATATATTAATTTCTACTACCACTAATGCCTCTTTAGCAATCTGTGCATTTATGTTAATTATTATATTGCATATAATATAATAAATGCGATACTTTCTATAATATTTTAAAAGTATTGGATGGAATGGAATTTCGGCCATATTACCCACTGGTTTGTTCTAAAGGAGCTAAAGCTAATGGTGTAAATGCGTGTAAATATAATGGTCAATCTATCAGTAAAAATATGGCAGGATATCTCAAGTTTAATAATCGAAAAGATGATCTAAATCAAAAATCTTTTCGCCCTTGACAAATTTGTTACATTTGCACAGTATATAAATGCTTTTTAATGTATATATAAGTTTATGTGTGTACTCTGGGTATATAATTTGAAATGTACACACACATTGTAAATATCCAGATACCGTGGTGTAAACCATAAGCCAAAGAGCTTTTAAATTCGTAGGAAATATGTTATATAATAGAGAAACAATAATTTGCGGCAATAAACACTAAATATATTAGCGTACTCATTTCAACAATATGATTAATAATTATAAAGATGACTAGATTAAAAAATTGGTCCATAAACAGACATTAGGAAATGTTTCCCAGCAAGGTGACATATATTCTTTATATATATTATACTTTCAAATAACAATTTTTATGTTGCGTTTTAATGCATTAAATTTATCCAATGAGTGCATATACTGGCTTCTAAGGATGTAACATCAATCAAAAACATGTATACTACATTAAATAAAAAAAAAATTGTAAATTTTATGGCACTTGCTGGATGGTAGATAAATTTCCGGCATTTGCCTTTGCACCTCCACGTATCAAGCTAGCGGATTGAAACACAGGATCCAAAATAGCATGAACTATTCCTGTCCATACCTAATGAAAAATTCGTTAATAAAGGTGATAAAATTACAAAGAAAGGCAAATTTACATACAAAAGGTCGAACATTAATAAAATAGCAAATAAAATAGATCAGCCGAGCTTTCGGATGAGTCAGCAGCAGTCCATCAGTAATGTTATTTACTCCTAATTGACTTCGTTTCCACACCTATGAAAATTTTCCAATATCAAAGAGTAGTGCTTTTAATGTGAGTGTGGAAACGGAAATAAAAAAGAGATAGATGCTAACCTACAGCTGAGGGTAAAGTTTTAACCATTTTTTTTATCTACTACTTTTTTGGTATGTCCACTCTCAGTTCAATAGAGCAATGTATAAACAAAATAGTAAACATCACGAAAGCACATAACCCCGACGTAAATGATGATTTCCGCAGATGACACGTAATGCTCCTACATCACCGCAATTAGAGAAAGTTATTTTGGAAAGCTTCTACATACTAATAGTACTCTTGTCTTTAAATGCATGCTACACTTCAAATGATGTCATCTTTTATAAATTAATACCACTAGAAATTATCTACCGCTACTTCACATTCAATACTGAATTTTACAAAAAAGTAAAAAAAAAAAATCAGGCGTAAAAGCAGAATTCCAACGCTATTTGTCGTTTATTGTGGTGTTGGTCACTTTGACGTTAGACAATTTGTGTGTTACCATTTAAAAATTCCAGAAGTCTGTAACCGTCTAGAAGAGCGTGCTTTTTTGATTACTAAATAACATTTAAGATCTTAAATTAAATTCTGCTATTTATACAATAACTGCCATTACCGGAGCCCATTAACTTGGTAAAGATTCTTTTGGACCACTTCATATATATAATAATAATATTTTTACTTACATATATTCAGTTCAAAACCATAATCGATCTAGTATTAAAAACAAAATTCTACTAAAATGTAATATGCCAAAATAGTGTAATAGAATAAAGCAAATTAAGACCCAGAGGAACTTTTCTTCAGGGGAGACATCCCAAACAGATCTTTAAAAAACAAAAAATTTCTCATCGACCAAAAGCTTTCAGCTATTTTTATACTCCCCCACAGTGCCGGTTCTGGGTTGTTGGCCGCCAGCGCGCCACAGGTATTTCGCCGCACCTCACAACCCCAATCCTGTTTTATTCGTAAGTGTATATAATATTCTAGATTCCTAAGCCAACCAAACCCAAAGGGATGGGTCAGTCACTATATTTTTATGGCCGTTCTGAATTAGCAAAGGCGAAAATTAATCTGTGAAAAAAAAAAAATCTTTTAATTTTAGACAACACTTTTTTACTATAGAAGTACATAACCAAATGCAGCTGCCCTAGAAATTGACCGCCTGCGTGCACGCACGCACTGCACACCCGGTAAAACCGGCCCTGCTTCCCCAAGTTCAAACATAAAACCGAAAACAAAGATAGCAATTTTTGGATCACTGCAAAATATAGCAAACAGTGAAAAACTTAGGACATCAAAAAACAAAAAACTAACAATTAATTGTTGAATTTTTGAGATATTTGTATCTCAAAAATCTAACAATGAATAAGCTGTTTAGTTATTTTATTGAATTTTAAAACATCTGACAAGTTTCGTTGGCTGTTAGTCAGATGTGTACGGAATTATGTTCATGTTTTTAATGAATTTATTTAAATTATGTAAAAATAATTAGTAACTGTAGATCCTTCTATTTCCAAGTAACAAAATCAACAAAAATTAAAACTAAATAAAAACTATATGCATAGCTGAAGTCGTCTTGATCATCTTCAGCTGTATATTTTATGATTTCTTTTTCTCTTTTTGGACCTTCCTTTAAAAAAATAAATAAATTTTGAATTTAAAAATTACAAACAAGGTACAGCAAATGGAAAGCAACTGAGAAAATAGTACCATATCAAACAGCTGTGTGAAAAATAAAGATCAGCAAAATCTAAGAGCGGCTCGAGGTTGATTTTGAACCCAGGCAGCCTGGCGCAGATTGCTTTTTGGCACCCCCTTCTCCGGCGAAAACAGGAGATTTTCTCAGTTGAACAGTGAGCCATATACCCTATAAAAGTGGCGAAAAGTCTCTGAAAGGATTTCTCTAAACTTCTCTTTTTAGAGAGATTTTCTATTGTTTGGTCAATTAAAAAAAATTTGAACTTGACTTCAGTTCGGTGTCCTCATCCAAACGGGGCTCCGGACGGCCGCCTGGTTCCCCTGTCCCTTAAGCCGCCCCTGGCAAATCAATGGTGTTTTCACTCTCTCTCTTATGCGAAAGAGATCTCTCTCTCTTGTGAGAAAGAGAGAGACAGAAAGAAAGACGATTTTTCTTCGGACCTCTCTCTACTAGCCAAGACCAAATAGAATGGTTTTACACTCCCTTCAGTCTATGCGTGTGAAAGAAATTAAACATTCTCCATCGCACATTTCGGCGCGATGGCCTGCTAGTTAAGACACTGTTCAAGCTTCTAGGCATAATCTGACGTCAACGTATACAATAATTTCCCTAGAAATCTCTTCTGAAATGCAAAACATTTTAAATAATTATATAGAGTCTCTATACAAAAAGCTTACTCGGCGAACAACGTGCAAGCAAACATCAATGATCTTCATTATTGGAGTGATGATCCAAACACTTGCGATGCTCAGTAGAGAAAAAAGCAAACCCCAGAGCAAACCGCACGGAACAGCACAAGCTGCAGCAAGTACACGATATACCCAAAATTTAGTTCCAGAAAACAACATGTAAGCAAGCCCCCATGTTTGGTCAAATCCTTGATTCAAACTTGGTTCAGCAAGAACATCTTCAAAAGCCACCTGGAAAACAAAAATCACTGATTTCTTTGTTCTACAATGAACACATTTAAAGAATGCACTTCGAAAAAAAAAAATGATCAACGCCTAACTCAAGTCTAACATCTGCTATAAAGGTGGGAAGAGACAATTTTTTTTGCTTATTATTAATGACAGGGAGTCTGCAACACCCTCGAAATCTCTTGACACCCCTAAAACTCAAAGTTCATATACCCGCTAAATATTCAAATTACAAGAAAGGAAATAAAATATTGCGCAAATTATTTTTCTGTTACCTTTTCTGCATGTGTAAATTGCAATAATCTTTTATATGTAGCAATGTTTCAAAGGAAAGTGCGGATAAGGATACCAAGAGGGAAAAAAGTGTAGTTCATTCGCGGAAAGTTGACCGATGGTACCGTTAGAATTCACGGGAGATGACGTCAAAATGGGCTAGTTCACAGTAGAAAGGATGACGTCATTTCAGAACTGATTCTTAGCGAACGTTTGTCTGCGCCAAAAACCAGTTCTGAAATGACGTCCTCCCCTCTGCTGTAATAAACTAGCCCGTTTGTGACGTCAGCTCCCGGGAATTCTAACAGTACCATCGGTCAACTTTCCGCGAACGAACTATACCATACATGGTGTGATTGGAAAGTTTTAAGACTGGGCTTGTAATTTCAGATGGCAGTATTTACAGCCTATTGCGATAGATCTCCTTCAAAGTAGTCCCCTTCTGTCTTCACACACCGACTTCAACGATGTTTCCACTTTCGGGAACAGTCCTGGAAATTCCTGAAAATCCCCTTTGTTCTTAAGTGTGTGAAGGACCTTTTCCGGATTTGCTTGGATGTATTCAATTGAGTCAAATCCGTTCCCTTTCAGTGAAATTTTTAATTTAGGAAACAGGTAGAAGTCAACTAGGGCTATATCAAGGGAATAAGGGGGCTTCGGAAGCACAGGAATTTCCCTAATTTCATTCCCTAAACCGCCACTTTCTACTGAACAAAGATATCACGGTGATTTTTTTCAGGACGTTTTAAGGAAAAAACAAGTTTCCCATTTCATACCCGTCGCAAACCTAGCCTTTTTTATTAAGCAGTGGCGCCGCCTGTCTTAAAACTTTCTAATCACACCTCGTATGAAGTAAAATCCTAAATTATGAGCTATTTGTGAATGGGTCAAATGTCCAAGAAGAAATGCTTGAATTTTGTTTTTCTCTGAATAAAAAATGAACTTTTTTATATAAATATGGACGAATTATTTCATTGCTACTGAATATTTTATTTTGTTTCTTTTCCGGTAAGTACATTTATGAGAAAAATTAAAAACTTGAAAGTAAATTTCACCCCAAGTTTGGCATCCCATCAAAATTTAACCCCTTTCGAGCAAATATTCTGTCAGACACCCTAATTAATGATAGTATAACAATGAGAAATGATTAGCAAATTGTAAAAAGGTAAAGTGCGTACGCACTTTACCTTTTTACCATTTGTTAACCAAATCACTGACCGCATTGACAAAATCCTTTTTAATACCAATTCCCGGCTTGTTTTCTGCTCCAAAAATAAGATCTATAACTTTCTTTGTCCAGAAAGACAATTTTTGGACCCCCCACTTAAAGCACCTGACATCTACCAAATAGCATGTTCTTGCGGAAAGTTCTACATTGGACAAAATGGTCGCTCTGTATCATGCGGAAAACGGAAACATGAAAGCCACCTCCACAATAAACAACTCTCAAAATCCGCAATAGCGGACTATGCGGTGCAGCATGGCCATTCGATTCTTTTCGACCAAAAGAAGGTTATTGTTAAATTCGCGAATCTTTGGCCTAGACTATACAAAAAAACAATAGAAATTTCCAAGCATCCTAACAATTTTGATAAAGGTAATGCGAAAAATATTTCTCATTCCTGGTCACCTATTTTAATGAATTTGCAGCCTTTGTTTTTTATTTTACTATTTATTTTATTTACAATTATCTACATATGTGCTTATATTTTAATATTCTTGAACTCAGCGTTGCTAATCTTGCCGAGAATTATCACCCGCATCGGTCACAATTTCAGTCAATTTTACTGACTTAATGAAAATATCATTGTAAAGAATCTGATTAGATTATATGCAGTGTCTAATGAGCACTGTAAAACCAATCAAAACAATCTAAAGAAATTACGTAAGTTTTTTTACCGTCCTATTATAATTATGTAATAGCAA
The DNA here is from genome assembly GCA_006491805.2 of Dysdera silvatica. Classification (NCBI taxonomy): domain Eukaryota; kingdom Metazoa; phylum Arthropoda; class Arachnida; order Araneae; family Dysderidae; genus Dysdera; species Dysdera silvatica. The sequence continues at coordinate 91,994,873 of QLNU02015360.1, read as the reverse complement.
AAAAGAGGGGGTGGGTAAAAAGTCGAAAAATTCTTGAAGGGGTCAACGGCAAAGAAATTTCGAGGACCCCTGGTCTATAAGAAATGCTTGCCCTACAGTTCGAGGCAACTCTGGAATGTCAATGGAGACCGGCGGCTTAGTTGGGGTTGCTACTGTACTTTGTTTTCGTCAGCTCGGCTACTGTTTCACCATGAGAGAAGGGAAAAGTGTTTGTATACGTTTTTCTACTAAACTAGCCCTAAAAAGTATCAGAATATATAAATACTTCACCGTAAAAGAGACGTCATGTCTTTGGTACCTTACATGTTACGGAAGAATTTGCATTTTTCATCTGGTAGATATAATTTGATGTGTAGGCCATGAAGTAGACGCCAAATAATTGAGTTGGTAGTCAACACAAATCTTATCTTACAGACGACATCCGACCTCTAGAACTAACCTATTAGGGGTTAAGACTCCAGTCCAAAGTGTCAAGTCAATATACGAAAGTTTCTTATAACATGCTTGTTTATTGAATCGGAAGAAATAGTTTGCAACACCAGAGACTTCTTAAAATTTTAATTATCTGAATAAATTTTTCATATTTTTTTCAACCCCATAAGAAAAATTGGTTTTGATTTAGCCCTAAAAATTAAATTTTTGTCCTAGGCATCTCATTTCTTTCTACAAGCTGATCTTTGCAAATGATTCCATGGTGGGGGTTTACTAGGAGTTTTAAAGTTATTTTCTTGATATATGCTTTAAAATTGAACTTGTTCATTTCATCTGATGAACTATAATTCGTCAGTGATTAGGAAATCTTTCATTTCAATGGAGTGCTTAAAGGATGGCTCTAAGCATCAACGTGGAGTTTTCAAAATTATTGGGGGGGGGGGGCAAAGCACATTTTATGTACATTTATACATTACAGTATATGTAAAATCAGTAATTCATTTCAGATTACGGGAGACTCGGACCCTACGGGCCCATATAACTCTACACCTATAGTTCTCAGACAACTTGTCATGTGATGATGATTTCTAGATTGAATATCTAAGAAAAGTTTATTACAGATGCTGATGTCCTATGAAGAAGTAATGATATTTAACTGTAAAAAAATCAAGGGCTTCATACAGATTCATATAAAAGGTTCGTACAGATGCACGTAACCAATTGAACTAATAATACAGCATCGACAATTCCCTGAAGTTCACTTAGGTAGGAGGCTTTTTACTTAACAACACACAAACGAATCACGGAGAGAGAGAAGCTGAACAAAAGGCCAAAATATAATCCAATAATGCGTCTAAATATTGTGGTTAACATATAATAAATGTCACAGGACATTTTCGTACCTAAAACTACAACTTTAATATTCAAATATAGGAATACTTTTGATCAAAACCAGAATGCATAAAATTTGACACTGCATAAAAACGGTCGACGTGGTGCAAGCTGCTTTTTAGTATTGGCCTTGGCTACGTAAAATGGCTCTTCTTTTTTCTCAAGCAAAGTGTAAATCCATTGTAAGAAAAGGCTTCAAGAGGACATAAAAGGACCTTCATTCAGAAACGGATTGAAAATGGCTCATTGAGATTTTGAAAAGGCTCAATCCTTTCTTATGTAATTATAAAAAATTCAACTTCCTCCGTTTCATCAATAGTAGAATAACTTACAGTCAAGGCGGTTTCATTTTACGATTCTAGTGTTAAACACACGCACGCACATATACATCTTTGTGTGCGTGTGCGTAATACAGCCGTATCTTTAATCAAGGTAATGCGGCATAGACATAGATGTACGCAGAAAATTCATAAAGTGGGTTACAGAGAAACAGCTCCATATATTCCATCGCAATGGGGGTTACAAACCTCATCAACACCCCCCTGCTTACGACAATGAGCATAGAATATTTCTACTATAAACATTGTTTCATTTATAATATTCATAATTCTTGCTTTTGATCTCTTAAACTGTGGTGCGCAACTAGTGGTGGATCCAAAATTTTTTGTGAGGCTCTGTAAAACAGTATCAATGATAAAATATTAACGCTCTGTCAAATTCTAATTTTATCCTGTATTAATCGTATTGGCTTTGTGGCCTGATGCTGCAAGTCCTCACTTGGCTCTTTTAGTATATATAGCTTGTAGCTAGAAACTATATAAACGTACTTCAATCAATATATAACGTTAACTAGCTTAACATTGCTGCTTAGTTGGTCAAATATTTGATTTTACCTTCTAATTATACAGAATAGACCTAGTAGAAGGGCTACTGTTACAAAAATACGTAAATCTTTAGATTGTTTCTTCTAATCCTTGGCTATGAACAGTTTTTTAATCGGTCTTCCAGAAATCGCACATTATTGCTTTGGAACGCTATTTTTATCAGCAAAAATATTTATAGATAAAATTTCTAAAAAAAAAAATCTTTATTATTTCAAATATCATTTGCGTAAGTTTCAAAATATTAGTATATTTATTAATATTTCGTTTTAATATATATTAGACACAATGACGCTTTATTTTATAATATCTTTGTGTCATTGGGGGTGATTATTAACAATTTAAAATGTTTAACATTTTTTTTTAATATAAATGAATAATTTTCAAAAAATTTAATTAAAAGCAGCCAACCAGGAACATCGAAAAATACATACATAATTTAATGTACACTCCTGACTGTTTTACTCTGTGTTGCAGTTACACAAAACTATTCAAACACGAAAAAAAAAATATATATTTAGACGACAGCATAAATTTACTAGTTAAAAAATAAACAGACATTTTTAAATTCCAATTATAATAATAATTTATATTAAAAGAGAGAGAGCATATTATTCTTATATATTCTACAGCGTGAAGTATTAGAAATTTTCAGAGTTGGATTAAAAAAAAAATATTTGTTCTTAATGCTATTGTTCGATTTGATATGGTTATGTACTCACGTTAATATGGTCGTTAATATGCAGGGAGTCTCTGTTGAGAAGGTTCATGTGCATGGTGAATTGGTCCATGCAAGAGAGAGCTCTCAATCTTCGGCGTTCCTGCAGATCAGGACTTTCATGATCTGATCCTTTTTCATGTCCTTCATCTTCCTTCTCTATCGTGGACTCGATCTCAATCCGTTCTTTTTCTGGGGATCCTTCTCTACCATCTCCAAGATTTGGATTCTCTAACAGAGGCTGGTTAGATTCTGCGACGTTAGTTCGGGAACCTTTCAAGGAACCTTTATCCTTACCAGAATCCATCATTTTGTCAGTAGTCTAGAAATTTACTTCAACGAATACCTAAAACAAAAGAATACAAAAGAATTAAACCTCGTGAGAGGAAGTTACATTGGCGGTGAATTTTATATGCTTCCCTGGTGAAGTCATGATTATTATTTAAAGAATGATAATACGCAATTGAATTGCAAAAGTGTTATTTTTAACTTCCCCTTACATTTTTTTCTTATTTCTATTAGTATTAATTTAGTACAGCGGTTCACTAGGAGGAATTAGTACTTTATACATGTTTTTTTAAGTATAAATGCAAGTAAATTTTAGGACTGATACATTGATTCTTCCCAAAGAACTAAAAGATTGTATTATAGCGTATAAACAATGAAAAAATATGTAAACAAAATTTCTAACCTACAAAATTCTAAATGATGAAATGTGACTGCATATGAGGGCTGAGGCAGGGCACAGTAACGCGACCATCTAGCGTGTTGTTAATCCAAATTTCACTTCCAACGATGTCAAAAACAGAGAACGCTTACCATTTAACTGATCGCTGTAGTGCGGAGTTGAATTCTTAGGCTTCTCCAGGGTTCGGATTCCTTGGAAAAGTATAGGTTCACTACCTTACAGTGGCGTAAGAGTACCTCATTCGTCTATGGTGCAATTAACCCGGGTTCGACTATCCATAGTACCGTGGAATGTGTGCTATTTATCTGCTTACCAGGGTTGGATCTCTTCGGCTGAAGAGGTTAGGATTTCCCGGAAAAGCGTCGGTCCCACCGCGGTATAACCTTTGCTGCCATTACCCAGTAAAGTCACAAGCA
>QLNU02015360.1:91966526-91990747 GCA_006491805.2 Dysdera silvatica | reverse complement strand
TGATAATTTCATTACCCTACGTATCTCCCTGGGTCTAAATCGCTCTTTGCTTTTTAATAGGGTCACATTTCGGTATAAAATTGAAGTGTGTGTGTATATATGTGTGTGTATGTGTGTGTGTGTGTGTGTGTGTGAGAGAGAGAGAGAGAGATAAAGAAACAAAAATATTCTCTTCGTATGCGCATTAGTTCACATCTTTATTTACCTAACTATAAACAAATAAATAAGCAAGCAAGCAAATAAATAAATAAATAAATAAATAAAAATTTTAGTGATGTGTGAAAATTGTAAACGCTTGTGGAGATGGAACATTTTGTAATTTTACTTCGCGTATTTGACAGAAAAAATAAAAGTATTTTTTTAAATGCCGTTTTTATTTTATTTCCATGTGTAAGCAGCGTTGAATCTCTGCCAGAATCTCTATTTTCAGCAATAAACAAGGCGCTTTTTAAACTTTTGCGAATGTATAAAACACGAAGTACGAGAGCAGAGTTGACAGTTTCTGCATTTTAGAAATCCATTACCCGCATGATCCCATTTTTAGTTCCAGTTTGGAAGAAACACCAGTAAGGAACACGAAAAAAACATTCTAACACACTGCAGCTTAAAGGATAATATAAAAACCCATGTGAAAATATATTGGAGAGGAATTGGCTATTAAGTTTTGCATATTTGTCAGACGAGTTAGAGGTTAGTTAACTCTCCTCTTTTGCATTTCTCTTCATAATTCGAGTAAAAATTCGTTGCATAAACAGAAGGCTTGCCCTGCACCAATTGGAAGAGCAGTAGGGCATTAGGCTATTGCCTTGGCCGGTTCCACCCGTAGTCAGATAAGTTCAGCGTGTAGGTCTCTTTCCAATTAAATATCAGTAACCTTTTACAGGCCTGTTAAAGTAAAACAATAGCTGAAATGGAAAAAATATGAGCGTATCGCAAGAAAAATTGACAAAAGATGGTAACTAACTAAAATTCTTAACTGGAGTCCAAAGGATCATATAAAAACTAAGAGAAGTCCTCAGGCAAGATAGGTGGATGGAATAAGAAAACAGGTTAGGGTGACATGGAAACCAGTTGTTCAGAATAGACTTTTGCGAAAAGCACTGGGAGAGATTATTACCTACCCAGCAGTGGATAGATACCGGATGAATATGATGATCCAAACTATACATAAGTTACAGTGTATAACTATAATAAAATTTACAAAAAATATGCAAAAATATCGAATTGGAAAAAGACAATTCCATGTCGTTTTCAATAGTTTATTTTTACGGATTTTCGGGATTTTCAAGTGGAATAGAACCACTAGTATGAAACTCGCATGAATTAAACACAGTTGGGAGCAGCAGAAGCACGAAGCAAAGTATTATTCTACGCTGAGTTTATAAAACAATAATACGGCTTATGATAGCCCCTGGTAGCTATATAATTCTCACAGCGATTCCTCACTCTGCTTAGGAAACTGTGAATTAGTTCTTGAGGAAGTTGAGATGCTTTGATGCATTAATTACACTTCATTCCACATACAGTGATTGAAGCATGGCTTTGTGGTCTTTTCATTTTAAGCGCCAATATATGTAAAAGTATAAGATAGAAATTCCAATACTATTTTTTTTCACGTTTGTAATTTCAAACCCTTAATAAGCTCTTTCGACTCATAAATTAACTTTTATTAATTGAACGAATTAATGTACGGTGGGTGCGTTTTAGGTTATCTTACATAAATATGGGAGTGCATATATATATCTAAGTATATTTTTGTCCATATGAAAACCTTCCCGATACTATCTGAAAATTGCATGATAACTATGATTATAATTTTCTCAACCTGAAACACATGTTGAATGGTACATAAAGTGAACACAATACATATAGGAGTTATACAGAGCGATAATGATATTGATAATAATTTTCTGTTAAAATATTCTATATATTGGCAACATGCTGCACTAATCCCATGAAAGACTAATTAGACAACATTTATTTTCCAATTACACTGATGAAAGCGTTGTTAACAGTTGTTCGTTATTTTATACTCAGACCATGATGACTTCCGTTTTTTCCAGTCAAGTCTCACAAGAATAGAACTCGCCATGTTGTGGATAACAGGATGTTGCTATTGAAAAGGAACAGAACTATGAAACTCTCCCAGTTTGTAAGGCGTTTTAATGAGCTATCAACTATACCGGGTGAGTTTTTAAACTTGAGACATCGAAATATCTCGAGAAATACGCATCGTACGAAAAAAAGTTATAGCAAACTCGTGATATTTTCGAGGGGGCAATCCAACTCCACAAAAATTAGCCCGCTTCTTCCCCGTAGGGGGTGAGACGGGGGGGGGGGACTTTAAAATTTCAAATGGGAACCTTTATGTTTTATTGCAGAATCGGATTCTATGGGAAAAAAATGTGTAATTTTTGTCCGAAACGTTTTTTCATTCGCGATCAGTGGCGCTATAAACGGCATAAATTCGTTAAACTTCGATTTTTTAAGGGAATCCCCACGTGTCATTGAAATGCTTCAACGTTGATCAAACGCTGACAAGTCAGAACTTGTTCCCGAGATGTTCTCTCACCATCTGGGTGCTCTCATCATTTTAGTTAAGTGCTGGAAATGTTGACCTTTAACTTCGATGCATTTATCAATCCTCGCTTCAAATGATTGTATACAACTCAAAAGTGCGTCTGCTGTAAGTTGGGCGCAAGTATTTCTGATTCGCTCAATCATGTTTGCACGAGTTGTTGGCACTTGCTGGTAAACTTTATCTTTTATGAAGCCCCATAAAAAGAAATCTGAAGATGCGAGGTCTGGTGATCTGGCAAGCCAATTTACAGCAGACACACTTTTGAGTTGTGTACATTCATTTTAAGCGAGGATTAATAAATGCGTGGAAGTTAAAGGTCAACATTTCCAGCACTTACTAGAATGATGAGAGCACCCCGATCTTGAGAGGCAAGGGGACATGCCTAAATAACGCACCCCGATGGTGAGAGAACATACCGGAAACAAGTTCTGCCTTGTCAACATTTGATCAGCATTGAAGCATTTCAATGACACATGAGAGTCCCATTAAAAGAAATCGAAATTCAACAAATTTACGCCGATTAGAGCGCCATTTATCGCGAATAAAAAAAAGCGTTTCGGACAAAAATTACGTATTTTATTACGTAGAATCCAAATCTGCAGTAAAACATAGGGGTTCCCATTTGAAATTTTAAAGTTGCCCCTTCGCTTCACCTCCTAGGGGGGAAGGAGCAGGCTAATTTTTATGGGGTTGGATTACCCCCACGAAAATATGATGAGTTTGTTATAACATTTTTTTTGCACGATGTTACATATTTCTCGAGATATTTCGATGTCTCAAGTTAAAAAACTCACCCGGTATAAAAATGATACATCCTTAATGGGGAACTTTTTGACCCAGGCCTAAAAGATGAAAATAATAGCTAATTATGTCTTTTTTTTTCGAAGGAAAAAAAAAAAAGTTTGAATTTTTTTATTACACTTCTACTTTTTAATTGGGCCCCCTTTTTTTTTGTCAAAAAGCATGAAGCCTTTATTGATACTTCAGATGAAAAAGGAATTATGGCAATATCCGTAATAGTTTCCGTGATAGATGCAATTAACTGTCATAGTATTCCATTGAAGAGATGTCAAATAAATAGCGTTGCCATTTGGAGACTGAGTGTTTCCTGATTGTGGGATTTTTCTTGGATAAAATGCTATAGCCTCTATCTTATTCGTTTGATTAGTTCTCTTAAGGACATAACACACACCCTGCAAAATCATTTTCAGTTAGGATTTAAGCTGCAGTCGCATTTTTCGCAAAATGCGACGAGTTGCTCGAAAATGCGAAGAAAAAATTATTGCCCATCGCGAAAATGCGACAGGCATTTTTAACCACAGTTTATTCTCTGAAAACAGGATTCCTCGATTCCAGAATATCCGTTTTGCACTTCAGCGATCTTTTCTTGTTCCTTTTTGTTTCCTCTTCAAAATTCTTAACAGCACCTGTTAAGCATCGTTGATATAAATAATTTCATTGATACGATTTTTCGAGCAACGAAAGCAACTAATATTTTTTAGCATTTGGCTACAAATTATTTTCCCATTTTAGCATTTTTGCGACAGCATGTTTCGAGCCAGCTTAAACCCTGTTTTCAATTCTAACACACGTAGTCCGAGGTTTGGTTCCCTAGGCCAGAAGTGGTTCAGATTCCTTGGAAAACTGTAGATCCCGGCTTAGCACGAGCCTCGCTGTCCTTGCCCCGTAAAACTCGTAAACGAACAATACTTTTAATACATGAACGGCTGCTTAGAATCGCAATGCACTTACCTCACGTTACCTCATTTGGCTCCCCTTCAACTTCTGAACGTGAGGTAACTGCCTCGTTTGGCACACCTTTGGCACGGCCATGCAGTTGCGTAGTAAAGCAGGGGGGGTTTCGGGCTCAAACCCCCCTTGGATATCAAAACACATTATTTTCTCACATTTCATCACGTGATATTCTTTAAAGCCACTTGAGCCCCCCCCTAATTTTTGAGTTGAAACGCTACTGAGGTCTTACTTACGACCAAGCAAAATGGAAGCCAAACATAGCCGCCCAATGCGCTCAAAGGCAATGGTCGTAACTACTGAATAACGTGCGCGTGTATAGATGTATTTGTAAATAAATATTTCCAGTACACACCTTACAATAAAAGTAAAGCGCGCGCTGCCCGAAAAAGAACCAACATGCATTGCATCCATATGCAAGCATACCTTTATCTTTCCCATTTACATACCTTTAATAGTGGGTCACCTTTGTAACAGAGTGGCACAATGTAATCTTACGCTATATATACGTGAGTCTGATTTAATTCAGATTATGCATGAACAGTGCAGGATTTAAATTACACTTTCTCAGAAAGTATGTGTGCCTGTGGGGGTTTGACGAAGCGTTAACACTCTATCAGATTAACATTTTATCCACTACAAACCGAGATGGTTCGACGTTTATTCCTATTTTACGGCGCAAGAACAGCAAAGGTTATACTGTGCCGAGATCCACAGTTTTCCCAGGAATCCGAACCTTTGACACCCAGGGAATCAATCCCCGAAATGCGTTGGGCAGAAAACCGGAGCGCGTTTCACTATATCGTTGGGAATTGAACCTGAGTTAATAGCACGATGGACGTTACTACTACGCCACCGCAGGGTAATGGAGTTTAATTAATTGAAAAGTAAATCAAATAGTCGTACATGTTATTTCAATCATTATTATTATAATTATTTAAAGTAGACACAGAGAATTATAAATATATGGCCAGTGCTGATCTGACGTAATTTTCGTAGGGGAATGTACGTCTGAATATTGCCGACTGCAAAATTAAATTTTCCGACTTATTTTGCTGATTATTAGTATTAAACTAATTATAATAAACTAATATATAAAAAATAGGAAAGTTTCATCATATCCTCAAATTCTTTACAAGAAAGGACTGAGCGATAGGCCCGGTGTTTGTCCCTCTCCCAAATTTTGGCTTATTCGTCTGTGGCAGTGGCTGCCAACGGTTCTTTAAAAGGAGGGGCCTGACATTCAGTTTTATTCCCCATATAGCTCATGTTATTTTTCAATACAAAAGGAGGACAATCTGGGTCACCATCATGAATCCCCGCCTGATTTCTGCTTACAATTTTATGCTGAACAGAAAAAAAGTACCCCGTAAATTAGAGATACAGGAAGGAACAAGTTCATTGTCAAGCTCATTTTTTGAATCTTGTGATGATGGATCATGCAGGACCTTCAAATATTTCCTGGGCCCAATACAAAGTATTGCAGTTTTCCTTTCTGAGTCCTACAAGAGAATGCTCGTTTGGAGAGAAATAAATAAATGAATCTGCTGAAATACATGTTTTACTATGTCGTCTCCAGAAGGTTTGTGCCGTATGCTAGTTGAGCAAAGATAGAACATTAGCCAGACCTTTTTAATAACACCAATAAACCAATGCATAAATGCACAAAATTCTCCACAGTGCTCGAAACTCTATACACCATAACAAACAGCAATGACTTCAGTCTCGAAGTTTCGTTCAAATCAAATTCCATTCTTGAGAACTGGTGCAAATTTAAAAACATAATTTTGCCATTTGTGTATTGTGAGTTGGCCAGTATCACATCACCTGTTTCGTCCCATCTGAAAATCCAGGGCATTGACTACCTTGCGGCTTCAAACCCTGTAAAAACTGTGTACAAGAAGTCCTCTCAAAAAGAGCAGAATTTGAACAAATTTACCCTTGCCAGACGATTCTCCGAATTCATGCAGGAGAAATTCGTAGATAAGGGGCTTGACATCATAATTGAAGTAGACCCAGGCATCCCAATTGTCAAACGACAAGCCGGAGAGTTTGCTCATGATGAAGCACGACAAATATTGGCATCACCTGTAAAAGAGTTTGAAATTGGTGTTTTCAATATAATCTTTGATGCAGCACAATAGCAAACATCTGAGAAGTTCCATCATAATGAAGCAATATTGACTGCTATTGCTTGGATAGGTCCAAGGAACTTTAATCAAATTAAAAGACGGAATGGGGCAAGTTGCCTGAAGATGATCTTGAAGAGTTATCATCACTGATTGGTAAAAAAAAAACTGAAGCTGCAGTGAGAACTGTGTCAGCTTGCAATGTACTTTGATAATTACTGCCTTGATTTATTCTCAATGTCTTCAGCATCTGATGCCAATTCGGCTTCTTTTCGACAGGATTCAGTGGATTGTCATCCAAATGACTCACCGTAGAGTGAAGGTGATCTTGATGATCTTATTCCGGACCTCAAACAACAACAACAAAACAACAGCGGTGAACAAATCATCCCAGAAGAGTACATGGAAAGTCTTTTATAACGACAATGACGAGATGATTGAAACTATCCAGACATGCGACGACAAGAAAAAAATGCTAAAATATTTAGTTTGCACTCTTGAATTGCTCTATGAACTAAAATCAGAATATCCGATGTATGATTCACTTCATGTGGCATATGAGTTTATATGTGTAAACGTATATAAATACCCTACCTTGCGCCCAATTTTCTTGTGAGAGAGTCTTCCCTGTACTCAAGATCGTTAAAAAAAAATCGCTTATGATCATCACTTAGACAAGAACCCCTTAAAGGTTTCATGCTGTTCTATGTCAACAGAGAATTTGAGTTTGACTACAAAGTTTTATAACTAAAGACAACGTTGTAAGCGTAAGTAAGGTAACCTTACACGCGCTTATAACGTTGTCTTTGCTTATAAATCTAATCTGCGTAATGCTACGTCAAATTACCTTACATACAACAAAGTTATTGATTTACTAGTGGAGAGTTCTTCACAATTATCAACTTAAATTGTAGTGTTGTGTGTATATGTTGTGTACATTTATCTTAGATGTTAGCTAAATAGGCAAGAAAGAAAACTTGACAGATTCAAAACGTTTCATTTCATCTCATGCCATGATTTGCTGCCAAAGCTAATCTCAATCAAACTGAAGTTATCAGGCACTTACCATTTATGATTTCTGAAATTAGACTGTTCGGTAAATTATTCTTAATAAAAAAACGAAAATTTTGAATAGCAATGTCTAAAACCATAGGCGAACACAGAAAGTTTGTAAGGGGGGGTTATAGTCTCAATGTTGAGATTATATAGCTATAACTCATATATTCTTATGTGAAATATATAAAATTTCATTTCAGTGGGGGCTACAACTCCCATCAATACCCCCTTGACTACGCGAGTGTCTGAAACGTTAGTTGACTGACTGAAAACACTTGAAAATGAACATAGTGTGCAAACACCCCTACATGCATCCACCCCAATACATTTTAAGCTAGTTGGCGCCCCCCCGCAACATTTTCCCCACCGCGCCCTCTTGAAGCTAATCCGGTCCTGCTCAATGACGTTAACTTCTATAGTATTGGCTGGGGAAGAAAAATTTGCATTTGCGTTGGCTTTCAAAGTTAAAATTACCGAATAGACAATCAAAAACATTTATTACGCATTTTCAAAAACAAGATTTCTTCAATTCGTTTCAACTGGACTATAAAAGGCGTTAACAAATGAAAACGGCACGAGATTGGATAATCTTTAAACGTTAATAACTACGGAAATATGGATTTCTCAGCATTTTCACATTAACATTTCTTGCTTAGAATTTTGTAAGGAATCGCGCTGTGCAGGGTTTATGCGGTCTTGACGGGACACCCTGTATACGTATGCATGGTGTCAGTTTAAGAATTTGCAAGACTCAAGGCGGAGTGTATTAGGTGTGGCCGTATGCTTGAACATTCTTTGAAACTTTTTAAATAAAGGGAGGTAGAAGAAGGAAAATAAAAACAACTAGAATATATCTAAATCCTGATCATATTGTACTAAATCAATTACTGGCAGTATCTTAGAATATAACAATATTTAGTATGGACACAGTAATTCGCTTTTGATGACGCACTTGAATGTTAAATAATAAATGCATTTATACCTAAAATTGAGAAATTCTTCAGGAAATATATATTCAATTCGTTAGGAAATATATTTATTGTTTGTATTTTTACCTACAAAAACTATCCCAAGTCATCTATAAAGCGATCAACGTGGCTTAAGATGACGTCAGCACCATAGTACGATTTGTATGATGCGTTAGAATCGTGTTTCTCAACAGCTGGGCGGCCCAGCACCGGGCTCTGACATCAATCATACCGGGCCGCCAGAGATTCTCCTGCAATTTTCATTTTCCTATTCTGAACAAATTTTATCGTGGAAATATTTTAAGGAGAATAACAGTCGCGAATGCGTCGAAAAACTCAGAGCTAGAAAGCCTCAATAACATCTACTCTGCAACTGTCAATGACCAAGTCGTGTATTTGTAAATATGCGAGTATTCATGAATAATCGAGAGTTTTAAGGTAACGAAATCTTTTAGCATTCAAGTAAAGGTATCCGACTAATTAGGACCTGCCGTAAAACAGTGGCGTATTAAGCGGCTAGCGGACCTGGAGGCCGTAAGGGCCCCGAGCTTGGGAGATTACCAGTTAAAAACTACCACAACACAAAAAGCGAAAGATGAAATACTTAATATTATTCACGTATTTTATATATAAGTACAGAAAGTTTTTTATTAAATTAAAGTTAACTAAAAATAATAATTGTTCAACAATGAGTGCAGAACCATTAAATGCTACTTCATAAATGTAGTTTCGCCATATGTAATTAAATAAGCGAAATGGGAATAAAATAAAATTAAATTCTAACAGTGGAAATTCTGTTCTGAATATTTTCCTTATAAAAAGCTGAGAACAACAACTTTCATTTGACTTCTAGGCATAATAGAACTTCTAGGTTCAATAATTTCGTAGAGGAAACAAAAATACAAGTTGACAACATTGAGCTAGAAATTGCTGATTCATATATTTACCTTGGCCAGCTGATTTCAATGGATGGCAACATTATGAAAGAACTCAACAGACGTATTAAACTTGGCTGGAGTGCATTTGGAAGAAACAGTTTTATCCTGAAGGGGAAATTGCCTTTGTGTCTAAAAAGAAAGGTCTTCAACCAGTGTGTATTGCCAGTCCTCTCTTATGGATCAGAGACATGGAGTCTAACAGTTGGAGCAATACGAAAGTTACAGACAACGCAAAGGAGCATGGAGAGGTGCATGCTTGGAATAACTAGGAGAGATCGAAAAAGAAACACTTGGGTGAGAGAGCAAACTAGAGTAGAGGACATCATTGTTAAAGTAAAAGGGCTGAAATGGCGATGGGCTGGGCATATTGCAAGAAGAACTGATCAACGATGGACAACAGAAATTCTGAACTGGATTCCAAGAGACCACCGAAGACCTAGAAAACGTCCTCAAACTAGATGGGTGGATGAAATAAGAAAACAGGTTGGGGTGACGTGGAAACGAATGGCCCAGGATAGACTTGTGTGGAAAGCATTTGGAGAGACCTTCATCCAGCAGTGGATAGATAATGGTTGAATATGATGATATATATGTCATTTGTGTTGCGAGTTGGTCATTTCAGAGCTCGCTTTTGCAGTATTGCGCTAAAAAGCGCCCCATAGCGAACGTTTTTGAAGTAAATATTTTTGCAGATTCCTTTTCCGCATCCTTTGAATAGTCTATATACTAAATTTGGTGAAAATCCGCTGAACGGTTCAAGCTCTTAGGTGCTCTAAATAGGCTAAGTTTAATTACAATCACCTTGTATGTATATATATATATAATAAGGAAAATATGAAATAACATAAAAATAAATTTATATATGCATACTTATATATTAAAGGAATTAAAAAATTAAATAAATTAAATGAAAAGAAATATAAGCAATTAATAAAATTAAATAAATTAAATGAAAAGAAGCATAAGCAATTCATAAAAGGTGACTGCGCAAAAGCTGCAATTGCATTTTTTATGATGAAAATAGTATTTTTAGAAATGTAAGAAAGTTATGAAAAATTGAAATGACAGGAAATTGACAGAAATAGAGATAGCAGAAACACAGTAAAAACATTAAAAATAAAAAATAAAAACAGAATAACAATAAATTAGCAAAAATATTTTCACTGCCAATAAGTTTAACAACGTCATAGAAAACACAAAAATACACTAAATGATTAAAAACCAATAATTTGAAGGAACTTTTTCCAGGGAGGCCCCAAACATGTGGTCCATAAGCAATGGAATGTTTTTGTATGGAAAGTAGCTTAAGCTAAAAAAATTCCACGCCTCACGACATTTCAGGAGCAAAAAACGAGCCGAATTAAAACGAATAAAATTTATGAAAATGATAAAAAAATGATAAAAAATTATTCATGTGATATAATTTTTTTTAAAGAAGAGATGCATAGGGAAGAAAAATTAAGAAGGATAGAAAAGAAAGAGATGAAATAGGGTAATAGCTGTTTCCCTCCCTTCCGCTCTTTTCCGTTTAAGCCTAACTTTGTTCAATGTATCGTTATGCTGTCTGCATCCCAATGTAAGTCCCCCAATTTTCATGAATTTTATTCGTTTTAATTCGGCTCGTTTTTCGCTCTTAGAAATGTCGGGAGGCGTGGAATTTTTTTTAGCTTAATCTACTTTCCATACAGAAACATTCCATTGCTGAGGGACCACGTGCTTGGAGCCTCCCTTGAAAAAGTTCCTACACGTGGTGTCACTTTTTTGTACGCCTCTGCGTACACCAGCGGATGTTCTCTCGAAGTTACGAATTCCCATCAACCCCCAATCTGGGGGGGTTGATGGGAATTCGTAATGGGATGTCGTAAACACATTGCGCTGAATTTTTGTATATATGCATAAGAATGTATGGAGTTGTAGTTCTGTAACTTCCCATTATAAGCCTGTAGCCCCTTATCAATTTTCTGAATAAGTCTGTGAAATCAATAGTTATATCCTTTAAGCTTCGTTATACATTTATTGGTATGTTAACGTTCTTTAAGATTTTTAGGCCTCATTTGAGAAAATTGTGATAAACGCATAGAAATAATAAAAATAAATCGATTATGGCAATAGATGCAAACTACTTCCAAAGCAGTTAATGTCTTAAATATTATAGATAAAATATGCAGATTTATAGAGTATACAAATTCAGTTTTATAAAACTTTAGATTTGTAGAATATGCGCTAGTTCTTTAAACACCTCCGTATATTGAAAAAGAACTAAATTGGAAATATTATTATATTATTTAAAAAAAAATCGGAAGTCTAGGTTGTTTGTAAATACCTCCACTCCACTTTCTCCCCTTTCTAATTTTACTCTGCCTCTTTCTGTTCCTTTTTTAACTACTTTATATCCCCTCTCCACCTATCTCTATTGGTTAAACGGATTATACGGTTGCAATTTTTTATTCATCAAAACAGGCTTTGGCCAGAATTTTGACGAAATAATCTAGTTACAGCCGAGGTCGTTATAAAAGGGTTCGACTGTAATTCCTCTCTTTTCAATATTAGAGAGTTATTAATTTCGACAAATATGAGTACGAGTAAAAGGCCATGTACTGCTATATCGAAAGAAAGGTTAAATTATAATAATATACATAAATATCTAATCGAATGCCAGTTGCGAGATCATTTAAAATTTTGTTGAATAGAGGAAAATATTTTATCATTAAAAAATATTCAACTTCCCTGAAAAACACTAACAACAATAAAATCGTACTATTATTTGAGGGTTTCTATTTTTTTTACCACAGATTTCACATTACACTTATAATCAGCTTTATGTGATTTTATTAAACTTTTAGTTTCATACCAAATATTTTTTCATTTGGTCACATTTTGGGTAATTTAGTTCATACTTAAGGGGTCAGCGATGAAATCTACAACATAGAGTTTTCCATAGAGACATAAGGAACATTTTCTCCGAAAGTAATTATTCGATGCATACAAAATTTTTTTTGTATAGTTAGCAAACATATTTACATTTTGCCATTTGTGTGGCATTTTACGATATACAAAATATTTTTAAAATTAAAAATATTTATATCAAATAAAAAAATTCTAGAAAACACGATTTTTATTTTACGTTCAGGTTAGTAATTAAAAAACTGGATAAAAAATAAAAAATGCTACACACAATATATATAAAATACTTATATGTACGTACTCAAGAAATTATAAGTCAATTGTAAAATTTAAATTTTTGAAAACATGTTCCTTTTGCGACAGGAAATATCATTTTGAGAAAATCGCATTTTTGTAAAAAGTTTGTAGTGCATTTAATTTCACTTATTACATTAGTAAATTTGTTTAAAAATAGTTCTAATCAACCTAGAGCTAAAAATTTGTAATTTGAAAGGTAAAAATCCATATATTTTTTTAAATAAAGAAAAAAAAATTTTTTTAAAGCATTTTCATGAGCGACCCCCTTAAACTATTTACACTTTTCTAATACTTTTTGGTTAACACGTTAATATTAGTTATAAATAAAATAATTTTGTATTTATGCACAGAGCAAAAAAACAACAAAAAAGATGCATATTCACACATTGTAATAACCTGAAAGTCTGTTTTAAAGAAAAAACATGTATACAAAAAAGGGGCATCGTTTTCCAGTTTTCGGTGACCTAACTGGTACGACACCTCGGTTCATGTGAAGTTATCGCTAGTTGGACCCCAGTCCCGGATGATGTATCTTTTTCTGCCTTACGATCCGTCGTACCTTACCATGGTGGGCCATCTAAGCTTTAGCTTGAGTTTAAAACATGTGTTGTCAAAACATCTCGCATTAACCTGAGAATGGTTCTCACCCACTATGTGTACATCCCGTCTATGAAAAATGAGTACCAACGCTGGAAAGTAATTTGCGGAATAACAGAGACCACGCCCTAAATTCCGACGATGAAGAATTATGGCATATGATGGATGAATGATGATATAATATCGATTGCTTCCCGTACACACTCTTTTCTTACAAAGCCTAAAGAATTATTGATGATCGGTGAGTATTTATATTAAAGCGATTGGCTGCGGCCAACAATGGCGGCATCCTCATCCGAAGAGTTTGTAGCTCCCTATTTGTGTCTTCTCGCCATGGAAACAACTCGCTTCTATTCACAAAGGCACAAAGCAAAGTTTTTCTCACAAGAAGTTTTAACATGCGACGATGGTTGATGAAATCGTTCTACAGAGTTGATGCTCTTCCCATACAACATCGCACCCTTTCAACGCCTTAAAAATTTATTTTTTAGATTTATTTAAGCTTTTATTTGTCCATCTCTGTATATGCAAGTAAACACATATATGACAAAAATATATCGACCAATGTGAAATAATAAGCAAAGCTATGTATTTATTTAACAGTAAGTGAAACAACATTGTGGTTCAACATATTTTAGCAGAGGATGGCGTACTTTTCCGAAAAAAAAAAAATCACTCAGGCATTTACTCGTGAGAAACACAACGGCTGCCTTAAAAGCATTTGCCAGAAATTCGTAAAAGAAGCGGGGATCTTTAAGCTAAAAAGAGAAACTACTAAATTACACACGCACCTAGCCAAATAATGGCTTATGTCTTCTGTAAAGTTAGTCTCCACACCGTTATGCTACTCGAAAATAAACACCTGAGCTATGTCAAAATAACTTCCTATTAGAGTATATTTTGTAAAAAATATACAGCCTGAAAATAATAGAAAATAGGAAAGTCATAATGGCACGTCGGTTTGCACCAAAATGCACTTCCATTTTATACACGGCTGATGAAGATACAAATTCAGTTTTATAGAACTTAGATTTGTAGAATATGCGCTTAGTCTTCTAAACACCTCTATATTGAAAAAGAACTAAATTGGAAATATTAATATATTACTTAAAAAAATTATTCTAATCTATTTTAAATATATATTAAATTTATTTTTTATTTTATGCTGCCGAAGGGAATAATATAAAATATGGGCTGATGCTTTTAATTTGTTTTTTGCCTCGTAAGTTTTTGACTGCCAAAATATAAGATTTACTTCATCCCGAAGTTATAAAATTGTTTATTTTTATCTACCTGTCATACCAAATTAGTTTTTACAGCAATCTAAAGGGCGCTCGGATATGTGTGTGTATGTTGATGAATCTAATTTCCCTAATCCGTAGAGGTATTAGCACTGCTGAATACTGAAAGAATAAAATTTAGAAAAGAGTACAGACATTCGAGAAAACCGTAAATTTTTAGCAGAATTTAATTTTGGTGAAAACATTAATAAGTAAAGTTAGGTTAAAAACAAAAAAATAAAAGTTAATTCGGCCAAGTTGTGCCAAAAAATCGCAGCAGTGGAATAGCAAAACATTCATATATGTATTTAAACACAATTGGAGAAAATGATAAAAGTTAAAAAGGCGTAATATCATGTTATATTTTAAAAGTAAAGTATAATAAATGAAAAAACAGACAATCGCCCTATTTCATATGAATCTTTTTTTATATTTTCTTATTGCATATATTAACTTTTAAAATTAAATGAAAATAGCTTGAGTATGTCTACTAAAATGCGACTATTTTCAGTGTACCACAATGCAGTTCCAATGTACAGATATGCAAAATTTAAATTTGGCAGTGAAAATACAACGATAATTGTATTTTACTTGTGCGAAAACGTTAATGAAATTTACGTTTGCAACGTATAGTTCACATAAAACAAGTGGCTGACACATGAAACAAGTAATTTTAGTTGTTATATTTCAATGTTTTTGATATTAATATATATGTTACCACTTTTCTGTGCGGGTAACTTCTGCAAATATTTTATATGGTTTCCATCACTTTTACGGCTTCTGATCGTGGAAAGAGGGGAAGACCTTGAAAAGAGTTTATTGCGCAACATCCGAGCATTGATTGATGAAGAGATGTAGTTAATGTCGTCTCCTAAGTGTGATAAGTAGAGCTGCATAATGCATGTCTACAAAATATCGTGAACGATAATTGTGTGGAAAATCCTTACAGTATTTCTTCGAGCTGTCAAACTGATGTTGGGTCACTAGAACACTAATGACCGAAAGGCTAGAAAATGGCGTTGGAAAAACAAATAAAATTGAAGATTGGAAGGCTATGCATGAAAACAAATGCACAAAAAATAACAGTAGTTCAGCTGGCAGCTTGGGACTTGTCAGCATATGTCGAATACATTCAGAGAATTTGCGAAGCGTTGAATATACTGACTATATTGGTAATGGCGATGCAAAAATAATCTTTTCCATTATGAACTTACGTTTACATAAGGGTGTAAATATCGAAAAAGTTGAATGCGTTGGTCACATTTACAAACGAACGAATTCTAGGTTACGTAACATTAAGTAGAGCATGACGGGAAAGAAATTAAAAGATGGCAAAGCCTTTGGTGATAATAAGAACGGGTGGGGACGCTCCCCGCAAGAATCACAAATTTACGCTTACTATAGGTCTTTACATTGGTTCTGAAGCTTTGCAACACCCTGAAAATATTTTCTGGGGCCATCGTTGGACTATATAACAGACATCTTTAGACTAACGAACAAAAAGATCAAGAAACTAAGCTCATTTTATAGTGCACAAGAGAGCAGAATAGCATGTGCTCTTTATAAAGGTGCTATGATAATTATCCAACGCATCGTTTTTAGGCCAGAGTGAACAAAAAATCATGGTGCGGTTACCATTTATGCGGTGGTGCAGTGGTAACTCGTCTGCTTAGCACGTCGTTATTCAGAGTTGGATTATCAACGGCGTCAAAAGAATAAACCCTGACTGATTAACTGCTCATTGTAAGTGGTTGGTTCCATAGGCTATAAGAGGTTCGGATTAATCAGTAAACTATGAGTTTTGGCGCAATATAACCCTTGCTGTCCTTACGTCGTAAAATAAATAAACCACCATCCTGATATTGTACAGAAAAAGCATTGCCGCATTATCAGTAGAATTTCTCAGCCTAATCAATCATGAAAACAATAAAACCGATTTTCAATAACTTTTCGTACCTTACATTATCAAGTCCTTGCTTAGGAGGGAGATGCTCCCATGTTTAAGATCACAACCTTCAAGCTCGATTCACAGTAAAATTGTCTGTAAGTAAATATATCGTGTTTCGGAGGTCACACTAAGCTGGTGGTGCCCCCTTAGTGCGGCTGTGAGGCGTAAAATGATGTAACGTAAAATATGTGCTAGGAGGGAAAATTGAAGAAATGTGTTTCTACAGAGATCAAAGCAGGTGAACTCATTGACGCCCTATAAAAGTGCCCTCCTTTTACAAAACAATTTATAGGGTCATTTTCAATCAAACACGAAAACCTTTTGGCCATGAGGCGTTTTCAAAGCGAGCAAAGGGCATCAACAAAGTGTTTGCAAAGGGGGACAAATGTCCCTCCCTGTGAAATGAGAATCACGCGTGTTTTGAACTTTAGATACCACGATCCAGAAATATATGGTTTTTCATAGGTTTACCTTCCGCGGATTCAAGTTAGTGGAGACAGACCTAATTATGATTATTGATTCACATTCTTAACACATGGGAGGAAAATTTCGGCCTGAGTCATGTGACATAAACAGACCTATGCCGTGATATATTTGTCCAAAAGCAATAGCGTGCTTAAGATAATTACCCAAATTTTGAATTTATATGCATGCATTCACACTCCCACGTCAACGTGGAAGGCGGGGCCGTTACGTCATTTAGGGTGACTGGACCGACGAACGTGTTGAGGGATGTGAGGATTTGCGTTACGCTGCAATATTTCGAAGATTTTCAATTCCAACTTTTTTCTCTTCATTAAGTAAGCGAGCATTATTAACCTGAGCTTTATTCTCTCTCCTAAGCATCAGATTTCCGAGTGCGCACGTAAACTATGTGCCCAGGGGCGGCACCTGTTGGGCAGCAGCAACAGAGAACTCAAAAATGAAAATTTCCAAATTTGACAATGTTAAAAAAATGTGTACTGTAATGTAAATAAACGAATATAGAATGAATCTAATCTTAATGTACGTGTTGACAAAACTATTCGTGGATAGGGTAAGGTAAACTTGCACACATAGGCACAGATTATCAGATTTCAAACGCTTTTTACCTGGCATACCTAATGATTCTGCCAGCAAATCTTGGTAGGGCGGGGAAACTGGTGGCCAAAAAATTATTAGTTATAATATATACTATTATATTATATACCATTATTATATGAAATTATAGTTAAATATTAGTTTGAATATCTACGTGAAACTTCATATAATGCAAATAATTTTTCCTTTTGTTTTAAAATGTTTCTTTCTTCATAGTCCCTATGAAGAACGAGACACTTTAAGGAAGGCAACACAACCTGCACCTGCGAGAGGCAATTCCCTAAATCCTCCACTGTGTTTCTCCTCAAGTAACAATTTACATCATGAATTCATATGCGAGGACTTTCAAGCACTACTTTGTTTTCTTTGGTAGGATCAACGCACTGGGGTGTGCAGGGAAGATTGATAGAGGTCGTAACCGCTTATTGCGATGAAATTTTGCATTTATGCATATGAATGTATGGAATTGTAGCTCTGTACCCCCCCCACTTATTAACTTTCTGCGTACACTAATGGATCAACGTTTCCAAATTCGATACTGTTGAAGGCTATTTTACATACGGTTGTTTTTTCGGTTGTAACTTTTTTTTTTACAAATGGTAATTATTTATTTTTTAAAATGCTCATTTTTATGATAACGACAATGTCTCTCCTTTTTTTTTTTATGAACTTATTAGTTCTGGCAATCTCGTTTCTATAACTCATGTGCGATGAATGTAAATTGGTGTGAGAAAAATATTTTTCGTATTCGGTACGAGGTAATTTTGTATTTAGTGAAAACGTAATTTTCGATATATTACCACAGAAATATGTATTTTTAAGACTACAGGAAGTAAATAGCGCGAAGAAATATTTTTTAAGGGAATAATAAAAAAAATAGTATTCGATAAAAATAAATAGTCTTGCTTGCTTTTTGGTTTTACGGCTCAAAGACTACAGTGGTCATGCTGCGCCGGGACCTACTGTTTTCCGAGGAATCCGAACCTCTTAAGGCCTAGGGAACCAAACCCCGGACTACAGTGAGCAGTGCGATCTTTATGAGATCTCTGAGTAAGCGTTCTTTGCACTGCTGGGAGTCGAACCCGGATTAGCGGCGCACTAGGAGAACGCGTTACCACACTGCGCCACCGCAGGGCGAAAAAAAATAAATAAATAAATAAATAGTCGTACTGAAATTTGGCACCAAAATTTTATAGTCTAATTATATAAGAATATTTTTTTTCAATATGACCTTTGTGTTCTGAAAATATTTTTGAATCTTAGCAGCTTAAAACTTAAAAGCTGGGGATAATATCGCTCAATTCAAAAGAAAGGTCTTTTATTTGTGAAAATGCATTGTTTTTATACTATCCGAATATTTTTCTTTGTTTACCTTACGAGTTAACAACGAAATGCGACTGCTAGCATAAACGTGTCAAAATATCGATTTATCCTTGAACGTCAACAACAGCCATATGCTATTCCAGAACAAGAAAAGAACCCATTTTCGTAAATTTGTCGCAAAATAATTTGCATTTGAGGTAGATAAATTTACGATGTAGAAATGCTTTTTTCGGTTTAGAAAATGAAATTGAAAACTGACTTTAACAGCCCTTGTGAAAGGATAAAAGAGAGAGAAAAGGAGAAGAGAGACACAAACACACCCTTTATTCTCTCAACCACCGCTGGAGGAGCCCCGTCAAAACATCAGCGGAGCTCTTGCTACAGCAAAATGGAACAAAACAAAATTGCGAAGAACGCGTAATAGCGCTACTTGTTCATGATATTTGGACTCAACGGCTGATGAAAGCAACAAGAGAAGGTGGTTAAGCGTGAATGATGTTTTCAAAATTGGACTTACCTCAGGGATGATGTTAGGATGCGGTTGTCAACCAGAGATGAGATTGTTACAGGCAGAAAAGGCTATTCTGATGAGGTTGCATTTTCCTCGCCAATTTATCACCAAATTGGTGTATTTTGAGCCAAATGTAATTAGTAGGGGGAAATCGTTGACGATTTAAACGTTTGAAGGATTGATTTTCGAATTTATAGGTCAAAAATTTTCAATTTTTTTTTTTTATCAAGTGGCATAAGCTTTGATGGATTTTAATGCAGATGGATATCTTTAAACTGTGTTTGGCGTCATTTCCGAGCTGTTTTTATACATCGTTGAAAACTTCTGGTGCAAATATCAATGATCCACAGTTCTTTTTTTTTTTAATCACAGACCGGGCGATATAGCAAGTGCATAAAAGCATAATAGTTGTAAACATCATTTGAAAAATTTTAGTCGCAGATGAGCTAACTGGGCAACATAGAAATTACGACAAATAAATTATAAACTATAACAGAAAAAAACTATTTTTTAGACATTGAATGCGTAACAATATGTATGAATACGAAAAGGCACACATTGGTATGTATTGTAAAGACCTTCACATCTATGTACATACTCAAAGACTACCCTACTCGTGTGAAGATAATATCGTAAGAGCAGAAGCCAAATAAGCTTTCACAAATGCCCCAAAATAACTCATATGTATTTCAATTTTTCGATAGAACAGAAAAATATTTACTTTTGTATCTCTGAAATCCTCTGTACTTTTAAAATGTTATGTGCTCATGGAATAGACACAGATACTCCTATAAATCGTTAGCCTATGCAGTAAGTTCAAAAGAAGGGCTACAATTTCATATATTAATATGTATATAGTATACAAAGTGATACCGTAATGGGGGTTATGATCCATCACCCCCTCCTTGCGTACGCCAGTACCCTAAGCATATGCTTCTGTAAACACTTATATTTTGCATTTTATAACTAGTATAGATTAATTTTTTCAATGCATGCTTATTAGAATTAATTTCATGTGCATATTCACTGGAATAATTTCACCGTTCCTATGATTTTCAGTTTCAGTTAGAACTGTCTTCTTTTTTCTTCTTAATTGCATTTAATGAATTGAAAAATTTAATTCATTAAATGTAATTAAGAATAAAAAAAATGTAAAGCAACCATACCTCCGACTATATTTGAATCAACAGCCTTCGGTTACCGGTCTGACGCTATAAATACTCTGTCGCGTTGAAACTTTTAAGTACAAAATTATGACTGAACTTTTACAATATACTATATAATATTATTATTAATAATATATATCATGTATCATGTATTAACCATTTTAATATTTACAAACCTAGCTTAATAACAGAATACTTTTAAAATAAATTAATTTTTATAAAAAATGCATAAAATTTTATAAGCCGTAATTAACATAACCAATGTCAATACGACACAAAATATAGTATATATAAAATTATTGTATAAAGTACTCTACGTATAAAATTATTCTACATGTGTAATTAATTGAATTTTTACAAATATGTTTTAATGAATGTATCGAATGAAACAGCAGGACGCTGTTTTGGAGATAAATTATTTAGCAAACTAAAGTTTTAAAATTATTGGGGGAAGACAATATATATATATTATATATATATTATATATATATATATTATATATATATATATATATATATATATATATATATATATTTGTATATATATATATATATTATATTATTATATATATATATATATATTATATATATTTTTATATAATTTACGTAAAATTGCAATTTATTTAAATTATTATTAGTGGGAGAGGCGCTTGATCCGTATAACTCCACGTCTATCAGATAATCAAATACATATTCTATCACAAACAAAGCATATACTCAGTATCATCTATAAGGATAAAAGTCATTCGTCAAACTGATAACACACTAAATATCAATCAAAAAAATCTCTTTAAGTAATCTTAACAAGGGAATGTGGAGAAAATAATTTTTATAATCAAATATGACTCTTCACGTTTTTTTATGTTTCATACTAGGACCTTATTTTGGCTCATAATAGCCAGAGAAAACAAAGTTTACCTCGCACTCAGGATAGAAAAGTGGTGAGACTTAATCATAACACTAAACGTTCGATTAAATTTACATAAATGTAATATTTACAATAAAACCATAAATACGACGAATTGGAAATAGAATATTTGCAAAAATATGATTTTAAAATTATCAGTATTAAAATAACGGATATAGAAAGTAGATATTACAATCGAAGGATGAAATACAACATCACAATGTTAAACGTTAAAAGTATTTTTCTATGTAGCCTAAATATTTTGTTTAAAGGTGATAGAGTTATTAATATACTTATTAATAGTTGTACTTTTAAAACATTTCACGCATTTAGTTTTTGTAATTAAAGCATGAGCGTACGAGGAAATTTCATTAGGGGGGTTATAGGCTTGCAATGGGGAGGGGGTTACAGAGCAACAACTCCATATATTCTTATGTATATATATATACAATGTTTCATCGCGATGGGGGTAAGAACCACCATCAACACCCCCTGCCTACGCCAGTGAGTAATGGTAACCAGCGTGGTAACTGGGTTAGTGGCAATATAAAAATTTCAATAACAGAATAATTTTATTCACTTTAGTAATATGACGTTTGTGTTATGTTTATTTGCGTAGTGATACCAGCGCTGATGTTATGGCATGGTTAGATGGTGAAACATTCGAAAGAAAGGGAAGGTTTCTGTGTTCGGTGGGACTTGAACCCACGACCTTCCACTTGCCGGGCAGAGGCTCTACCTATTGAGTTACAAACGACAACACCTCATCTCTTACGAACGTATATAAAGACTATTTACTGAAGCCGGTTATTTCGCAGAATGGTGTAGTACATTGACTACTTTTTAAACCAAATTGCAAAGATACCGGTATTAAATTGATCGAAAAGCCCGTTGCAGCATATGTATTTATATAAATCGAACACTACGCAGATTAAATTAAACAACAATATAAATCAACGTTTATTGGCGTAGTGATACCAGCGCCGATGTTATGGCGTGATTAGATGGTGAAACGTTCGAAAGAAAATAAATATTTCTGCGTTCGGTGGGACCTGAACCCACGACCTTCCACTTGCCGGGCGGAGGCTCTACCCACTGAGCTACGAACGACAGCATAGTGTTCGATTTATATAAATACACACATATGCTGCAACGGGCATTTCGATCAATTTAATACCAGTCTCTTTGCAATTTGGTTTAAATAGTAGTCCATGTACTACACCATTCTGCGAAATAACTGGCAACAATATATATACGTTCGTAAAGAGATTATATATTGTCGTTCGTAGCTCAGTGGGTAGAGCCTCCGCCCGGCAAGTGGAAGGTCGTGGGTTCAGGTCCCACCGAAGGCAGAAATATTTATTTTCTTTCGAACGTTTCACCATCTAATCACGCCATACCATCGGCGTTGGTATCACTACGCCAATAAACGTTGATTGATATTGTTGTTTGATTTAATCTGCGTAGTGTTCGATTTATATAAATACGTAGAAGTGTGTTTTTATTTACAGGAGAACAAGGTATTCATGGGCTTCCTTCGATGATTAAGGAGAGCAGCATACACGTTTCCTATGGGCCGACGCCCTTTACTTCCCGCGAACGTAGAGAGTCGAGAGAGAGAGTGGGAGGAAGGGGGATAATTCTGGGTGCGGGTATACTGAGCGCTCATTGGACCTTAACATCAACTGCTGTCTCTAGGATCCATTCCTGGCTACGAAACTTCTAATTTGGCGCCTTTTCGCCATTTGGGAAGAAAAATCAGATTAAATAATTTAAATCACATCCCGCAGGTATGTAATACGAACATATTAATTTAAAATTTCATTTACTCATAATTAATATTCAATTGCAAAAGTATTTTATGCTCCGATGGCAGTCATAGCTTAAAATTCGTGAAAGAGAGAAGAATCCATATATACCACTTTTAAAGCTCCAAATACTTTTAAATTATAACATTTCAAATGTATTTTCATATACACATATTTTTGTTTTAAATAAATACGACTATAACTGAAAAAATATACATTGAATTATATAATTCATTAATATATTATATAGTCATCTGATATACTGTAATTGCGTTTGGGGAAATTTGGATACAATGAATGAGAACGTGTTAAAAAAGCTTGCAGAAAAAGACGGTCAAATTAATAAACAAGGATAAAAGAATTGACTGGCAAAATGTGTTCCTGAATCTAAAAACGTTTTTTAAACAAAAATAAAGCGTTTTAGAGATATTTGATTTTTTCGAAAAATTTCGAAATTTCGGTAAAATATCGAAAATTTTCCGTCGATCGGAAAACGATTTTCAGACCGAAATAAAACTTTTCAGACCTGTTTGATATTTTCGAAAAATTTGCAGTTTTCTGTTAAAAGTCAAATAATTTTTGTTGATTTAAAAACGTTTTTTAGTCCGAAAGAAAACGTTTAAGACATACTTAATTTTTCGAAAAATTTGAAAATTTCGTTAAATTATCGAAAAATTTCTGTTGAGCTAAAAATGTTTTTTAGACAAAAATAAAGCGTTTTAGAGATACTTAATTTTGTCGTAAAATTTCGAAATTTCGGTAAAAATAGAAAATTTTCCTTCGATCGGAAAACGTTGTTTAGACCGAAACAAAGCATTTAAGATCTATTTGACTTTTTTGAAAAATTTGCAGTTTTCTATTAAAAGTCAAATAATTTTTCTTGATTTGAAAACGTTTTTTAGACCGAAATAAAGCATTTTAGACATACTTAATTTTTCGAAAAATTTCGAAATATCCGTTAAAATTTGAAAATTTGT
>QLNU02015360.1:91923151-91966426 GCA_006491805.2 Dysdera silvatica | reverse complement strand
AAAAACGTTTTTTAAACCGAAATAAAGCGTTTTAGACCTAGTTTATTTTTTCGAAAAATTTCAGAATTTCGATAAAATATCGAAAAATTTTTTTGATGTAAAAATGTTTTTTAGACAATAATAAAGCGTTTTAGAGATACCTAATTTTTTCGTAACATTTCGAAATTTCGGTAAAAAATCGAAAATTTTCTTTGGATCGGAAAACGATTTTTGGACCGAAATAAAGCTTTTCAGACCTGTTTGATATTTTCGAAATATTTGGAAATTTCCGCTAAAATTGAAAAATTTTTCGGTGATGGAAAAACCTTTTTTAAACCGAAATAAAGCGTTTTCGACCTAGCGTATTTTTTCGAAAAATTTCAAAATTTCAATGAAATATCGAAAAATTTTTATTTAGGTAAAAATGTTTTTTAGACAATAAAAAAGCGTTTTAGAGATACCTAATTTTTTTCGAAAAATTTCGAAATTTCGGTAAAAAATAGAAAATTTTCTGTCGATCGGAAAACGATTTTTGGACCGAAATAAAGCTTTTCAGACCTATATGATATTTTCGAAATATTTGGAAATTTCAGTTAAAATTGAAAAATTTTTCGGTGATGAAAAAACGTTTTTTAAACCGAAATGAAGCGTTTTAGACGTAGTTTATTTTTTCGAAAAATTTCAAAATTTCGATGAAATATCGAAAAATTTTTGTTGCGGTAAAAATGTTTTTTATACAGTAATAAAGCGTTTTAGAGATACCTAATTTTTCGAAAAATTTCGAAATTTCGGTTAAAATTCGAAAATTTTCAGTGGCGCGGAAAACGCTTTTTAGACCGAAATAAAGCTTTTCAGACCTATTTGATATTTTCGAAAAATTTGGAAATTTCCGTTAAAATTGAAAAATTTTTCGGTGATGGAAAAACGTTTTTTAAACCGAAATAAAGCGTTTTAGACCTAGTTTATTTTTTCGAAAAATTTCAGAATTTCGATAAAATATCGAAAAATTTTTTTTGATGTAAAAATGTTTTTAGACAATAATAAAGCGTTTTAGAGATACCTAAATTTTTCGTAAAATTTCAAAATTTCGGTAAAAAATGGGAAATTTTCCATCGATCGAAAAATGTATTTTTAGACCGAAATAAAGCGTTTTAGACCTACTTGATTTTTTGAAAAATTTCGAAATTTCGGTAAAAAATGGAAAATTTTTCGGTGATGGAAAAACGTTTTTTAAACCGAAATGAAGCGTTTTAGACCTAGCTTATTTTCTCGTAAAATTTTCAAAATTTCGATAAATATCGAAAAATTTCTGTTGCGGTAAAAATGTTTTTTATGCAAAAATAAAGCGTTTTAGAGATACTTAATTTTTTCGTAACATTTCGAAATTTCGGTAAAAAATAGAAAATTTTCTGTCGATCGGAAAACGATTTTTGGACCGAAATAAACCTTTTCAGACCTACTTGATATTTTCGAAATATTTGGAAATTTCCGTTAAAATTGAAAAAATTTTCGGTGATTAAAACCGTTTTTAGACCGAAATCAAGCGTTTCAGACCTAGCTTATTTTTTCGAAAAATTTCAAAATTTCGATGAAATATCGAAAAAATTTTTTTGAGGTAAAAAGGATTTTTATGCAATAATAAAGCGTTTTAGAGATACCTAATTTTTTCGTAACATTTCGAAATTTCGGTAAAAAATAGAAAATTTTCTGTCGATCGGAAAACGATTTTTGGACCGAAATAAAGCTTTTCAGACCTGTTTGATATTTTCGAAAAATTTGCATCTTTCGGTTAAAATTGAAAATTTTTTTCGGTGATGGAAAAACGTTTTTTAAACCGAAATAAAGCGTTTTAGACCTACTTGATTTTTTTGAAAAATTTTCAAATTTCGGTAAAATATCGAAAAATTTTTTTGATGTAAAAATGTTTTTTAGACAATAATAAAGCGTTTTAGGAGATACCCACTTTTTCACAAATTTTGTGTACCGTCGATCGGAAAACGATTTTTGGACCGAAATAAAGCTTTTCAGACCTGTTTGATATTTTCGAAAAATTTGCATCTTTCGGTTAAAATTGAAAAATTTTTCGGTGATTTAAAAACGTTTTTTAGACCGTAATAAAGCGTTTTTGACCTAGCTTATTTTTTCGAAAATTTTCAAAATTTCGATGAAATATCGAAAAATTTCTGTCGAGCTAAAAATGTTTTTTAGACAAAAATAAAGCGTTTTAGAGATACCTACTTTTTTCGTAACATTTCGAAATTTCGGTAAAAAATAGAAAATTTTCTGTCGATCGGAAAACGCTTCTTGGACGGAAATAAAGCTTTTTAGACCTATTTGATATTTTCGAAATATTTGAAAATTTCCGCTAAAATTGAAAAATTTTTTTTGATTTAAAACCGTTTTTAGACCGAAATAAAGCGTTTTAGACCTAGCTTATTTTTTCAAAAAATTTCAAAATTTCGATGAAATCTCGAAAAATTTTTGTTGCGGTAAAAATGTTTTTTATACAATAATAAAGCGTTTTAGAGATACCTAATTTTGTCGTAACATTTCGAAATTTCGGTAAAAAATAGAATATTTTCTGTCGATCGGAAAACGATTTTTGGACTGAAATAAAGCTTTTTAGACATATTTGATATTTTCGAAATATTTGGAAATTTCCGTTAAAATTGAAAAATTTTTCGGTGATGGAAAAACGTTGTTTAAACAGAAATAAAGCGTTTTAGACCTAGCTTATTTTTTCGAAAAATTTCAGAATTTCGATAAAATATCGAAAAATTTTTTTGATGTAAAAATTTTTTTTAGACAATAATAAAGCGTTTTAGAGATAATTTTTTCGAAAAATTTCGAAATTTCGGTAAAAAATCGAAAATTTTCTGTCGATCGGAAAACGATTTTCAGACCGAAATAAAGCTTTTTAGACCTATTTGATATTTTTGAAAAATTTGAAAATTTTCGTGAAAAATCGAAAAATTTCTCTTGATCCACAAAACGTTTTTCAGACCGAAATAAAGCGTTTTAGACCTTGCTTATTTTTTCGAAAAATTTCAAAATTTCGATAAAATATCGAAAAATTTCTGTTGAGGTAAAAATGTTTTTTAGACAAAAATAAAGCGTTTTAGAGATACTTAATTTTTTCGAAAAATTTCAAAATTTCGGTTAAAATTTGAAAATTTTCTGTCGAGCGGGAAACGTTTTTTAGACCGAAAAAAAGCTTTTCGGACCTATTTGATATTTTCGAAAAATTTGTAGTTTTCGGTTAAAAACTGAAAATTTTTTGTTGACACAAAAACGTTTTTTCGAACGAAATAAAACGTTTTATACATATTTGATATTTTCGAAAAACTTCGAAACTTTCGTGAAAAATCAAAAAATTTCCGTTGATCGAAAAATGTTTTTTAGACCGAAATAAAGCGTTTTAGAGATACTTTATTTTTTCGAAAAATTTCAAAATTTCGATAAAATATCGAAAAATTTCTGTTGAGGTAAAAATGTTTTTTAGACAAAAATAAAGCGTTTTAGAGATACTTAATTTTTTCGTAATATTTCGAAATTTCGATAAAATATCGAAAATTTTCTGTCGATCGGAAAACGATTTTCAGACCGAAATAAAGCTTTTTAGACCTATTTGATATTTTCAAAAAATTTGCATTTTTCTGTTAAAATTCAAATAATTTTTGTTGATTTAAAAACGTTTTTTAGACCGAAATAAAGCGTTTTAAACATACTTAATTTTTCGAAAAATTTCATAAAGTTTCCTTTGAGCGGAAAACGTTTTTTGGACCGAAATAAAGCGTTTTAAACATACTTAATTTTTCGAAAAATTTCGAAATTTTCCGTCGAGCGGAAAACGTTTTTTAAACCGAAATAAAGCGTTTTAGACCTGCCTTAATTTTTCGAAAAATTTCAAAATTTGTATAAAATATCGAAAAATTTCTGTTGAGGTAAAAATGTTTTTTAGACAAAAATAAAGCGTTTTAGAGATACTTAATTTTTTCGAAAAATTTCGAAATTTCGGAAAAATTAGAAAATTTTCTGTCGATCGGAAAACGATTTTCAGACCGAAATAAAGCTTTTTAGACTTATTTGATATTTTCGAAAATTTAGCAGTTTTCTGTTAAAAGTGAAATAATTTCTTATTGATTTAAAACCGTTTTTTAGACCGAAATAAAGCGTTTTAGACCTACTTGATTTTTTGAAAAATTTCGAAATTTCGATGAAATATCGAAAAAATTTTCTTGAGTTGAAAATGTTTTTTATACAATAATAAAGCGTTTTAGAGATACCTAATTTTTTCGTAACATTTCGAAATTTCGGTAAAAAATAGATAATTGTCTGTCGATCGGAGAACGCTTTTTGGACGGAAATAAAGCTTTTTAGACCTATTTGATATTTTCGAAATATTTGAAAATTTCCGCTAAAATTGAAAAATTTTTGTTGATTTAAAACCGTTTTTAGACCGAAATAAAGCGTTTTAGACCTAGCTTATTTTTTCGAAAAATTTGAAAATTTCGTTAAAATATCGAAAAATTTGTTTTGAGGTAAAAATGTTTTTTAGACAAAAATGAAGCGTTTTAGGGATATGTAATTTTTTCGTAACGTTTCAAAATTTTGGTAAATTTAGAAAATTTTCTGTCGTTCGGAAAACGATTTTCAGACCGAAATAAAGCTTTTTAGACCTATTTGATATTTTTGAAAAATTAGCAGTTTTCTGTTAAAAGTGAAATAATTTTTTATTGATTTAAAACGTTTTTTAGACCAAAATAAAGCGTTTTAAACATACTTGATTTTTTGAAAAATTTCGAAATTTCGGTAAAAAATCGAAAAATTTTGTTTCTGAGGTAAAAATGTTTTTAGACAAAAATAAAGTGTTTTAGAGGTATTTAATTTTTTCTGTAACATTTCGAAATTTCTGCAAAATTCGGGCACTTTCTGTCCATCGGAAAATGATTTTCAGACCGAAATAAAGGTTTTTAGACCTATTTGATATTTTCGAAAAATTAGCAGTTTTCTGTTAAAAGTGAAATAATTTTTTATTGAATTAAAAATGTTTTTTAGACAAAAATAAAGCGTTTTAGAGATAATTTTTTCAAAAAATTTCGAAATTTCGGTAAAATATCGAAAAATTTCTGTTGAGGTAAAAATGTTTTTTAGACAAAAATAAAGCGTTTTAGAGGTACTTAATTTTTCGTAACATTTCGAAATTTCGGTAAAATTAGAAAATTTTCTGTCGATCGGAAAATGATTTTCAGACCGAAATGTGCTTTGTGACATGCCTTATTTTTCGAAAAATTTCAAAATTCCATTAAAAATCGAAAAATTTGTTTTTGAGGTAAAATGTTTTTTAAACAAAATGAGGCGTTTTATATTTAATTTTCGTAACATTTCGAACAAAATTGAAAATTTTCTGTCGATCGGAAAACGTTTTTCAGACCGAAATAAAGCGTTTAGACCTATTGATATTTTCGAAAATTCGCAGTTTTCGTTAAAAGTCAAATAATTTTTTGCTGATTTAAAACGTTTTTTAGACTGAAATAAAGCGTTTTAGACATGGCTTATTTTTTCGAAAAATTTGAAAATTTCGTTAAAATATCGAAAAATTTGTTTTGAGGTAAAAATGTTTTTTAGACAAAAATGAAGCGTTTTAGAGGTATTTAATTTTTTCGTAACATTTCGAAATTCCGGTAAAATTAGAAAATTTTCTGTCGATCGGAAAATGATTTTCAGACCGAAATAAAGCTTTTTAGACCTATTTGATATTTTTGAAAAATTAGCAGTTTTCTGTTAAAAGTGAAATAATTTTTTATTGATTTAAAAACGTTTTTCTTACCGAAATAAAGCGTTTTAGACCTGGCTTATTTTATCGAAAAATTTGAAAATTTCGTTAAAATATCGAAAAATTTGTTTTGAGGTAAAAATGTTTTTTAGACAAAAATAAAGCGTTTTAGAGGTATTTAATTTTTTCGTAACATTTCGAAATTTCGGTAAAATTAGAAAATTTTCTGTCGATCGGAAAACGACTTTCAGACCGAAATAAAGCTTTTTCGACATATTTGATATTTTCGAAAAATTTGCAGTTTTCGGTTAAAAGTCGAAAAATTTCTGCTGACCCAAAAACGTTTTTTAGACCGAAATAAAGCGATTTTAGAGGCCTGGCTTGTTTTTAATTTTTTATATTTTAATTTTTAAAATGCTTGATAGAAAATGCTTGTTTGATTTAATTTAGAAGAACATTCCAGAGTCGTGGTGCAAGTGCATCCATCCGAAACTTGCCAAAGTTTGTCTTTGCATAATGTCGTCTTACAACATTAGAAGTTCTAGTGTGGTAATTATGTTCTCATCGCTCAAAAGGAGGAATATCAACCACAATATTATTTCTTGTGAAGTGAAACATAAAAATTGCAGTTTTATAGTAAAGTAATTTACCAATTGTAAATATTCTAAAATGCTCTGCAGCGGCTGCCGAGGAGAAGGAACCGGGACAATTGAATATCCTCAAAAAACGATTTTGCAGTACAATTAAAGGTCTAAGATTCGATGTAGCCACGGCCCCCCAGATCAAAAAACAATAATATATGTGGAAAAAAAAGAACAGTAAAGATTTATAAGCATATGTGTAGGTAACATGTATAATACTAATATTTACACGTATACACGTATACACGGTAACACGTATAATACTAATATTTAGACTAACCCTGGATGAGATGGCTTGTACGTGGGAGTT
The DNA here is from genome assembly GCA_006491805.2 of Dysdera silvatica. NCBI lineage: Eukaryota > Metazoa > Arthropoda > Arachnida > Araneae > Dysderidae > Dysdera > Dysdera silvatica. Next base: position 91,959,720 of record QLNU02015360.1, on the reverse strand, counting down.
CCATTTTAGGTTAGACTGGAGAATGACACCCACAAATTTTATTTCAGCAGAAAAGGGGATGATGTCGTGTCCTATTGAAATTGAAAGTTGATTTACATTAATGTTTTGTTTGAGAGTAAAAAAATGTTTTTTGTTTAAAAAAATAAATGTAAAGTTTGACCCCACAATTTGTTTTAGTTATATGATTGTTCAAATTCTTTATCCATTATAAAAGCACTAGTATCGTCTGCATAGCAAATGTGTTTAAAACAGGTGGGTAAGGCAAAAATTTCGTTCACATAAAAAATTAATAACAAAGGACTGAGTATAGAGTCTTGGAGAACAATACAATGGATATTTTTAAGTGAAGACTGAGTATTACCGATATTTACAAGTTGTTGTCTGTGCCTTAGATAACTACGGAAGAGATCGTTTAATAGGCCGCGGACACCTGCCAGTTGAAGTTTTTAAAGTAATCTTTGGGGGTTTATAGTATCAAAGGCCCTAGATAGATCGAAAAAAAGGCCAGTGGAAGAATGTCTGGAATTAAGGGATGGGAATAAATGATCAGTAGCTATGATTAGTGCCTGCTCAGTAGATTTGTTAGTAAGAAGCCATATTGATCTCTGTGAATGACAGCGTGTTGCTTAAAAAATCTTGAAGTCGTTTATAAAGTAATTTTTCGAAAATTTTAAAATTGCGAGAAGTGAAATGGATCTGTAGTTAGAGATATCTAGTTTGGAACCTGTTTTAAAAATTGGGATAACCGATGCAATTTTAAAATCATGAGGAACAATGCCAGTAGAGAAAATGAGATTATACATATGTAATAGCGGTGTAATTAAGAAGTTGGCAGAAAATTTGATTTATAAAGGATGAATTTGTTTTTATCAAGATCTTTTATCATTGATTTTTTATTATGCAAAAAATTTTAGGGGTCTGAGCAATGCAGATCATTACGAATATGATACTGGTAGCTCAGTAATAAGGCATCTCCTTAATTAATGGCACATTTAGTTCTAAATTTAATATATAGTAAAATCTATCTATAACAATACTCAACACTCTAAAAACAAATCTACTCAAAAATGAGAACTTGCGCCTACTCGTTTTTTTTTTTTTTGAGTATAATCGTATCATAAACGAATCAGTGAATTCTCAAATATAAGTAATCGCACTTACTTAAAAACCATTTTTAACCATAAATTTTTTACTTTTAAATTTATATTGGGATAATATAGTAATTACCAATATATATTATAGTAGTACCCAATATAGTAATTTTACCCAATACATTTCACCCAATTTCACCATAAATTGGGTAATAATCGTGTATTCACAAATTTGAAATAATTTGCGCAAAAATGTCGAAGTATATAAAACTTATGGCCTGTAAATTAAAAACTGTATCTCATGGCGGATACATGTATATATCGTGTGTTGTGATTCGTCCCATGGCGCGTGTTTATTGCTACGCAACGGTTTTCTACGCACTCGTAGGGAATCACTGTGGACTCAGCGTTTGAAATAAGAATCCATTATGGACGAGTTCGTAAAGAAAAAATTAGAATAGTGGAAGTGTGAAGAATTCCGGACTTACTTCGAAAGTATGTGTTTTAGTCTTTTAATGTTTAAGGCCAAGTTAACTTGATTATATAATTATACATATCAAAATAGAGATAGGTGTAAAAAAATCTCTCTCTCATTATGATATCATGTGTCCAGTTAGTAAAATAAAATATAGGATAAAATCAAATTTCTAAAGCATAAGTGTTTCACAATTAAGTATTTTGTAGTCCCAAACTACATTCGAAATTTTATTTAGCATTCATTCTTTCACATATAAATTGTGGTTCTTCAACTAATCATGGCGGAGGGATATATAACAACTTAATTTCTCGGCAACCTATTTACTTTAGTCGCAAAGTACTCCAATCTCGCCTGTTACTTTCTGTCTTAGTGTGGAGTTTGCTATTCGTTTGCGGTTTTGAGTGCCCGTGTGGGCCCTGTGCTCCCCCCCCCGGGGAGCCCACAAACTAAACATACTCAAAATTGAATCCCTCCTGTACTCAAAAATGAGTACGTGTGGGTTTAAAATAGTCTCAGATTTGAAACTAAACATATTTTACATTAATTTTCATATTTAACATTATTTTAATACTTAAAATTGAATCCCTCATGTACACAAAAATGAGTACATGGCTGTTTAAAATTCTCTCAAATCTGAGACTAGACATACTTAAAATTGATCCCCTGTTGTTACTCAGAAATGAGTACTGCAGTTTTCAAAATTGAGACACTTCTACTCGGAGCTATTATGAACCTGGAATGTACTCAAAATTGAGTACTTTCTACTCATTTTTGAGAACCCATTTTTAACAGTGAATGGAACGGGGAAAGGTATCGTTGTAGACAATTTACCGTTATAAGTTAAGCATAATACCTTCTATATCTGTCGTGACCGGGGTGGGATATACCGAGAGTTCGTATAGACAGTATCGTTATATGTAGATTTCACTGTATAAGCAATTCATAACGATAAAGATAATTATTCTTAATTCTTTATCGTGAAACAGATAATATGGGGTAAATGTAAGAAATAAGGGGATAATATACTATGTTATACAAAATGGATTTTCTTTAACCTGTTTTAATTTGCGTATTATTATTATTAAATTTTTGCTTATTATATTCAATTTGCTTATTCTTTTGGCGTAATATACAATTGATTTTGAATTTTAATGAGGAAATAGAAATAATCGCTAAAAAGCAAATGATTATATAACGCCAAATTTTCTACTTTAGTTATATCAGTCTTTTTTCTTTTTCCCCCCCTCGATAGCAAGGAATTTGACATACGAAGTGTAAATGAATACAATAAAATAATGTCATTATGATTTTCTGTACCTTGTTTCACACTATCGCTCCGTCTCAATTACCCACTAAGCGCTTTGCATAGCTAAATGTGTAGGCTGTTCATGATATCATCTCCTCCACAAAGCGGACAGTTTGCGGTAGGCAAAACACCATTACGAAAAAGTTACTCAGCGAAACAATCGAGTCCGGTAATCAAAGGAAATGCTGCTACTGCTCCATAACGTAGCGAAACAAGGACATGAGATTTTACTAATTGTCGAATATAGTTAATAATTGGAACCTTTGGGTCTGAAACAGTCCACGGCTATTCCATTGCAGAGTATGCAAAGATTCATAGTATCAATACATCTTGGGGATTACAAAACCGCACGTCAAAAGTTGTAGATCACTCTGCCGCAAAAGCGTTATCCAAAGTGCGCCATGTGGAGATAGATCTACAATTGCACTCACAAAAGTAAACTTTAAAAAATGATTTATCATAACCCAATTCTTTGGTTAAAACTTTAAATAACTTTTAAGATATCATGTTTCTTAAAGACAGGGCCACCCCAAGACCGAGGCGGTCGCCGCAAAATATTGGGTTTCACAATCGGGTAACATTAATTTACCGGGAGAAAATTATTTTAAAAAAAGTGGCTAACTGTTATACCAATTCTTTTCGTAACTCCAATACCGTGGAATTAACAATCGAATAGAACACTTGAACATGAAGGGTCTGTTTACAGTACATGGCAAGTAGCTTATTGATCAGTGAACCGCGCCCTTGGAAATAGTACTCCCCCACTCTTCCCTCCGCCTCCATCCCTCTGGTAGCGAAGCGTGGGTCGCTGTCATTGCCAACGAGCTGATGATTTATTGAAAGTCGGTTGTCGCGCCCTCTCCTCTTCCCTACCCGTCGCCCGTTCTGGCGCGAGCCCTGACCAATGACGTGGGAAAAGACTCGTCCGAGATGAAATTAGTTTCTGCAAACTTCTACTGATTTCGAGAAAGCAGTAGAATTCCTTCTTTCCAGATTGTTCTCTATAAGCTATTTAAAGCTTCCCCGTATGGATTGGAAGAGAGAGCCAGAGATTAAGATATTGGACGCCATTTTCATCTGAAGATTTTGACTTAGCAGAGTAGCTAGTGTAATCGCTCGCTACGGGAACTTTTGCCTTCGTTGGAAAGTTTATGTGGATTATTTGTGAAGTTTATTGTGAGTATTTGTGAACTGTATTTGTCAACTCGTCTAGTCGTATTTCTAAGTGTTTAAGTACTGTGATTGAGAACATTTGTTTTCAAGTCAATATTTTGCCATCCCGTCAATTCTGCTTGTGAAATCATCGTTACGAGTGAGTAGCGAATTTTATGATTTGAACTTAATAGTGGCTGTACAAAGCCCTGTGCTCCGAGAGTCATCTTTAGACTAGAAATCATCATCTTTATAAATTCTTGTAAATATCAGTATTCATCGTCATTGTTGAATTATTGTGCATCTTGTGAATATGTGTAATGAAGAGTTAAGAATTTCCATTGTTCTCAGTCAGATCTAAGAACCCGTCAGTTTGTAGTGACCTACCCGTGTAAATAAAAGAATTTCTGTAACAGCACGTACGTACAGATTAAATATTGCGAGTGCGATTTCACTATGTCTAAAAAACTCTCTGAAGCGCAAAGACGCAAATTAGTGCAAGACGAGGAAGCATAGAATGCAGCATTATTAAAAAAAGTGCCGAAGCTGACAACCTACTTTTCCCCTGCAACTTGTTCCTTAGCTGTTGTTTCTAAAGTCGTGAGTAATTCAAATGAAATAAACTTATTTACAACACAACATGAAAGCATTGATCCAACATTGTCAACAGAAATAAGCTTAAAACAGTCGGGTGAGACTTCTGAATCCAGTGACATCATCACAGTGGCATTCTTTTCTGACACTACTGCTAACATCAATCTACAAGCATCAAATGACACACTTTTGCAAAACGTATCTGCGGATGGTAGCAGCAGGTTTGAATGTCTTACAGCAGATCCCTCAACTTGGCCGGAATGCCTTAAAAAGTGTGTGTGTGTGTGTGTGTGGGGGGGGGGATATGAGCTTGTTCAAAAAGGACCGTTACCTCTATCTAAAACTGATAATGAATATCCAAAGAATGACCAAAAGAGGCATTTTTCCAATGACTTTCAGTATCAATGTGCTGTAAACGGCGAAAGGGTAAGGCACCGGTGGTTGATTTATTCCTTCGTTAATGACTCGGTATATTGCTTTTGGTATCGTATTTTTGATCCCAACTCTAAGCACACCTTGGCCAAAAACCAGCAATAAAGGATTGGAAGCACATTGCAGACCGACTTCATGCCCATGAAATCACCCCCAAAACATTTAAATATATGACGCAGTTGCATGAAGTGGAATTTCGCTTGAAAGGGAATACTTCCATGGAACATGAATTGTTGACTCAAAGTGCACCAAAATTAAAAGATGGCAAGAGGTATGAAAACGTCTTGTATCAATAACCTTGTACTTAGCAGAACATAATATTGCTTTTCGAGGTTCATTATCGAAGCTTTTCATAAAGAACAATGGCAACTTTCTAGGCTTAGTACAACTTTTGGGACAATTTGATAGCGTAATGATGTATCATTTAGGACAGGTACAAAATGGTAGTTCTCTTCAAGTTAACCTGCTTGGCAATAGAATTCAAAATGAGCTTATTTGTCTTCTAGGCAATAAGGTAAAACTTATAAATAAGGTACTTTAAACCTAGTAATTTCTGACGATGCAAAGTCATTAGTCAAGTCGATCTCACTTTTTGGAGTCCTCAGGCGTCTTTACACAACTTTTGCTGGATCGACAAAGCTTTATCGTATCATCAGTGAACATGTCACATCCCTATCTTTAAAGGAAGTTTGTGAAATACGCTGGGAAGCACGAATCAAGTACATTCAAGCTGTTAGGTATCAGTATGCTGAGATCAGGCAAGCGTTAATGGAATTGTCAGAAAGTGTGGATGATCCAAGAACAGCGTCAGAGGCCCAATCACAAGTAAATCACATGGAAACTTTTCTTTCCTGGTCAATTTGATTGTTCGGCATGATCTTTTATTCAAGTGAATATAGTAAGCAAATCTTTGCAAGCTGAAGGAACTGATATCTCATCAACAATGAAACTGCTCCAGAGATGTAAAAATTTTATTGAAGTTTTCAGGGAGAAGGGTCTAACTGATTCAATAATAACTGCTGAGGAAATTGCCGAAGAAATCGAAATGGAGCCTTTTGTTCCAATAAGGAGGCGCAGGAGTATGAAAAATCAATTTTCATATGAAGGCTCTGATGAAGTTACGGATTCTCCAGAAGATTTGTTTAGAAAAGAGGTATTCTTGTCCCTTGTCTACAGCATCTCTACATTTCTTAAAGAACAATCAGCTCAACTGAAAAAGTACCACAACGTACATGGGTTTTTTTACAGTATGAACAAGCTGCCCGAAAAAGAAGACCTCAAGAAAAGTTGTCAAAAAATTCAAAATTTTCTGACTACTAACGATGTTAGTGACATTAACGGAAAAGAATTATATAACGAAATTCTTCACGTCAGATGTGCTTTTCATAATGAAGATAAGGTAATAGCTCCTATCAAGGTACTGCAGAAAATAAAATCCAACGACCAGAAGGATCTGTTTACAAACTTGTGGATATCATTGCGCATACTATTGACTGTGCCTATCACAGTTGCAAGTACCGAGCGAAGTTTTAGCAAACTAAAACATAAAAACTTACCTCACATCGACCATGGCCGTGGAGAAACTTAGTGCTCTGGCAGTTTTAGCAATTGCAAACGAGGAAGCCAAAAAGTTGGACTTTAAACAAATTTTAAAATCTTTTGCAAGTGCCAAAGCCAGAAAGATTCCTTTAGATGTTTAACATATTGCATTTGGCTGTGAAGTCAATTTTTTTTTCCATACCGTAATACTTCTTCGTTCAGCACTATATTAATATACCATATTTTTTGAAATGCATTGATTTTCTTTAAAACTACAAATCATATTGAGATTTTTTTTTTTTTTACTTCTACCCCAACTCTTTAACTCCCTAATTTTACTTAGGGCTATTTTCTGTTCATGGCCATATGCCTACTAAAAGTAAGCATTTAAAAGGGCCAATTGAAAATTTTTCAATGTTGAGTCGATAATTAAAAGCTTAGTTGGAAGATTTGGGAGAGGGACATACGTGTGGGGGGTGCCGTAAGTAACCTCGCCTCGGGCACCTACAACACTCGGGGCGGCCCTGCTTGAAGACAGGATTTTTTTGGCACGGGAATATTTCTTTTATTAAAATAAATAATAACAACGTTTCGGGAGTTTCCTGCTTTCTTTATCAAGTAAGGAAGGCTGAAAAAATGGAACGTTGATAAATAAAAAAACGAATACGGAATATAAAACAAAGGACAAAACGTTATTATTTATTTTAATAAAAGACTGCTCCAGTGACAAAAAATTTCTCTCTTTATCTAACTCCATGGTCAATCTGTATTTCGTTTTATTATTTTTCTTGCCGTTAAAGTGGTAAATTTTTGGTTTGTTGAAAACGTGAACTTCGCTGATTTAACTTGGCGAAAGAAAATATGATAAGGACTACAAAACAGGGTTTAGCCATTTTTGTAGAATAGAGAGGGTAAATTTTGGCCATCGAAATCATTCCGAAGGATAAAAAGATGTATAAGTACTCATAATTTGCCAAAATGAAAGAAAGAATTTAGACTTGTGTTTAGCTTGCTTGAAAAAGATTACGATCGAAGTCACGGGCGTCGTTAGCGAGGGGGACAGCGGAACCCGTCCCCCCCCAATGTTGGTATATATACAAGGGTTCCATGTCCTCCCCAATTTCAAACAAAAATTTTATAATAGGTAACATGTTCAACAACACAAGCTGCTTTCCACTGGTATACTGTTCCCCCCAATATTTTCATGCCACCTGCGCCCATGATCGAAGTCATGAAATGTCCGCAGACCACTGATATTACGGGTAGCAAAATTGGAAAACCACACAAATTTTAATCAATCGACTTGAGCATTGTATTACAAATCAAAATGATGCACCGAAGATGCCAAATATATATTTCACAATAAAGACAGTAGTTTGATCAAACGATGTATCGTTGAAATCTCACGAAAATGACATATAACCCTGCTTCAATTTAGCTTATTGTACTGAAAATTTTCTGTTGTCCAGTTATATCAATCTTCATTTGGAGGTTTCGTGCTTCAGACGACAGAGGTTTGGATCCACTTGAAAACTGTTCCAAGTCAGCATAATATTAGCTGCCTTGCGCCATAAAACGTGAACAAGCAACCTTTGATTTTTGCCTACCTTGCTGATCAAACGTGTTTCATTTTCTCACCCCATGTCTCTCACTGGTTAATTTAAATTTGGTTTATTTGTGAGTTTATGGCGCAAGGATAACAACTGTCACGCTGCGCCGGGACCTCAAAATTTCCGAGGAATGCCAATCTCTTTGGGCTTAGGGAACCAACTCCCGAACTACAGTAAGTAGGTAGTCGGTAAGTGTTTTTATTTAGCACAATTAAGAATCGAACCCGGATTAAAGGCAAGGTAAGTGAACGCTTTACCACTGCACTAGATAAGATATTAATAACTGAAAGCAAATCTCAAATTATAAGGAAGTAAATTAATTACTGCAGCATTTATTAATTAAACATACTGAATCATTACTGCAGTGATTCGCTATTAGTTTTCATCGCCGGCAACTTTTGATCTTTTTTTCAGTCGGCAGGGCGGCAGAATATGAAAACGAAATTATCTTAGACGCTATACATATATTGGGAGGTTAGGGGCGTTTATACCGCCCCCTAGAAATTTTCTAATTCAATGAAATAACATTGAAGTAAGAGCTTTAGCTCTCTCTAGAAAAAAATTAGCCCCACCCTGGAAAAATTTCAGTTTCTTATCCTTTGTAGCTGGGTCAGTTTTTACTGTTCACGGGACGCCCATTGAGAGTTACTGCAACAGGTTCAACATAGATAGCTTCACTCTTCGGTTTTCTGTTTCTTTTCAAGTTTTTCATTTCAATGGAATCGGCGATGATTTTGCTTCGTTTTAAATTTTTACAATGAAAAGACTACAATTTTCTTAAACGAAAAGCGTACATCTCCCCGTATTTATGTTAGGGAGATCATCAATTTTTCTACGATTCATGTCCCCATCGCACCGTTAAACCTTTTCGACATAATACGAAGTGGGCTTTGTTATTGCGCAGTATTAACCCAGATAATCCTGAATTTTTTATTTTTTTTTATAATTTATGCATAAAACGTTGCTAGAGGGTCCTTAGACTACATAATACTACTTAATTTCATGCAGTCCATAGGGGTCCCAGAAATCGAGTAGTAGCGCCATCTGTCTACTCGAGTAGTTTACTTCTTTCCAAAGTGGATCCATCCGTCCTTCAGGAAGGATGACGGGACTATCTGGGTTATCACATTTGCCCCTAGCGTGCGGTTAATCCGAGTTTGACTTCCAACGGTGAAAAAAAATGCTTACCGGCTAACTGCTTGCTGTAGTTCGGGAGTTGTGTCCATAAGCCTTAAGAGATTCGGCTTCTTCCGAAAAATGTGGGTCTACTGCTCTATGGTGGCGTAATGGTAATATCCCAGACGGCGAAGATCGCCCTTGGGACGTCCTGAGGACGTTCTGGACATCCTCAGGACGATCTTTGCATCTGGGATATGCATCTATCGTTCCATTAACGCTGGAGTCGACTCTTACCGGTATCGTACAACACATTATTACGTTTGTTTTGTACTCACCATAGTCTGGTGTTGGGTATCGTTGGCAGTGGAAGTTTGGATCCCTCGAAAAATTGTAAGCAACGATGTAGCATGTCCTTTGCTGTCCTTGCACCGTAAAAACACAAGCAAACTCAATACCACGAACGAGAACTTCCTGATGAAGAACGGCGTTGAACAGTCCAAGATGAAGTGAGTTTCGCTATGCCTAAAACTCGGAATCATGCACCTCACTCGATGAGTAAAAATATTCTGCACCTTTATATCACAGCACATGGTACTTCTATGAACCTATGCAGCTTATATTATAACGGCTAACAAATCCTATTACAAACTGGATGTTTTAGTCTTGTACGGGTCAAAACATAACATGGTATCAAGTACATCACAGAGCGTGATAAAAACGAACCATTTCTGAATCTCTAAAGTGCTCTTAGGCAATATGAAGCATTTCTTAGGTATTAAATACGTTTAAAATTAATAGAAAACTTCTTTAGCATTTGCATCTATTTCTGAATGAAATGGTTTTAATTATGTTGCTGGCCATTGAAAGTGCGAAACTAGAAAAGACAAGAGATATGAAAGCTGTATGTATTGGACACCTAGCTTACGTTATAAGGACGTAAAGATTATAAATGCAATTAAGTTAGATTTGTGAAATATGAATTATTTCCTTGTGCAAATAGCACAGGCAGCAATAAGCACTGCTACACGATTCGGCATTGAGAAGATAAGACTTGAATATGCGTGGTTGGGTAATGTCTCTCCATGCAGCGATACATAATCAATGGTCATCTTTTGTAGCAGTTGATAAGGCCCGGTGTGATATTCATCGTGATATTATGAACTAGACGTGTTCAATAGGGAACAAATCCGGTGGACGCGTATGACAAGGAAAAAATGGAACATGGTGGCACTTTTTGATACGTTTGTTGACGGTCACTCATTTGGAATACAGAGTTTTCTTCAGATTTAGAATGCTATCGAGGGTATTTTTTCATTTTCTACAGTCGTTTCAGCTACGAGGAATGTTCAAAAAGCAAGTTACACTTGTCTCCCTAAAAATGGCAACACTGTGCAAAAAGAGCCATGCCCAGAAGAAGCGTGTCTCTAGTTCGTTTATTTAATAAGGCCGTCCAATTCCTTCATTTCGGTGTATTTGTTTCTCCTCTATATCCACTGGCGCCATCATCACTGTGGCCGCATTTCGCACTCTAAACAACACGAGTATCCTTGTTGCAAAGAATAATCCCGTAGTTCTTCCTTGATCGAAGTCTGAAGCCTGGTCATGTAGTTGCTATACTCGGGATATATTTAATCATTTAAAAAAAACCTGAGCAAAACCTGAGAGCAAACACAATTCCCTTGCTTTATACACCGCCAATTTTCAAGCTCCATTTATGTTAATTCCAGGAGACATTACTGTCGTATATGATTTTCATATGTGCTGTTAATTATTTACATGTTCTCCCGTAATCTACCTATTTTTCAAATTTCATTCCAATTTGAAGCATCCTTCCTGACGTTATACTTTTAATATATCTCCAACAATGTAATATAAAATTCTTAAAATATTTATTACAATGAGCAATGGATGAAAAATAACAGAGATATATTTGGTGTGTTTAAAATTTTATATGCAGTTTGTTTGTGGCTAAAATTATATTAAATAAATACAACATACTTGTAATTTATGTATAAAACTTTATTCATTTTTTGACAGAAAACATTAACAACGAATAAACATTCAATGAAATATATTATCAATCAGAAAACTATTTGACAATGATGAGACGTGTTACACAAGTGACAAAGAAATTAGGAATTGTCCAAACACTATTAAAAATACCTTTTCAAAGCAGAATACATGTGTAATTATAAGTAGCAGAAAACTGAAAAAGTATCTGAATGTTGCATATCTCAAGTATACATTTATTTAATCGTTGAATAAATTCCTCACATCATATTTTGTATAAAATTTCAATTCAAAGAAATTTTAATAAGTATTTACTAGCGTGTGAATTAAATTCTATGCTTAGTGTTTATATGATATTCAACATTTAGAGATACGATTTAGAAAATCGTTACTTCGCACAAATTTACAAGAAATTATAAAATTATGAAAAATGGATGTAGTAATTGCTGTTAACTTCTAAATACAAATCCCAACTTATGATTGACGATTAGATAATTATATTAAATCGCTTCCATTCGTTGTGCAGCTAAAAATATATGAATCACGTAAAAAACATGAACAAGGTAAATGATGATGACTTTGTTCTAAAGAATGTTGAGTCGTTTTAATGATCCTGATTTATATTTGTTCTACGTTTTATTTTGTTCATCAATGCTAAAGAACGAAAATATTGATCTTTAAAAGTCACTTGCTCACTGAAAATCTAGCCTCAATGCAATTTCCACAACATACACAAGTCCTAAAAACTCATTAGAATATTTGCTCCTTCAAACCAGTACATTAATTATTTTGGACTATTTTCCTATTATTTACAATTCAATCTTTTGTATATTTATATAAGCATATTTCGAAAAATAGTCATAGTTGTATATCAATTTTTCAGAAACTATAGCATTGCCATATGGTGAATCCACAAGAAAATGTGAATTTTTCTCGATATAGATATAGCAAAATAGTTCAGGTTTTAAAAATGGATATTCATACATTAAAAATCTAAAGTAGATACGACATTTAAAAAAAACTGGCATAACTAGCATTCAAGTTTTTACAAGTTCCAAAAGGCAGGGTGTAGTCCTCAAAGTACAAAATATTAAAAATCGGAACTCCGTTACAAACGCCGCGGATTGCTGTTGTCGAGCTTTGGACCCAAAGAATGTGCACAATGTGCTTTCTTAAGACGATATTAATAGCCTAAAACGACCATAGAGCCTACACCTTTACGAATACTACAGCTTACTCAGATTTGATTCGTTTCCATCTGCAGAAAGACTGAAAACTGGAAACCTATATTATCAGTAATACATCTGTACATTTATAATACATGATGTCTCTGTTTAGTAGCCTCAGATTTGTCCGAGGAAAGAGGTAGCTGTTTAAAGGAGGTTAGGAGGAATTGCTATACGATTAATTACCCGATATTAATCGTACACATTAATTTGTGACCCAAACACGACTTTAGGTCGTAATTGACACATAAAAATGAAAAGAAATAAAAGTAACAATCCTTGGGATCAGGGGGTGCGAACTTAAAGAAAACATTGGGACATCATAAAGGGAAGAACCCAGATGCGTAGGCAAGTGAGTCAACCAGAAACATAAACAATTACATTAATTATATTTTATGTGTTATGTCATTCATTCCTAAATATATATTTTGCATTTCTTTGTTTATTATCCATTAATTTTGAGAAGGCGGAAGGACCTGTTCTCCGTAAAATGAGCGCCCTGCTTGTGAGGCGGTCACAGTAAAAGTAAAGCATAACTATATAAAAAAAATTACTTCAATAATTACGTTGTATTACGAAACGTTTAAATCCAAAGCAAGACGCTTTGTTTATGTCTATTTAAGATACATAAAAAGATACATAAATGGATGTCAAAATCTCTAATGTATCATCAAATGCGCCATGATATATACATGGAACAATAATTGACATGCTGAGGTTTTTATTGAAAATCAGTGTGCATGCTGTTCGGGATTAAAAAAGTTTTTGCTCTTCTAAGTTGCTATTACAATTATATTTCATTCATCGTTTCTACATAATTCAATTAACACTTTATTTATTAACGGAATAACTAGAATGGAAAGAAATAGAAATACGTATCAGAATGAAAAAATAACCCATTTATAGTTTTGAATCTTCAGTATTAAAAATTTTACATTTCATGTAGGTCTTTTATGTATTTTTTTCGCTCGAAAATTCTTCTTTTAATAATTGTTGCACACACGAACGAAATGAGCACACGCGAACATCAATGGGTGAAAAACAAATTCACTCATTAGAGGAACACTGTTAGCTTTCTCATTAAAAATCTCAAAAGTACGGAGTAGCAGACTGAAAAATTATTACTAAACATTAATAAAAATTCACATCCCGTGTGTTCAATGTAGGAACAATTATAAAAATATAAAAACGTTAATACTGGCAAGTTATAAAAGATTTAGCTATAATAGTAATATTTTAAAATAAATTCTAGGAACAATATAAACCACCCCTTACCCATAAATTAAATTAACGTACAGTACATTGCATTTAGGTCAGAAATAACTGGCTTCTTAAATATTTTGTACAAAACGACCAAAACAGCGGGACGCACAAATAGAAAAGGCATTTGTTAAATTATCTTAAAAATTAAAATCAATTGAGAACACATGCAACATATTTACATCCTAATTGCATTTTAGAATTATACTTAAGAGTTTGTCAAACATATCTTCACTTTTCAAGAATAAAACTCGATTTTCTTCACATCAACACTTCAATCCATTACCATGCACAATATTACTAGACTTGGCTCTCACATGCAATGGTGTTTTTGCATACAACAATTAATAAAGTAATTTATACTCTTTCAACATTTTGCATCATTTGTCCCCATGTAGGTCCTGCCTTTGGGTAACACATTCATAAGAGACTGGATTGCTTCCTTGGTGCACGGCAATCAACCAGTAATTATCCGAGCATAGCTATCTATAAACTCCAAAACAACGAGCAAGCGACATTTTGGATATTTTTAAAATTGGGAAAATTATATTTCTATGTTATGGCTTTATAAACTTGGTATGTTTGCGTCTTTCTTCCAATCAAAGTTCCGATGTTTCTAAGTTTGTAATATGGGGTGGGGTAATTAATTTTGGTCCTTGTTCGTAACTATACACTATGTTTGATTTATTTAAGTCATTCTGGCACTTGGTATCGATGGAATCATTTGAAATCAAGCCGGAACTCGCATCGTCTATATCTGTTTGGGCACGATGATTATCTCCAGGCCCAAGAAATTTATTTGGATGGTGGCCTGAGATGATTCTGGCCGGTGGAATATTGGTACTTGGCACTTGAGGTGCATTTGGGCGACGGACTTTTTTCGTTGTGTGCAAGATATAGTTGTTTTCTGGATTTTGACGGATTTGGGAGAACGGTTGGGATCGAACCCCTCTCATCTTCGAATCTTTCGGAAGATCGCTTTCTGATACAGCATTTTCATCCAAAGAGTTATTGTCACCTGAATTATGGCTGAAACAGAAAACATGTGAATGAAAATATATTTTTAAACGCTTTGAATGTTACGTTCTTATAAATTTCTCAACCAATGTATATTTTTGTCTTTTGAACAACAATTATTCATATTAAGAGACGAAATCTGATTTATGGAACACTATTAACTATAAAGTGAGGAAAAATATTCTTTCTAGAAAAGCTTTAAACAAACCGTTTCCCTCTTTGAATCCATTCTTAAACGTTAACGCGGTATTTCACAACTTAAGGCTTAATATTTTGTTGACTAAAAGATAAGGTCTTGAAATGTAATAACTATTTGACTTTCATATTTTTCTAATAATTTAAAGTAGAGTTACGCAAAAATATTTTTTTGCTGAAAAGGCTATAATAACAATATAAGTAAAATACAAAATAAAAAAAATGAAAAACATTGCTTGAAATAGAACTCGTTATTTGTGGCATCTAAGTTTCATTCAGAATTCAAAAATAAGAATTTTTCGTAATTCAAACAACTACAGCAGATGGCAAAATACACTGAATGGATAGAAATTATGGAATACTCGTTTCTTGAGCAATGCGACACTATTATCCTTCTCGAAGTGGGCGACCCAGCAAATTTATAGGCAAAAGAACATCCCTGTAATTTGATCGACAGAATTATTGATTTTAAAGAACTCATTGTAAAGTATAAACAGCCTTAAAGTCGTAAAGTATCTAACCTGGACTTAGCGCAGGTCAGTCCATTAGATGATTGTATAAGGCGCGAAAGTCCTAGTGGCGTATTTTAAAGAAATTTATTTATTTTTTAGTTATTAGATGGAAGACGCACTCCATTTTTGTTTTTGCATAATGTTGTTAACGGAAGTTTCTTATTTCGAATAAGCCTGGCTGAATGCATACCTATTATGCAAAAATTCAAGCAAAGGATATTAACAGGGTGCAAATTTTAAGCCTTGCTTATACTGTTTACAAAGCACTTGCGCCAGCTCTGTCTACATTTTGAAGATATTGTACCTATGATTCGAAACAAGGTTGTCTGATGATGACCATCGTTTAGAATGGTCAAGAACAAGTTTATGTTCTATTGAAGAATTTTAAACCACTATAACGTTGTTTTGAATCATAGTTGCGATTGGTGGTGTAGTTTTTGGATGATATTGTATCAGTAAAATGTGCACTAGTTTCTAAATACTGAATTGCTTATGGTGATTCTTCAAGGCAGTGGCGTAACTAAATTTTCGGGCCCTTGGATCAGAGGCATTTAGAGACCTTTATTTTTAGTAAAATAAGGGACTATTAAAATGAACAGCAATGTCCCTGTTCCAAAGCGATAATCAGAACAAAGCAGAGGCACAAAGTACTAAAAATTAACAAAATTTCTCAAAACTGAACCTACTATGATTATTATAAATCGTAGCTACCTACAAATAAATAATATAAAAATATATAGCTTCGCATCATGAGAATGCGCCCTCTGATGTGGGGATGTACGTATGCTAGTTTTATAGTCAAACGTTTGAAAGAAATGTAGAACTCTGCAAGTTAAATATGTCGTCATGCACAAATAATTCAAACATTTATATAAATTCGACAAAATGTGTTCTCATAGAAGAATTTTCAAAGCATTGTGAAATATGCTAATTTAGTTGTAACACTAAGTTATGCGAAGGAGAAATTTTATTTTAAGGAGTTTCAATTGCCTAATAATATATATTATAATAATGAAAAGGAAATAGTGTTGCCAAATATCAGAAAGTGCTGTGTACATACCTCAAAATTGAAGATATCCATATTTCAGCATGCAGAAAAACAAAATCAATAATGCATAGGTGCAATGTAAAAGTATAGGTGATATATTTAGATTTATAGTTGGTTGTCTTCTACCTCTTGATATTACATAATTTCTTAAATCTTCATTTTTTTAAAATAGTTATAAAATTTTAATTTTCATCGTTATTTTATACCGTATATTATTTTTTGCTTCCACACTCTTTGAAATAGTTTTCATTCATCGCTTCTAAGCAGCATGTATGCCTTTAGCCTACTCTTAGCATTATCAAAAGCTTGACAGGGGCTAGGCATAACTTTTAAACAACAATATAGTTATAGATGTTTACACTGATATTGGACTTTCATCTGGGAGCATTTAGAGGAATATTATGGGATTATCAACTACGTATATATAAAAAATGATCTATTGCGGAATAACGGTACAATTTAAAGTTTACTTTAGGACCTTGTAGGGCCATACATGCAGTGATATGGTCAGGCATAGAGTCAAGCAGCTACCATACTCTATCCTGCGACAAACTTTACCATAGATATTGCAACTACTGCTCCAGTTCCCGCACACTCGTAGATAATCGAAGATGTGTCATGTTCCTGTCCGCAAAAAAAAACAAAAAAACAAACAAACCTGATAGGCGATAAATCTGGAGATCGTACAAAAGAGTGTGAAAACATCTTCAATTAGGCATTATCTTGTTGAGAACTTACTGATTAAACTATGGCACTTCATAGACCTGCCATAAAAGGAAACACATGAGGGGTTTCTTAAATGTACCACAGTGCTGTCAATTTACCTCGCATAACCACTAGTGATGAAATTGATTATTGTATTAGATGACTACTCAAACCAATACGTCAAAAGTGGAGGCCAATGTTTCTTTCAACTGACGTTTCACGATCACGAGATCCTCTCTCTTACTGGCTTGTCTGAGTTATGTGCATAGCCTTTCTATTGTATATGCGTGTCCAGTAGTGTAGCTAAGGAGGGGGCAAGGAGGCGGTCGCCCCGAGCGCCACAATTCGGAGGGCGGCAATTAGCCTTTAAAAACAAAATTTATTTGTTTTGTTACTCCACTTCGGGGAGAGGGTGCGGCAATGACAGTCACTCTCCCTAGCAGCAAAATATCTAGCTACGCCACTGTGCGTGTCCTCATGTATCCATTGCTCCTACACCTACTTACATTTAAATCAGAACGGCCCAGATCTGTCAATTTGATGAGCTCTCCCCTTTGTTTTGCAACCAAAGGTATGGCCTCTCTCTCACTTGTTCATAGTAACGTACAATGTATCGTCTGAGCACGCTTATTACTTCCCGATCTCCACCTAACAGTGAATGTATGGCATACAGCAACAGTTAGAACAATATACAGTGTATAATAATGTAAAAGGAAAAATACCTTATTTGTTCTTCTTCTTTATACCATTCGTTATCATAGGAATGCATCCAAATGGGATTTGACCTGCATTATAATCGAAAAATAATCTAAAGTTAATGTATAATGTTTATGAATTATTTCAAACAATATTCAATATGCAAACATTTAAGTGAGCATCTTGCGTAACAACACACTATAGTTACAGTTGTGTTGAATAGCCGTAAAGTGGTAGAGAAGTGACGCATTTCTCTATTATGTAGAAAATTCAATTTAGAATGCTAACGATATCAAGAAATAGGCATTTTTCTAATATTTCGTACTCCAAGATTTGATTTCTTAGGTAACAGAGATATGGATCTCTTGGAAAACCCTAGATTGTGGCATAGAATAAGTTCAGTCCTTATCTCATAAAATGAAAATAATATGAATTGGACAAAAAAAAAAGCATTAGCTCTATTTGCGCTTCCAAATTTATTTAAACTGTAATGTTTGGAGAATACTAATTCAAACCAAAGCAAAGATTTTTCTTTTTAATAAAGCTTACCCTTCGACAGAGTGTTGATTAGTGTTCGGAACATCCATGCGATTCAATGCAGAATCTTGAGAGCCTAAAACGAAGAAAAATGTGCACTTGATGTAGTATTACAATGTTCAAGAAAACGATTTAATTTTAAAAAGATTAAATGATTATAGGAAATATGCTGTTACAGGAAATTATATTTGTAGTATGCATATTGTTTATTTTCCACATGTTCCTATAGTTTTAATTGTAGTTAGTTTAGTGCAGCTTCAATTAATTGTTTGTTCATTAATTATTGTTATATATTCTGTTTTTATATTTAATTATTTCTGTTTGTAGTTAAAGATTCATGTAGCTACTATGAAATACTAATGTGAGCGTAACTTATAAATAACTATGTATTTTGTCATAGAAACTCTTTTCTTTTAAGATTCCATTATTACTTACTTTTGTTTTCATAAGATTATTCGTAAATATTTATTTTTTTATCATAACATGTTGGTAACCAATATTGCAAATCCAATTCCAAATATTCATAGTAAATAATATAAAAGGAAAATTCTGTACTATAAATCTTTATGTGCTAATATTAGACGCTTAATACTCTTATAAATTGATAACAATACAAAAGATATGTTCATGGAAGTTTTTGCATCAAAAATGAAATACGTTAATGTACATAAAAAGAGTGAAATACATTAATGATTCTTACCAAATGCTGTGGCAGTAGCAGCTTTCAGTTTCCTTTCGTATCTGAAAATAATAGGCAATAGGTATTTTAATTTTATTGCTAGTCAAGAAATGAAACATTTATTAACTCAAATTCACGATACAGTAAAAATCTATTTAATCTATTTTCAAATACCCAAAATTTTAACTTTTACCCACAGGCGTACGCAGAAAGTTCATAAGGGGGTTATAGGCTCAATGGGGGGTTACAGAGCTACAACTCACATATTCCTATGTTAAATATACAAAAAAAATTATTGCAATGGGGGTATTACAACCTTCATCAACACCCCTCTGCGTACGCCAGTGCTTTTACCATTATTTTATAAAATGAAAATAGTTACTTTGAGCAAAAATGAAAATAATGTAGAAAATATAAAAATAATTTTGTATAATAAATAAAAATATACATCACACGGTAACTTTTTTATAGATAAATTAATGTTTTTAATTTTTAATAAGAGGTTATCATACACTGCTACCTTGTCCATTCAAGTGTAATTATTTTATTTTTAGACAAGGAGGTCACAGGGATTTCTTTTTTTTATTTTGTCTTTTATTTTAACCCTTGTATATTACCATATTTTCTTTAAGTTTGTAAAAAGTAGCTAATGGAATATGAAAATATATCATAAACATAATGAAGAGGAAAAATAAAAGGAAATATTAATTTTTGCCATTCTTAGATGAACTAATATTTTGAAAGCAGTTAATAGGAATCTGATCATTAATGAACAAAACTTTGCCAAATTAATCTAAATCTATAGCCATTGTTTTATCCAAAAAGAAAAAAAGTTTTCTTCCGTTAGAAGTTACGTAGAATCTGTAACATTTGCATATTTTATATGATTATTTAAACCCCCTTAAAAGAATATACCAAAACAAATATCAAATAAATATTCTTGCACTAATGAGAAATTGACTGTAAATAAATGCCAGCAAAAACAATTTAACTACCAAAATTATTTTCATTCACAGAACTAAAATAATTCAAGTCAGGGTTTCATGTAAAGTTGATGTCTGACCAATTGTCAAGGGCAATTCTAACATTTAACTTGCAAAAAGTAATTAAAAAATACATTTAAATCCAATTCAAAATAAGTTTTCAACAAATTCTAAAAAGTAACATAAATATAAATTAAATAACAAAATTAAAAAACTTGAAATAATATCTTAAGGTTTTACTAATCACATTTTTAAAATTAAAGTCAGTGTTACCTGCTGCGTTGAGTAATGCAGAGTGAAATTACAAGAACAAGCATAATAGCGAGAAAAACTGAGAGGCCAATAAGCCAGGCCCGCACTTGAGCATCAATATCAGTATCTAATATTACTACATCTGCAGGCTGCATGAAAAGAAATAACATATTCAGATGTTACCAACATTTTATCATGTAACATTTAGAATTTAAAATGCGTTATAGAAATACCTGTTAACATAAGCGTAATCTGGCGTGGGCAAGGGGGCATTGCCCCAGTTTTTTTTTAAAACAAAGGCAAAATCGTACTTTTTATACCCAGTTTTGTATTTTTTATCCCCCCCAATTCACGATATATTTAACCATGTCTGTCAATATTGTCTAAAAGGCATTCCATGTGAACTTGATTAATAATAGATTACAAAAGGGTTTCAACTTTTCTCTTAAATATTTATAGAGAATATAATAGATTGAAATAACAAAAATTTACCTCACTATATAAGACATTGAATTCTTTAAACAGTTCATCCAAAAACTCGATGTTCTTATCAATTAACCTGAAAAATAAATAATTGAAATTAAAAAAAAAAACTAATTTATGAAACAGTGGTTAGGGAATTGAAACGATATTCTTGTGAAATTAATGAATACAATTTTAATTTAATCATAAGTTTTGCTTATAGGTGATTACTTATAATCTGTAAATAATTATTATGCTCGAGAGTGTTTTCTATACTAAATTTTGCATAATGGTTTAATGCAATTTACCAACTAACTCTTTATAATATTCAATCAAGGTGAGTTCTGATTCCATTTAGGATCAATTTGAAGTCGTCTCGTTAAAACCAGTGAACGAATAAATTGAAATCCGTTTGTGTTAACATGCTCACTATACAGTATATGCCACATTATTAGTTTATAATTCTATTGAAGATCACACTAATAAAATAATCAATAAAGCAATCACAAAAGAATAGAAGCCCATCCCAATTCAGCCATCACTTCTAATGCCCTTCCAACCAGCAATTTTTGCTTCCACCCCAGCCCCAAGTATTTCTCTGCCAGTCATAAAAATGATGCTAGATCTAGATAATTAACGAAAAATTAGTTAATTAGAAAATGTTTGCAACTGAATATTGCGAATAAAGCCAGTATGCCTGTAGTATATATTGCTCCCAATTTCATCCACAACCTACCATAGTAGAAATAGAAATTAAGCAAATTTTTTGAAGCACTCAGAAGTACTATATCGTGATTTGCAGAAATTTAAATGCAAGGAAATTTGTTCTAGTTCACCATTTATACAAATATTTTAGTCATTGCTTTTTAATATAATTTTAAAAGTATAAACTATAATATTTATTTATATTATTCAAATTCAAAATGAATGTCAATTCTTGTACTTACGAAAGGACAGTTGACACGTCTATAATTGAATTATCTCTATTTACAAAGTGTAGATAAAGGTCACCCTGGAAAATATTTGTGTATATTATATATTTATATATATTCAAAAATAATTTCCATAAAATTATTTTTTCTCTTATATAAACTCATGTTTGTAAAAATTGCAACACCATGAAGGACTCGTCCGAATTGAATGAAATTTAATGTACAAACGACCTGTGTTGATACAAATAAACGATTAAAATTACAAAGCAAAAAACAATATTACATGTCGAAAATCAGTATTTGGTGAAGCCACCACGCGCTGCAATAAGTGATGCTATACGACGTGGCATGGAATCAAACAGATGTTGAATGTGTGCCTGAGGAAGAGCATTCCAGATTGCTTGTATGCGACCCCAAAGTTCATCTGTAGTAGCTATGGGACGAGGATCACGAGCGAGACGCCGACCAACGAAATCCCACACATGTTCAATCGGCGACATATCCGGCGAATAGGCAGGCCAAGGAAGAAGCTGTATCTGTTGTGATGAAAAGAAGTCTTGAACATTCCTGGCAATATGTGGGCGGGCATTGTCCTGTTGAAATACAGCTCCGGGAATGCCTTGAAGGAAGGGAACAACTTCGGGCTCCAGAACTTCATTGATGTACCGGTTGCTGTTAAGATTACCCACAATTCGTAGCAGCTGAGATCGTCCATGATACGCAATCGCACCCCAGACTATAACTCTGGGGTATCGTCCACTATGACGTTGGATAACGCACTCCGGAAGGTGGCGTTCACCGGTATAGCGTCTAACACGGATGCGGCCATCACTGTACCCCAAATTAAAGCGGGATTCATCAGAAAACACCACTTGTTGCCAATCAGCACGCCAGTCTCTATGTCCATGAGCCCATTGTAGCCGCAGGCGCCGATGGTTTTGCGTCAGGAGGATCCTGTATAAAGGAACTCTTGCACGCAGTCCACGGTGCAGTAGACGCCGACGAATTGATGAAGCACACAATGATACACCTGTAGCAGTGCACCAACGTTCTGCCAACTGTCCAGATGAAGCAAAACGGTCCGTCACCGCCATGCGGACCAGGTGTCTATCATCCCGTGCTGACGTCACCTTTCGGCGTCCACTCCCGGATTTCTGAGTTGTCTGGTTCTCTTGAACCCACTGCTTCCACACTCGCATCACTGTGCTGCTGTTACGCCCCATACGAGCTGCTATTGCACGATAAGAAAACCCTCCTTCACGAAGGCCGATCATTCGTCCCCGTTCAAACTCCGTAACTTGCTGAAATGTCGCCCTCTTTCGTCGTAGAGGCATAGTGACGTCTCATGTAACGTTTACCACTAGCAGATAGCCATACACGCCCCGCTACAGCCCTCTATTTATACGGATCCATCAGCAGTTCAGAGGGTGCTGCTCAGCCCACGCATGCGCGATGACTCTGAAATTCTAATCATTTGAATAGCATACCCTAATTTGCATTTCCTGAAAGTTTCAGCTCAATCACATGATTCCTTCATGGTGTTGCAATTTTTACAAACATGAGTTTATTACGGCAAGACATTTAACTATGTATAATGGAAATTCAGAAACACATAATGAAGGAGGTTGTTATATAAGTAAATTCCGATATATGGGTAATTGAAACACAGCATTTCCATTTTATTAAAGAATAATTTATTTTTTTTGCCGTTATAGATTTTTTGGCTGCAAAATTAAGCTAAGATTTTTTTTCAAGATTAAAATTATCATGCTTAAAAGTAAGTAAAATAAGGAGATAGAAATTTTCTCCTTGTTCAGATATAGTCATTATGCAATACTTCAGTTATACAATTATTTCAATCGTTCAGTTAAATTACTTAACAGTTTTATAGTTGAAGTGTTTATATTGACCACACAGGTTTTCTTAAATCCTCCTTTTTAATCATAAAGATTAAATTTATCATGATTTGTTTTACATAAATACAATTTTATCACTAACGAGGAAACCTCCCCAAAGCTCATACTCCGAATCTGACGAATTTAATTCAGTCGTAAGTAAACACCATAAGAAACCTAATATGTGAAAATTAGCATCTATCTCTTCAGATTAACGCTAAAAATAATTAATAAAAAATGAGTTTGGGTTGACAAAAGAGAGACTTTATCGCCATTTGGCGCCTTTTAATTTCTTTTATAAATTCTTTAAAAAGTATATTTAGAAGTAATAGTAGAATTAAATATATTTACGTATAGTCCGTTTCATGTTATCCTCACACAGATAAACAGAATGAAAGCGATACTTTGAGACAGAATTTTTAAAATAAAAATAAATGCTTCTCTTATGCACAAACCGAATTGCAACTTGCAATGTGATTATAAAAATTAAAGTAATTTGTTTTCTGCTATGACTTTCAGAAATAAAATGAAAGGAATATAGAACTTCAATTTAACAAATAGAGAAAAAAATAACTTTACAGCTACTTCAAAATCTAATATGTTTAAATTTAACAAAAATAACGCAATCACTATAGGCTATTACTGGACGTATTCTAAACTTTTAGAATAGTCCTCGCGCTCGCTTTTTGCTCCTTTCGATAAACTGGATATCTCCCCACGTATTTCCAAAAGTGTTGCAATTGGCGCTATTTTAACTACATTTTAACATTTAATTTCTCGATTTCTAGTGGGAGGGCATAGCTGCTAATTTTTACATATTAAGGTTTTTATGATGGGTACATTAAGATGGATTAAATTCGTTAGATTCGGGGTGTCAGCTCCGGGGGTAGGTTTCCTTGTAAGGCATTTTTCTTCACATTATTCTTCAAAATTTTCCCATTCAGCATGCTTTACTAATGAAACAATACAGAGTTTCACAAGGAGATTCCATAACAAACAGTTGTTTCGACACTGGCGTAAGGTTTAAAAACACGACGTTTCGGGAGCCAACTGCTCCTTTTGTCAAGTGAAGGCAAAAATCGTACCTTTATATCTTACGCCATTGTATAAATAACTGTTTGTTATGCTTTATTATCTAAATTTCTATCCAGTGATGTAAAATTTGTGATCATTGTAATAATAAAGGTCATGTGTAAATCATTAATAAAATACCATTTTAACAATAAATAGTTATTGGAATAAGATTTTTCTAAAAATTGATATTAACAATAATATGTTAATTCTGAGAAACATTATTATTTCTACAAAATATTTTTATTACTATATTATGATTTCCTTTAAACAAAGGTAGATTGACTTTTTAATGCAGAATATATGTTTTAAATTTAACATCGAAGCTTATTTAATATTAATTTGTCCAGATATTAAAATTATTACACATTCTTAAGCTAATTAAATTGATTACAATTTTTGTAACGTATTTACTTTTCAGCTGCGTGAGTAGGTTTGTAGTTAAATATGTAATGTCAGTAGATTTGAAAAAATCAGAAATATAAGCTTTGAGTGTGTAGTTTCATGTAAAATGAGAAAACATGGCTTTCTACATATTTTGGGACCAATTAAGAAAATATAATAAGATGATTTGTTATCTTGTTAAGAGATAATTTTATCTTTAGATTATATTAAGTGGGAAACTGTGTAATTTATGTTACCTGTATGTAAGCATTAATATACAAAATGATGTATACTTCTATAACAGCTTACTTTTTCTTGTCAACTGATCCATCTCGATTTTCATGATATTTTGTCTCATCCACATTTACTATTGCACCCGTTATGTTACTCAAAACTCTGAAAAAATATATTACATATTACTAAAGTAAACATATTGATAAACACACAGCATAAAAAGCAGAAGTTATTTTAATAAACTTTTACTTTATAAATATTATTGATTATGAACATAGTCAGGGCTGGATACGTTGCTGCGAACCGTACTTTCCAGACAAGAACGGTACTTGCTTATCTCAATACAAAAACCTTGGAACCTAGTAAGAAAAAAGATTTCCTACTGGCCAATTTCAAATCTTTAGTCGCTAGTGGCGATCGGATTTGTTGAGCCCTGATTATAGTTACTAATAATTAACTTAATTTTATAAATTTTACTAAGCATTGATTTTAATTACTGATTTTATTAAAGGCCAAAAGGAAATTATTGGGTTACTATTTGTGATCAGCTTTGTTTCTAATTCTCTTATATCATATGTGTGTGTGTCTTCTTACCGTATTATATTTCTAGTTAAATAGGGGTAGAGGGATTTTAAAGAATATTTTTTTACTAAAAGGAGAGTGGTGAATGCAACAAAAATTGTCATAAAATACAGACTAGAAAACAAAATTCAAAATTTTACATATTTTTTCAATATTATTTGTTATTGCTTGAGGAATGAGTTCTTTCTTTTCGTTAATACTCATGAATTAAACAGATAATTTGCAGCCGTTATAAAAGTGTGCTAATAATTTATATGAAACGGTAACTAATAGTATTATGAAGTAATAGTTTATCATAATATATAAAAATATACAATATATCTTCAAACACGAGCGAGGTAATTTAAAATAAATGATTTTATGACATGCAAAATAACTGAGAAGAAACTATTTTTATCAATCGAAAAAACGTTTATCATTGACATTTAATGTAAACAAGTAGCACATATCAACTTATTACTTATTTTTAAGTAAAGGAGTTGAAAATGTAATAACGATGTGTTTATAAATGAACATATGACTTACTCTCTGAATTCCTCTAGCTTTTCTCTAATCTCTTCAGGAGTTAACCTTAATACAAAACGCACTCTCTGATCTTCTCTCAATAAATAAATCTAGAAATAATAGAATACACGATTTATCTAAAAAATTATATAAACACAAATTTATTGAACTACAAAATGCCTGAAATATTGTATTTTCTTAAAAAAATAAAATCAAAATTAACGTTTTCAGTAATTTTTAAACTATCTTTAAAAATGTTTTAACCATATTGGATAGATGGATAATATAAAATCATAAAAAAATATAAAGTGAATGAAGAACTATTGCACTTTTATTCAATCTTTTATTCTGCTGGTATCTAAAATTTGAGAACATATTTACGTTAAATGTATTTGGGACCTTTAAAGTCACATGAACTGTAGTAGTCTTTATTCTGTAAAGTCTATCGTGGTGACTATTATTTAAAAATGGCTATAAATAAATCATGCTTTCGTTGAATTACTGACGTATTTAGAGGAAATATGAGTATTTATATTTTATTGGCATTCCTCAAATAGCTTTTGATTCTCAAATTTGGAAATGTGGTAATGAAGCTTTTTGTTATTAATGATCTTCATTATAGATAGATTTTAAAATACATCTAATCAAATAAATTATTTTTTAAACAATACACAGGAAACATAATTGATGTTCTGAATGTTTGAAAGGTCCTAGTTTCTTTAATTATATTAATTTGTGCAGTTTAGGAAATTTTCTTCCATGTCATATAAAATATTTCACCCGGTAGATTAATAGGTAATTAATTGAAGTGATTAAAGTGATTGAAAAAATTTGAAGTTAGATTATTTCATTAAAATTATAATTTATTTTTGCTTGACTTGGTAATAAGTAATTATATTTAAGACTATAAACGTTCCATATTCTGTAACGTGAAACCGTACAAACAAATATTGCTAAAGGATAGTTGACGGATAAAAATAAATTCTGATTGTTGTACAGATAACATCTGAAATAAAATAAATGTGTTGATTGGATTATTTGTTTGGTATCCTATTTTTATTAAATACAATATATATGCTTGCATATTATTTTCAAGCATAAAAGTCCTATGTCCATACTTACAAAGACTCTGGAAGCATCAGAATACCCATCAGTATCATTTGCTAAAATTTCAAAGTCAAAATACCCCTTCATGCCCTTTTGGGGATCGAAGTTTAGACTTATAACGCCGGTATTGCGATGAACAAGAAAAGGTGGAGCTTTAAGAGATTCTAAACCTTCAGAGAGAGTCATTTGAATTTTTCCAATGATAGAATATGTAACCAATGCGTTTTTTCCTATATCAGCGTCATGTGCCTGAAAAACATGAAAATAAAAATTAGTTACTCTATTTTACGTTATGCTTATGAAATACCTAAAAACTTCTTGAGAATATAAAAATAATTCATCAAGTAGATATCTCTTTAGATGAAAAAATATATATTTATTATATTATCTACACAGATTCGATCTAACAATAGAGTACCTGAAATGATGTGTTGCTAGTGTATAAGGGAATTTTATATCTCATATAAGATCTATTTTTTCCTTATCATACACCAAAATCTGTCTATAACAATACTTTCTATAAGGGTAATCTGTATATAACGCCATTTACTACATCGGTCTAGTCAGATACAGAGTATACCATGTTTAACCTTGTCTATAACGATATATTTTCCCTGCCCCTTGAGTTTCGTTATAGACAAATTTAACTGCATTGAAAATTGTTACTGCAACTAGTTGATCGTTTTAATTAATTTAGAAAAGTTACATTACAAAGAAAGAACATAGTATAGTGATGTGAAACTTTTGACCAATAGGATGTTGATAGCATGTTCTGTATTATCGTTTATTTTTACACAGACGTTACTCATTTAACACATTTTAATATGGAAGTTTTATTCGTCTTTTGTCGGTTTAAGTAAATATTGTACATTAAAATATGATTAAAAATTATAATTGAGGCTATCTAGTATGTATATATTAGGCTGAAACAAGGCTGTAGCTAGGATTTAATTTCGGGGGGTTCACAAATTTGCATAGCATGTATTGATACAATCACAGCACAAAATGCCGTAGTCAAGTCCAATTAAAAATTTAGTTTCAGGGCGGACCAGTCCCTAAGATTCCTCCATCTGGATACGGGCATGAAAACTTAAGAGGTATCGTACAATTGCGCATATGTCTATCCATTTCCTGATTTCAGCTTAGAAAAATCGTCATTCTTAGAAAGGAAGTGAGA
This sequence comes from Dysdera silvatica, assembly GCA_006491805.2. Lineage (NCBI taxonomy): Eukaryota > Metazoa > Arthropoda > Arachnida > Araneae > Dysderidae > Dysdera > Dysdera silvatica. Next base: position 91,930,931 of record QLNU02015360.1, on the reverse strand, counting down.
TAAATATTCCAATATTGGTGGCTAGCTAATACTGACTATAACACGAAATAATGCATATGACAACACGACTATCATGCTAAATCATACTATCATCATAAGTCAATGCATACATGTATACATTGACATTCGGTAGTTTCGGGTTTTATTCCCATGGTACAATAGGCTGACAGAGGTTTATATCCTTGTTAAGTTGTAGGTCCTTTAGGCGAATAGATAAGAACCCCACCTTCGGAAAAATCGATGTTCAATATTATATTATATGAAAACGTAGAAAGATTCGTACATGAGGCCCTGCATGAACTGCAAGTGTCAGGATTTTTTTTATAATTGACGCAAAATTATTTTTTGGAGTTTGTATAAATAAGAAAGATTCCTATTTCATTTTACAAGGTACTGATGTTAAATTATAAGGTTTTATTTTTTATTTTTAAGAATAAGATAATGAAATAGCTAAAATATAATGAATTAACTAAAATAATGAAAATAAAAATTATACTCCACAATTTACCTTAACTACCATGAATGCTGTACCAAAATCTGTCTCTGCTGTAATACCACCAGTAAATACGCTTTTTGTAAATTTAGGTGCATTGTCGTTCACATCTCTAACACCTATATGGACTTGAAGTAGTGAATTATCCCGTGGATCAAATTTCTCCACTGCAGTTGGCTGATGCAGGCAATCGTCAGATGCTTGGACTATTAGAGTATAATTTTGCTTTTCTTCTCTGTCCAGTGATTCAGTTGTATATAACTGATGTGTAAAAATATCCAATTTGAAACGATTCAGGTAATTACCTCCTGAAACAAATAAGTAATAAAAATAGTATTTAAACTCTGATTAATTTATAAATATTAATACCTTAACCAACCGAGCCGCATATAGCATTAGTTTGTTGCATTGGATTCTTAAATAATAGGTAATGAATATTATCTCACAATTCTAGGTATCTAAATACTTTTGTTTATAAAGTCTATGATAGACATCGAAAAAAAGAAATTAATTAAAACATATATTGTATTGTTCTTTAAAAATACATTTAACATACTTACCAACAATAAAGTAACATGGTATTGGTTTTCTAGACCCTTCATCATCATCTTTATCGACCGTAGAAATAAGCTTAAAATTCTCTTCTCTGGGATTTTTATTCTCCGTAAACATAACTTCATACTAAATCATTTCAAAGAAAGAAAATCTATTTATTGTAATGGTGCAACAGTAGTTAACAAATGAAGTTTTCTAAAAATGTGTACAAAAAGCACATTGCTGGTTGACGGAAAAGATTTATTTCTTGTACAGCCGTATATTTAGATTAGCCAATTAATTAAAACTCTGAATTTTATTCATCAGAAATAATAAAAGTTATTTTTTATCCAAGGATAAACATTTTAGTATTTTATTTAAGATATAATCAATTTTAAAATTTTTATTTACATTGTGAAAATACCTTTTTTTAACAATTTTTCTAAGATTTCAGTTGATTTTGGAACCTTGATCTTAATTGTTGTTTCTTGTACTATCTCTCTATTCTTTTTTATCTATCAAATGGGTATTAAATATTATCTCAATTACAATTATCTCAAATGTAGAAAAAATTTAATATTGTGTTGAAGGGAATTTTCAAAGATGTACTCTTAGAAATAACAAACGAGTGATTTTTCAGTTAGATTTTGATTTGAATAATGTAAAACTAAATCAATTAGCGCTAATCAAAACTAAAAAGGAAAAAGAGAAAGAGAATGCACATACCTCTTATAGTTCTGTGTACAAATAGATCACACATATTTGGATTACATAAAATATATATAACTATAATATATATAAGAGGATAATGCACATGCATATACTTAGGAGTACGGATAATTTATTCCACAGGTAATTCATAACCGTATTTTTACAATACTGGTTAAAATATAACTGTTTTTTAATAATTAAAAATTACAGTATTTTTAGGAGTTTCATGCTTTATTGGTTTGAATATTTGAATGTTGAAACTTTATTGGAGTTTAGGCTTAAATTCAAATGTATTACCAATGTTAATTTATAAAACATTACTTTTCTCTTTAAGACAACGTTCTAATATTTACAAAACAGAGATTTTGAAAAGTTGTTTTTATTGTGGAATTTTAGAACCTAAAACTATTAAGACCACTAGTTTACAATAGGTGAAAAATAAACAAATTTTGATATATTGAACAATCCTTTTATTATTTCTTAATCGTTTGTTTTATTCCAAAATGTTTATATATAGTTGAGGCAACTCCTATATTTAGATGCCTGGCGATAACTAAATTTTTTCTACATGATCTCACTTTTTCTGCAGTTTTATTTTACTACCTTTAATTTTGGTTATCACAGGAATTAGTTACCATTGTAAAATAATGTTTACACTATCTAAAAATTTTATGGAACCTACCTGTCTTTGGATAAGGGGACATAGTTATGACATAAGCTCAGCATAAATATAAATATAATATTAATGAATAAATTTACCTCATCTTCTGTAAATTCCGGAGCATTATCATCAACATTGACTACGAAAATTGTTAAATCTAAATCAGTTGATAATGATGTTGGTTGGCCAAGATCGTAAGCTTCTACTCGAATCTAAATAAGCAATATTTGAAAAACATTACATGGGGCTAAAAAAATTATTATACTACATCTAGAGATATTACTATTTGTTTTTTTATATTTGACGACAATTGGAACTGAATGGTAAATGTTTTAAGCATTTTTAATCAAAAGCCATGGCAGTGTACATGTGGATATTTGTAGGTCAATGCGGCTCTTTTACCTCATATACTTTTTGTTTTTCTCTATCCAATGGTGCTCGTACAACTACAGCCCCTGTGATTTCATGTATATTAAAAGACATCCAGTGGCCATTTGCAAGTTTTTTCAGTCGATACCTAATTTCACCATTTAGTCCAACATCAGCATCTTTGGCATGAACCTCTACAACAGGACTTCCTATAGTGGCATTCTAAAACAAAGTAATCATCGTCATATAAATTTTGTTAATGTTGCAATATATTTTTTAAACGGGTTTTTTAAATATTAAAGCTACATATTCATGTAATTTTTATAAATAAAATAGTCACTGCATTCTTAGAAAAAAATAAGGATAATTTTGATCATTCATAAATATTGAAAATTCACTTTCCGGTACAGAAATCATGTTCAATATAGTACTATTAATTGAGTAATTGTTTTTACCATATGATTCTAAATGCAAATCCATGAATTAATCAATGATTCTGTGATGTTAAGCAATCGCATTGTACACTTTTCGTGTATATAGCCATATTATAAGTTTAAATGATAAACAACTTCCTTTTTTTATTATTACTTTACCAAAACATCCAATATACTCTATTAAAAATGGAAAAAGTAAAACTGTACTTTACCTCTAACACTCTAATGGTATAATTTTGAGGTGGATTGACGAATACAGGGCTGTTGTCATTTACATCTGCAACACATACTTGAAATCTATCTGTTGTATGAAGTGATGGGCTTCCTCCATCCTGTGCTTGAATTGTCAAAGTATAATTTCCAAACCTTCCTCTAAGAGAATATCTTGTAACGACTCTAGCTGTATTTAAATCTTGATTATCGATACCAAAAATACCTGTGAAAAAATGGAAAATACAAGAAAGTATTTTTTTTAAATATACGAAGAGATTTACATGAATTGTAAAATAAATGAACTATCTAGATTCATAACACAAGTGAACTTTTGGAAAAGCTAAAGAAAGAATTTTAAGCTTCAAAAATCCAAATATAAGTATATAACAATATCAATCAACGTTTATTGGCGTAGTGATACCAACGCCGATGGTATGGCGTGATTAGATGGTGAAACGTTCGAAAGAAAATAAATATTTCTGCCTTCGGTGGGACCTGAACCCACGACCTTCCACTTGCCGGGCGGAGGCTCTACCCACTGAGCTACGAACGACAGCATAGTGTTCGATTTATATAAATACATATGCTGCAACGGGCTTTTCGATCAATTTAATACCAGTCTCTTTGCAATTTGGTTTAAATAGTAGTCCATGTACTACACCATTCTGCGAAATAACTGGCAACAATATATATACGTTCGTAAAGAGATTATATATTGTCCTTCGTAGCTCAGTGGGTAGAGCCTCCGCCCAGCAAGTGGAAGGTCGTGGGTTCAGGTCCCACCAAACACAGAAGCATTTCTTTTCTTTCGAACGTTTCACCATCTAATCACGCCATAACATCGGCGCTGGTATCACTACGCCAATAAACGTTGATTGATATTGTTGTTTGATTTAATCTGCGTAGTGTTCGATTTATATATATAAGTATACAATTTAGAGTTTAAAAGAGTTCTTATACAGTGACAATTGAATCCATATCATGACAAAGTCCAAAAAACACAAATAATAAAATTTTGGGTCTTCGATAAACTATAATAAAATTAGGAAATATGTCTATTTTTTGCATATTTAAAGCATTTATGCATAATATTAAATTTAAAACTTGTAAAACTTTGAAACTTAAACTCAACTTGAAAGTTAACACACTGCATGTATTTTTTTTTAATTCTTGCTCCATTTGTATTCTGCTTCTTCATTTTTAAAGAAGAAATATCTGCTATACTATCAAACACCTAATTGCAACATTTCTTCTGGGCAAAGTTCTTTCATGTGTTTTTTGGACTTAAGTAAACAAATAGAAATAAATAAATTTTATTTCGTGCTAAGGCTGATTTATATTTCTCTAAACTATTATAATAATAAGAAAATACAATAAAATAGCGGCATGTTCCATCACAGGAGAGGAGGAAAAAAAAGAGAGTAGCAATTCTCTTGACGAGCCCTCCCTTCCTCACCATAAAAACCGAAACCAAAAGGCAACTTTGAACGCAACTAACCAATCCATAATAAAAAAATACACAGAACCTACTTTATATATTTCAAACATCTGCTATATTTGATATTTATTTTATTTTATAACAATATTTAATAACCTTTTTAAGTGTCATTTAATAAACTTTCTTAATTCCGTTATGTTACTCAGTATCGATTTTTTTTGTACTAACCTTCATCATTGCCAGCTACAATAGAAAATTGTAATTGACCATTAGGTGTTGTCGAATCGTCAGCGTCACTTGCAGATACCATGAAAACTGTTTCGCGGATACGATGGAATTCAGTTATACCGGCACAGACTTTCTGTTTAACAAATACAGGTGCTTCGTCGTTAACGTCAGTAATGTGGATAGTTTATAAGATAAAATTTAGTTATAAAATCTATTAAAAATATTAATAATATTTATTGCAATAATATTTTCTTATGAAAAGAATGTAATTTTCTGCTATTATATTATAAATATGGTTTGTGGTAGAAATTTTTAAGAATGTATTTACTTCGAGAAATTAGAAAATATTTTGATAGCTAAATATTTTAATGGGAAATTTCATGAACTTAAATATGAATTAACTATTTTTTTATACCTGTTTAAAAGCTTTTCTACTTTCCCCAGTAGAATATCCGTAATCGTAGTTGTCCCATGCTTGAATAACTAAACTGTAAGTATTTGTTTCTTCTCTATCCAAAGGTGTTGCAACAGTTATTGAGCCCTTGAAAAAATTATACACATAATAACCTTATTAATGAACATATAATATATAAGTGTAGACATATAATATATAAGTAATGACATAATATATAAGTAATAGACATATATATAAGTAATGAACATATAATATATAAGTAATAGTATATAATATATAAATTAATACACAATCTAGCAATTCAAATTATTACAAGAAACATAAGCATGCTATTAATACAATTTATGCTCAAGGAAAACATATATATATATTTGATAAACATATAAAAAAGATTTTGTGATAATGAAAAAGGCCATTTTAAAACAAGAATAATATCAGCGACTTCATAAGTCTGTTTAAATTATGGTTTAAAATTATGGCATGTGTTCAAATAAAAATTATAAGTTTAAACCTCACTTATATAAAATTTCAATGCGAGAATTTTACTTTTAACATATTTATATAACAATACAAGTTAAGCAGAGTCTTCAGTTCATAATTGTAAACATTTTAATGTTTAATCATTCATCTAGTTAATATATAAAACAAGATATTTTTTAATAATGAGAATAAATTAATAGTTTTGAATAACTAAAATATGAAGACTATTTGCAAGCTTATGTATAAGGAAATATGAGCGATCATGGAAAAAATTCCTCAGTTTATAATTCGTTTGCATTTTTCATGAAGTGTAGGCATAAATATATTTTACCGTTTCTTTATTAATTTTGAATTTCCCTTTTGTAGATGAAGTATCAAGGAGATACGTAATTTTTCCGTATTCTCCAACATCGGCATCAGTTGCTTGCACTAATGCAACCTCTTTTCCAACTGAAGCATCCTCAGCCACAAAAAATTCAAGCGAACTACTCATAAAGACTGGATTGTTGTCATTTTCGTCTAATACCTAAAAAACAATATGAATTGCATAAATTTGTATTTCATTTTTTTTGTTTCACATTTGAACTATTTCATCTTGCTCCCAATATCTATAAATTACTTTTTAAATGTTTGAAGCCATCTAATCCGGTAGTTTATTATTTATGTAGATTATACTTTAATTCAATTTTATAAAGACAGCACAGCATGGAAAAGCACTTTACTTCTGTGGTTCCTCAAGTTTAATTCTCAACTGGAGAAGATGGTCACGTATAATTCATTGAACTATTTCAGGTAACCATATGAATAGTAAAGAAGCAAGCAAAACTCCAATATAACTAATCTGCCAACCTATTTTATTTATATTTAATTATTTTGAGTCTATAATGATTGTATGGATATATAAATTGCAAAGTTTTATTAATTCTTAAAAATACTTTTGTAGGTCATAATATTTGCTCAATTTTCTAGAAAAGGTCTTACTTAAATTTTATATTTAAAAAAAAACCAGAAATAATGACAATTTTTATTTTGTAGAGTGCATTTCTTCAAATTGCGAAGACAGATTTTCGAATTTCAACTGCTGTCAATATTACACTCTAAATAAAGAAACCGGAACTGCTAACGACTGTCTAGGAATTTCATGGTTACCTAAGGGGCAGAAATTATTTTATGCTAATTAAAACAAAATCTCAGTGATTAAACAATATGAAATAATTGAAAAAAATTAATACAAGAGATTAGTTACTTAGAATTATGGAAAAAGAAGGCACGGCGCAAAAAAAATTTAGTAGCCATTTGTTCAGGTGAGTATATTGAAAAAATATTATTTACGTCGAACTTAAAGTTTTAAAAATCAGCATGTTTATAAAAAATGTCAGAAAAATAGTTAATAATACACTCTTTTGCAGAAAAAAAAAAGAAGCATCATGAAGAAATTATCTGTTTTTATTGAAATTAAATGTACATCCAGCACATACGCAGGTAAGGAAATGATAAAAAATTCAAGGCCGTAGGACCTATCAATGTTTAGGAATTGCACAGTGAATGTTCAAATCAATAGTTGGTGAAACCTCCATAGCGGTGATGAGTGCTTCTATACGTCCAGCTAAGGTATGATAAAGGTTCCTAAATATCATCCTGCGACATATTCTTCCGGGCAGTCCTTACTTGTTGCACCAGCTCTGCGACATTTTGCGGTGCCCAAATCCAGCAGCCTACCATGTCCCATACATGTTCGATTGGCGAAAGGTCTGGTGACGTATCTTGCCAAGGAAGAGTATCAACAGTACAGAAGCAGATCACA
>QLNU02015360.1:91858524-91916863 GCA_006491805.2 Dysdera silvatica | reverse complement strand
AATATTTAGTGATCTGGCGTAAGTTTGACATCCGAGCATTGTACCCAAACCGCGATGAATACTCGTTGATAAAGTTATATAGATAATATATATCTTTACTATGTAATATATATATATATATATATATTACATAGTTCAGACTAGTACGTTCATTTCACAAAATTTATAAACTTGTGAATAAGCCCTAACTTTCGAAATGACAAAGGAAATTAAGAAAATCCTAGGACTTAGGAAGAAAAGAGTGACCCAAATAAGACCGGCCCAAGTTAAGACCGGCCCAAGTTAAATAATTTTAAAGTTATATTTCGTATTTGCGCCCTGGACCCTATTCAGTTAAGTCACCTATGCGTTTAGTGAACCTCTGCGTTCCTGGAAATAGTTTAGGTCTTTGACTTTGAAGAGGTATAGTTGCTCATAAACGTATCAGTTACTGAAATTAGAGCTTTTTTAAGTTAAAGAAAAAGCTTATTTTCTATAACTAAAATACCTCAAATATACAGTGCATTTTTACCAAATGAAACTGTATTTTGTGTTTGAGGTCAGTTTTATTTGCCCCATTTTATATAACAAGGGCCAAATATTTTTTCCAGGGAATCGAAAGTGTTTTTGGACGATATTTATTGCAGAAAGGCGTTAAACCTTATATTTCTGAGAACATTATTGCTATTTTTAACCAAAGAAAATTCAGTTAAGTATCCTTTTTTGTCCACTGACATATGTTGCGAAGAGAAGATAAAGTCGTGTGATCGAAGGTGAAAAATTTTGAAAAATATGTATACGAAAGGATTCAGAAAAAATATGCACCTAAACGTGCCAATCATCCTATACGTCTCATGGAAGTCCAAACCACAAGATAATTTTCTGAAACTTTAAAATGTCGAGTTCCAAAAACCTTGAAGACAAATCTCTGACATCATCTTCTATGCGATGACGACAAAGACAAATATTATATTCTAATATTCTTTAAGCGTTTGGGCTATTATATCCTTTAGTGCGATACGTACGCAATCTCTAATTTTGTTGGTGTTTCCATTTATTCCTAGAATTAATGTAGTTGTTATAATTAATTTTCGGAAAGACTAGACGAATTAATGGAATGCCTTCAACTTCAATGAGAAACAGAAAGCAACTAAATGGCTGTAATTAAAACAAAATTACGCACCATTCCAAAAGGAAAATGATCATTGTTACCAAATGCGAATCTCGAGGTTGTTTCTCCCAATGCAAAACTCTTAATTTTTCCAATTATTCGATATGGAGAAAGTTTACTGCATCAAATACCCATGAAAATATTTTATTGATACATAATAATAAATAGTTTCCAAAATTTTAGTCGCAATCATGTATATTGCAGATAGTTAATTGATAGGATATGCAGTTAATCTTAGGGAATTCTCGTGGATTACAAGCGATTAATTTACTCTCCACAATATCAGATAAATTCTGAACTTACAAAAATTCTGAACTTACAAAAAGCCACCGTGGAAAGTAAAATGGAACACTTGAACGTTTAATGAAACACGTAAAATGGAACATTACTTTCAAACAAAAGTAATTATGCTTTCCCCTCTACTCATTCTAACAAACTAGACATTTTTAAAATGATATAATAAAAGGTACTAAAATTAGTATTATTGTAAATGTTCTATGAATTTTACGCATCAATATGTATTACGGTTTAAAGCATGAGCTTTGCTATCCTTGAGCCGTAAAAAGTTATACGATTTGGAAACGCAGTCTTGATGAAAAACATTCGCTCATTGATTTGAAGAAAATGTGAACATAAATTATATGAGATCTAGTTTTTTTTGGGTTAAGTAATTTTTACTCTTCGACTAAAAACCCATTTTTTACCATACCCCAATAAAATAACCATATGTATCACTTAAAAGAAAACGTTAACTATTTGGAACAGTTCTTTTGCACTGAAGTTAATGCAGAAACATTATCTTTAAAGTAGGCCTGTATTCACAAATAACTTTTTAAATTGTTACATGAAACTTTGAAAAACAGTGCCTATTGTATCCATTAAAAAATATCAATTCTAGCATCCTTACATCTACAGAGGGTGTTTACACATTTTTAGAACGATTTCAATAGAGGATTAAAAAATGAAAATATTTTGTTAAAAAAAGGATCTGGCAACATGTTATTATTTCAAATTAAGATTATCGTCTGCTACTTTCAAATTCATTTTTCATTCAAAATGGCGCCTGTAAACAAGCTGTGGATCGAAGGATACGTTTTTGCGCTTTCCGAAGAGAAATATTCTTATTCCATTATTAAAAAACGTGTGAAACGCATGGTATAAAGATTTCTAAGTGCAAAATAAGCAACATTATTAATAGAAAAGGGAAAGACCGTCAATCAGAACTTCTACATAAAAAGAGGACTCCAAATGAATATCCGAACGAGGTATGTACTGTTGCAAATATTTCTAAAGTGAGATCACTGATAACAAGAGAAAATCCACCGACGCAGAAATCAATTGCAAACTCTTTAAATACTTCTGTAGCAACAGTAAATAAAATAATAAACCAAGATTTATAACTTAAAAAAGCTAAAAAACATAATCTTCACCGTCTTTTGTCGAGACATGTGGTTCAACGCAAGACATGTTGCAGAATCCTGTATGAAAATTACTTAGAAGGAGATAAATGGAAATACGTTGTTACCCTTGATGAAGCATGGGTTTACCTAAATAATTGTAACAAAAAAAGGTCCATTTACTATCGTAAGCGTGGAGAAAAAAATTTCCAAACTTGGTGCCGAGAATGCAAAGAAAGCTTCAGTAAAGGCTTTATGATTGTCGCAGGTTTCTCTTACAATGGGAAATTAAAAATAAAAAAGTGGAAAACAACGTTAAAATCAACTCATGATATTATCAGGAGAATGTTTTACATCCGATATTTACAGAAGAAATTCCATTTTTTTTATTCCAACAATTTTCAGAGTATAAAACTGCATCAAGACAAAGCCAGCAGTCATACCTCGAAAACTACCACTGCATTCCTTGAAAAAATGAAAATTAATACAGCTATTGCATGTATTCCGTTTCATCATATTCCCTCAAATTTCATCTATGGGCTATTGTGCCTTTGGTCCGCTGAAAAGAACACTCTCTAAGCGCAAACCCACTACCATCGATGGACTTATGGAAAGTTGTGGAACAGGAATGGCAAGCAGTACCTCTGGAAATGTTGCAAAAAACCCTTCTATCATGGAAAACATGATGCAGACTTATAGTTCAAAAACAAGGTTATCAGATGGAATATTTAAAAAAATAATCTTTACATTTTAAACATTAAAAAAATGGCTCCAAAATCGTTCTAAAAGTATGTAAACATCCTCTGTAAAACTTCGGAAATTCAACGATTTATTCAGTGCTATTTTTTTTAATTATGGTCGTTTCAAATAATGTAAATATTTTGTGTCTTAGATGATCTTCCGCCGCCATTTTTCAAAACTATTGTTCACATTTTAAAACACACTGTCAAAGACTTATAAAATTTGAGCTATCCATCAGTCATCTTACTAAAAAACTAATCACGGCGGTTTAAATCTAACTTTTGTATTTGTCTCCACCACAATATTTTATTTTTCAGGAGACCGATAACGCGTCCAAATTAACATAAAAAGCTTGTTATCTTATAAATAAGCAAGCAACAAAATTTAGTGTTAATTTGTATCTTATATATCTTCTCTCCCCTATAGTTTTTCTTTCTTCATAAGCTTATTTTGAAAGGTAGACTAGACGGATTTTTAAATTTGCAAATAAACGAAATATACCGGAGCCAAATCTTCTGGAATCCGAGTAACAGAAGGAACAGAAATAAAGACTGGAGGTTGATCTTCGGCATCTTCCACTTTGATTAAAATGGCAGCAGTCGCTGTATTCCGTCGGCCAGTATTCGCCCGATCCTATAATATAACATTGATTAGGTGATAAAAACCAAACATGTATCTGTAATGATTTACACCGTATATTCTTTTCACACCTTCAGATGATAGGGTCGGGCTGGTTTGATAGCTTGAAATTAAATGGTTCTACTGTGTTGTTTAACGTAAACACTGAAAAACGTATTCTTAATAACTCAAGATGTCAGCATAATCTATTGTATCAATGATAGTAACTTATAATTCTTATAAACAGTTAATTTCTAATAATTAACCATTGAATTTCTTCACTAATTCATTTCAACATGTAGTATCTTATAGTGAGTGACTGAGTATTGTGATGTACGGAGAAAAAATGTGCTTTCCTTTCATAGAGACATGCACTTGTGAAGTTGGTGTATGAAGGATATATAATTCATAAAAACACAAAATTTTATGGGTTTATCTTGTGTATTCTTAATGGGGAGCTCTTTTTGGGAAATGAATACTATATACGTGCGTATTGAACTGTATTTGAAATGTTTAAATGAGAAAGTATTTGGATTTTCATTAGTTTGAACACATAGACGTCCTTGATATCCACTTTCGCACGAGATTTGATTTTGAAATGTGTTGACTACCACGGTCATAATTTTTAAACTACTGTATGATACACTATATTAATAAATTCATCTCTTTGATATGTACAAATTTGATTACTTACCACCGCTAAAACACGTATTTGGTAGATTGACTTCCTTTCATAATCCAAAGGCCCAATAAGATTTATAACTCCTTTACCTTGAACGGTCTGTACAGAAAAAGTGGACCTTGTTTCTTCATCTGCATCCTAAAACGAGTTGAAAGAAATTTCAACTTAAAAATATTTACTAACGTAATAAAAGTAATAATTTACTACGTAACGTATATAAAAATTATTACTAATTATTTACTTCGTAAAATTTAGTGACAACGATAATATATTCTCGCTTTTTTTTAAGTATCGTGTTTTTGTTGTAGATTTCTCCCTGTGAGAACGCATGTAATACAGTCAATTGCTTAAATAAAATGATTTATCGCATTCCTATAGTTTCTTTAGAGGAACGCTAGTGGATGCAATTTAGTGCAAACATTATCGACGCCGCGACATGATACAAAACACCTTTTAATCACGCTACGTAACATTTTTGGCCTCAGTCAAGCCGGAGATAACTTGGACTTTAGGTAAGTCTGATTTCATTGACCATTAAGGATAAAGTTAAAATAGAACATTACCATGTCAACGAATGAAAAAGAACTAAAATCCGCGCTATTGAAAAAGAGCATCGCGAAAGGTAGTATTACCAAATTAAGGGAAAAGATTGGCAGTACTATTGCAAATGCGGATCTAGCCGAGCTAGAATTATTTTGCGATAAGGTAAAATGCCTAACTGGAGATATTTCTGAGGCATTTCAAAATATATTGAACTTGTGTGAATAAGATCAAGGAGAATCACTTATCGAAAAAAGACAAATGATACACGATAATTTCGATGAGCTTGTGTTAACAGTCAGACGTAATATTTCTAATTGTACAGGTTCGCAATCCAAGGTATCGGAAGTTAAATCGAACTCCAACATAGAACTCAAACTTCCCAAATTGACATTCCCACGTTTAGTGGTCAAACTGAAGAATGGATGACGTTCAACGATTTATTTACTGCAAGCACTCACAAAAATGAGTCATTATCAAACGCGCAAAAACTGCAATATTTAAAACGATTTGTCGCATTCCTATGCTTTCTATAGAAGGACGCTTGTAGATGCTATTTAGTGCACACACAATATCGGCCTTAAGGCCGATATTTATTGGGCATGAGCAGGCCCACGCCGAGAAAAAATCTGATATTTAAATTATTTTTCTTTGTTCATTATATTCATCAACGATCTATTTATATTACTCGTTATTAATTTTTCTTTCATTTCTTTTCAAATTTTTATATTCATCTGTTTTAATAATACCAGGAGCGTTGGGAGAATGTATGCAATTTTAGCAAATGCAGGCATTACTAACAGAAACGCTCCTATTTTTTTATTGTCCCTGAGATGGATTCTCCCGTGATGAAGTTCTGCCCTTCGGGTTATTTTCAATAATTCATTCATTTTTTATATCTGTTTTTAAATTTGTTTTATTTGATTGTTGATTTACGATATACAACAGCCTGTATTTTCTGTGGTAGAACAAATGAATATAATCTATCATTGTGTGTGGCAAAAGAAGTATTTTATTATATCTAAATATCAATCTTTTATTCTGTCTAAACTTCAATCTTTTATTCTGTCTAAACATCCATCTTTTATTCTATCTAAACGCCAGGAGTTATTGACTTTTTGAAATCAGCAAGTGTTGAAGGTATGTACGTTAATGTGGTTAAAGGCCCACATAAAAGAAGCAGTAAATAAATTTTAGTAGATATTCGAATCGAAAAAAGAATGAGGCATGAAGATACTTTTTGCAACAAATCTTTTATGATTTCAACATATGACACATGAGCTAGAATAGAGGTTGTACCCAGAATGAATTTCCAAAAGGTTCAAATTATGATCAACAATTTGATGAAGAAGACAAAAGCACAGGCAAACAGCATTTAATTGCATGATATAGATTGCCATATTTTTGTACATCTGAGCTAAATGATTATAAAGAAACCTCACAGAAAAACTTAGTTCATTTGTAAGAAACAGTTTTATTCTGATACAAAATTACCTCTGCATCTGAAGAGATGGATTTTAACTGATGTGTATTATCCCAGTTCTCTCTTATGGATCGAAGGCGTCGCTTCTAATGAAAATACATTGCAGAAATTGAAAACAACTCAAAGGAGTATGTAAGAATACATTCTTCGAATAATTAAGGATGTGTTGAAACAGAAATATTTGTATAAGGGAGAAAACAAAGGTTGACGACATTGTTATTAAGGTAAACAAGAGTAAATAACAATATGCTAAATGCATAGTAAGAAAACGTATATGATAAATTTATAAACGTATAAGAAAAATTATTTAACGATGGGATACTGAAATTTTTAAATTAATCCCAGGTGACCACCGAAGATCCAAAAAACGTCCTCAGACAATATATGGATGAAACGAATCAGAAATCGATTTAGAATAATGTGGAGATACGGACATGCATGAAAGACATTTGGAGAAATCTTCCTCTGGCAGCGAATAGATCATGGTTTAATATATAACCAAGATCTGAATTATGCCAACCGACTATGAAAAAAACATAAAACTACTAAGAAAACGAAGTATGAGAGAGAGAGAAGACATGATAGTGAAATAGTGAGCTACCGTAGCAATTATTGCAACAATGAATTTCAAATATAATATAAGTAAATAAAGTAATATGTAGTCTATGTAATATGTAAGTCTATGTAGCATATGTTATATAGAATATTACAGTATACAACAATTACATTTTTATATCATGTGTGAAGATTAAATCATATGATTTAATAGTTCTTTGTGTTAAAGATTTACCTACCCCAAGTTGGTAAATAACTTGGCCAAATGGTCCGGCATCTGGATCGATGGCTTCAACACTGTCCAGAACTCGAGGGCTAGCATCCTAGAAAAGATAAAATACTGTCATTGGCTTTCATGTTTAATGCTGATTTGAGAATAGTAGGTTGTCTGTAGTTAAAAAGAGTATATTGATAATATAAACATATTAAATATATCAAACATAATGAAAATTGAAGATCATACTGAAACATACATTAAGCATATCTATTACAATTATTTAAAAGAATGATTTATCGCAAATTTTTTGATTGACCATTTTATTTCAAATCTTTTAGGTTAAGAATTATTTTAATTCCTATATATTGTTTATTTTTGTTTCGGTTTTTTTCTTCTAATAATGGGGGCTGATCTTACAACGTCGACCACTCTTTCACTTGAACGCATACACACGCACAATTTAATTTTCTAAGATAACCATTAAGAAATATATTATATTTTCTATTACAGATAGGAGATAAACCTGATTAAATTAAGTAATTTAGTACGGCAGTAGCTAGATTTTATCGAGAGATCGGAAAGGTAGACAACGGTTTGTTTCTGGCGTCAATGGATTTTTGTTTAACAAAAAATATACATTTCTAAAACGATAAATTATAGTGAAACAAATAACGTGAGAAAATAAAAAAAAAAATCATTCATTTAAATATCTTAAAGCTTTTAAGACACCAGCTATGCCATGCCTGCTCATCCTGACAGGTAATATTTTACGTATTTCTTCATTTTCCAGCCAATCTATAATTATATTTAAGTAGGTTTTCCACTTAACATATAGCAAATAAAAACATTTTACCCTTTCATTTTGAAAATACACCCTAAGTCTAGATTTTGCATAAGAAAGGTAATAAACATCTCTTTCTGTTTTTAGCTGTTCAATAAATAAAAATTACTTATATTGAAACTATATTTCATATCGAATTAGTCCTGAAAACCATTTTATAATCACTTTCAAATTTTGCATTTTATTTGCACACTTTTAGTTTAATTTAGTCTATTCCTCAAAACGAAAGCTCGAGTACTCGAAACCTTTATCGATAAATATTGTAGCATTTGTTATACACTGAAAAGACAAATTAATATACACAACTGTAATGCGGCCATATAAATGAGCACGACGGAAACCACAGACCTGCGAGCTACCGGCTGACATCAGTGCCATATTGTATAAATATCCGAGTATCTACGGGCATGCCAACAAATGTTATCATGGATAAAGGCAGCGATGTAAGCTAGTTTGATCACGGATAAATCTTGGGTGCTCGCAAGGCCGGATGTTCGATATCAGCAACCTCCGAACTATTGGGTATGTTGCGCAGTACTGTGGCACAAGTGTACCAACAGTACCTCAAAAGTGGAAAAATCGGTATGAATCGTGCAAAATGTGGCTGTACACCGGCGATTTATACGCGAGATACTCGAAGATTCAGCCTGTTTCGACGAGAAGAAACGCAAACTTACGTTAGATTACGACATATTTTAATGAAGGCGCCACGTCCAGTGTTTGCACAAGAACTGTTCGTCGGCGACTGGCGTAACTCGTCTTATAACAGCCGACGACCGTCTCAGGTTCCACTGCTAACAGCAAGACATAAATTGCTGCGGCTGCAATTTGCCAAAACGCGCAGACACGCGTAGACAACTGGAAACGTGTCACCTGGTCCGATGAATCACGATTCCAGCTGCAACAGACGGATAGCAAAGCCCATATGTGGTATCAACCGCACGAAGCACGACATTTCTCGTGCCAGACGAGCGTTGTACAGGCCGGTGGCGGCGATGTAATCGTCTGGGGTATCTTTACATGATCCTCACTGGATCTTCTCATCACGCCGGATGAGACCCTGACAGACTCGGACTAGGTTGAACTGATGTCGGATCATCGTCACCTTTCTGCGCATGTATTGAAATGCATTACGCGTCCACAGAATGATGCGTTCTTTCAAGCGGATAATGCACCGAGCCATAGGTCAAACTTTGCATAAGTGGTTCTACGAGCATAACATTGAGATTGGAAGACTCACTTGGCCTCCAAGGTCCCCAGATATGAATCCTCTCGCGCACCTATGTGATAAGCTGCAACGGTCTCTTCACTCTTTGGTCTCGCCATCATGCTCTGTGACGGATTTAATACGGAATTTGTAAGAGTGTTTGGCGACAATACCACTATCTCGCTTTCTACACCTCATCTAATCCCTTCCTAGGCGTATTGCTGCTGTTATTCAAGCAAAAGTTGGAGCAAGGCGGTATTGAATAGGTGTGTAAAATGATTTGTCTTTTCAGTGTACATTATACCTTATATATAGAGCAATATTATTGAATATATGCTTCCTGTAGTTACGTAATTTTTTACAATTAAAAGTTTAATTATTTATAGATTTTTAACGTCGATTAAATGTTTGGAAACTTTTATGCAAGTCTTAGCGGAGGAAAATTTTTATTGAATAAAATCAGGTTTGAAATTTTTTCTCCATATACGGAAAAATATTTCAGAGACTAAATATTTTCATTCTACTTTAGATTATTTTCCAAAATATTGCTAAATGCAAAGGATTTTGCTTATGAAACAGATTTCAACGCAACTGCATATTCAAAATGTGGATGTCGAACAAAATAATTATGTCACAGAGATAATATTTTTCCAGGGATTTATAAAAATTAAATAATTTTGTTCTAGATAATTTTGGACTCCGCGTGAATGATTTATTGAAGTAATGAAGGAAACTAACAGTAGTCAAAAAACAAGTGGACTTTCGATATTTAAGTTTCCTGCAGTTAAAGCAGAAAAATCTTATCTGTCCATTTATCTCATAATGGAGCTCATAGTCATTTACCTTCAATTATATCACCTGACATGTAGAAAAATACCAAATTTAATAAAATTATCATCAGCATATGCCATTAGCATGTTGAGGTTGGGTTGTAATATATTCATATTCAGAATATTATTAACGAAATATTAAGACTACGTCATCAGCAATCTTACTGATGAAATTACATGCTTTCTTTCCCAAACCGTCCGACAAACCAAAGAATAATATTGAACCCAACCTAAACCCCTGCAGCATATCGCTTTGACGGAAATCGAAGACTATCTTACATCGAATGCCTTTGGACTTAGTGTATATAATCGACTTCTTATCGAGATTGGCAAAAATGCACTGTAGATTCTTCAGAGGATATTCCTGTCTCTCTCTCTAGTCAATGAACTTTTCCATTCATAAACAGAATTAAGTTCTTAATTTGTATACTTATTAGAAGCTGGTTTACTTTTTCAGTTTAATTGCACGCAAAACTTTACTGCATCATTCATTTTCGAAGTTTTCTTAAAACTAACCTCGGTCTTTGAAACAGCTGCATTTTCATAATGCCACTTTAATTTAAAAAAAGCACACATGCTTTAATCTACATCTTAATTTTGAATTTAGTTGTTTTTAGCTTGGCTTATAACTCAGCATCCTCACTTCTTTTCCTGAAACTTGGTAGTCAAGTATAGTGTAGTAGTTAGTTTAAAATATACATGTACTTATCTCTCTTAATGGGACTTTAAGACACTTATATGTATCTCTGGGTGTTAAAATATCATTTATCTCCTAAATATATTTGCATACTGTTATAAAAATTTACTACTATATTTTGTGAGCATTAAATGCAAAACGGATATCTCGAAAATTATTTCTCAAGAGAAAGGAAAACCGTGTTTCTTTATAATAGCATTTAATATTAGACAATGTTCTCTGAACTAAAACAAGACATCGAAGTGAGAAGTAAAATAAGAAAATTACTTCAGGAATAGCGATGGAGGAGGGGAAAGGTTTGAAAAGTGGTTCGTTGTCGTTGACATCTTCAACTATCAAAAGCAGAGAATGACGAATCTGAAAGTGAAATTTAAAATCGTTATTTCCAAAAGAATTATACACTCAAATTTGAGATTGACCAAAGTAGCTATATATTCATTGATGTGAGTCGCATTAAATATGATTAAAAAATCATGTGGATTTCAAACGTATGCAGTGATAAAACACAACAAAATGCTTACAAATTGACCTTCACCAAGACGCCCATCCGTGAGGGTCAACACAAAAGAGTATGAATCTGTGTTCTGAAATAAAAAAAAAATGCATAAAGAAAGAACGAACAAGAATTCCACTTATAACACAAAAGAACGTAGGTTGTATAATTTACTAAGTATTGTAGCATAATATTCATAGAACTTGAAGTTGTCTTTCTTTCCCAATTACAGTTTTAATAAAAAAAGATTATAAATGTTTAAATTAATAAAAAATATTACAAAATATAATATTTGATTCGGTCTTATTCTACCTACGAAAATATAAATTTTACAGTTTATACATGACAATTATAACTGTCTTAAATGTTGTTTACTTTTGTTTATATTCTGATGGAAAGACCCATGATTTATTTATAAAATTATAACAATATAGCATAATATAAATATTATTTAAAGATATTATATATGATAATATTTATCCTTCAGTGGAAGGAGGGTGAGATATTTAATTTCACTCTACGATATGCATAAAATGTATCTAGCACAAATTTCAGTAGATAACAGAAAACATTTACGCAAGTTTTTTAGAATGTTTATAAAATAGTTTTATCCTTCTTTTTTCAAATAAAAATAATGTCTGTTCTTATAAATGAAAGCGATGTATATGCTTGCGTGTTAGGGCAGTTCCAAAATATTGGCTTACCTCTCTATCAAGTTCCTTGTCAAGATAAAGGTTTGCTTCTGCCGGACCAAGTCTTTCGAAACGCAACATTTCTTGTCCAACTGGACCAACGACTCCAAATGTAAGTCTATCACCGTCTGCATCTTCACCTCGTAACCGATACAGGAGTTTGCCTAAGAAAAACATCACGAATGAACTGAGTATCATTCGTGTAAGATTTTTACTGCGTAAAACTTGGTTTGATTGCACTTATTGTTCAATGTTATTGTATCCCATGGCCAAAATAGGTCAACATTAATGGCAGATAATAATTTCATTGTTGAATTCAATTTCGAAAAAATATTCTACGGTAGATTACAGCTAAAGTGTGGGTAAAGAAATAACAAGCATCTCTATAATGCTATATCTTCATCTACATTAATATAAAAAATTAGAAACTGATCGTACAATATAACTACCGCAATTAATAAAGTGTGCGTGTGGCTGTTAAACACAAAATGTGAGTTATACATTGAGATAAATTCAATAAATTGAAGTAATAATAATAAATAGATGTGAACGTCACACTTATAACGCCGACTTCTATTTATATATCTAAGCTGCGTAGTGATACGTCTAATTATCCTGAAAAAATAACTGTTAAAAATGTAAAACTAATAATGATATATAAATTGAAAATTTATTTTCTCTAACACGTTTCAAGTTTCTGCGAGTTGTCGGTCGAGAGGCATATATTTAAATGAATATAAAGTATTTGCCTCGTTCACAATGAATGTGGAGAATTAAAATTGCAATGTTATAGCATACGTAAGAAGAAAATAAATTTAAGCATGCAATGAATAACTTTGTCATCATAATTTTAAATTGGGATTCAAATATCGATAAATTCATATATAAAAGTGATTAAGAGCATGATATCATTTACTTTTGACGATAGTCATAAAAAATATCTTACCAACACTGTCTGGACCTTCCCTAACTTTCACGACAATTTCTCCAACGCCGTCGAGGGCGAACTTTGGCGGTGAATTGGCACTTGCTGTAAAGAAAATGTGAAGACAAAACAATATAATTATTTCTATACTATTATTCTCTCACAATTCTAAGCCATATAACTAATATGCAATTATCATACCTGGTGGTATCCTGTAAATTCCCAATACCAGAAGAAAAACCACCCTCATCACCTGTGCACTCTGCATAATACCATCGTAGTGCCTACCGCCAAATCCCGTTGATCTAAAAAAAAATTCGAGACCACATGAATCCCAAGTATTGCCAACCGAATAAAAACTACATCATAAAATATAAGGAGATAGATTAAAAACGTGTGGTTTTACAAGGTGAGCAGAAGTTCGATAGAAATTTAGCTGCTGCTACTGCAATAATAATTTATATGCGAATATTAAAGATAAAGGGAAAAGGGCATTACTAATGCACGGAATCACGTTATATTATACATGCAATTATACTACATTACGTGTGGAAGTTTTTCACCCTGTGCAACGTTTGCATTTCATTTTTTTTTTATATCTAGCAAGGGTCCAGACTCTAGAATTATTTTTCACCATTTAGTACGAAAATAGGTATAATTAAACATCCTGAATCAGTCAGACTCGACGTCCATATTCCAAACATAAAGGTACGTGTGGAAAATATAATTTTATGAAATAATTAGAAAACTATCCCTATTAACTAATAGGAATAGCAAACGAACGACTGCGCCATTTATTAATTCTCGATTACTAGACCCATATGATTACATGAAAGCTTTGAGACTAAACATTCATTAATTTCTTTAAAAGTTAGCATGAACTTAAGATATTAACAAAACCAGATTTGCAATGGGTAAAAAATATTTTTTTATTTGTTTCAGATCATGTGTTACATATAAATACCAAAATTATGCATCGAGTATTTATAACTATTTAAAATACAATAATAAGAATAATTTGATTAACATCACATATGTTAAACCCAGTGAATTAAATAACTTATTTAGCATTATACATAATATTCAAATAATAATTCTATATATTACATTTGCGGTTTAACTTCAAATATCATTTAATTTCATTAACGTTAGTATACTGAACACTTTTGTCTTTGTACATCACGCCCCACGTGTATTCCTTTTTTTCACGAATATTTTATTATATTAAAACATTATTTTATTAAAATGAAACAGGTAAGAGTAAGAAATAAATTTATTCGATCTATATACACTTATTGTTGATACATCTGTTTCGATATCATTCTAATGTTACAACTGAGATCTTTGACAGTTTCAAAAAGGATACTCCATTTAATCATCACGCAGGCTTTAATGGCATCTGTTTCGATAAATTATATGGCATGCTTTTTTAATTTGGTAACTGCCACTATGATACGGGCTACTGAGCAAAAATGGCGAAAAGTCACTGTGTTTATAATAAATAAAAAAGAATCATGGCCATTATCATTACGGCTCCATTCGAACGTCGTGAATTATATACAAAACAATAAGAGCCGTACATACGAGTAGAACAAAACTTATCTAGCCATAATTTATGTAATTGAATGGGGAAAGTTTTTTCAAAGCCTTCAAGTTACAATATACGAATCGTGCTGAATTGGCAATATTAGAAAGGAAAAAACAAACCTCTAATAGGGTTATTCCAACTATGCATTCCAGTCGGCCCTCAATCAACGACCGGCGACATTAGGTCCCAATTACAATAGTCATTAGTGTCCATCTGCCGTGTATTGTGTGTCGGGGCCCCGTCGGGCCCTCGGGCCCCGACAATGCATAAGGTGTCAAAGCCGCTTAATAAGACTTTTTTCTACAAGAGGTCATCGCATCTTTAATTTCAATCTTGGCTGACAAGGATCTCATAGCGAGAACTAACCCTCAGGGGTCAACTATAGTAAACAAATAAATTATATCTCCACTGACATAGTTTACTATTCTGGAAACGAATCTTCATAATGGTTGTATCATGGGTGTACCAGCTAAGCGTTTTGCAAAGAAGGCAATAAAATATCGAATTTAATAGCTCCCTTTTTGCTAATTGAAAGTGGGGAATAATGCAGTTTGATTATTCGTATCTTTCGAAGTAACTGAATAATTTATGACTTCTAAAGAAGAAACCGTGGATGATATTAAAATATAGCTATTTGTAAGAGATTTTGTCTCAACTATGTTAAATCTATCTCTTTACTATATCAATCCTCTCTCTCCCTCTTAACTATATCAAATATCTTTCTCTTTTAACTATATCAAAATCTGCCTAAACTATATCAAATCTATATCCCTTAACTATATCAAAACCTTATATTAACTACGCCGCGCATCTAATACATATAAGAAACAATTCATATTTTATGTTAGAAACTAAATTTCATGCTTGCAAAATGTTTATGTGTTGATGATGATACGATGATGTACCTTGACGAATAAAGATTAAATAAAACAAATGAAATACATAATATAAATTTTGGTTAAGAAAGGATTATATGTGTCGTTTAAAATAGAAAAAAAATCAGCCTTCGACATTTAAATTGTCCCACCATCCATTAAAATTGTTCTCTAGTTGGATCACTTTTAATATCAATTTCAGTATAAATAAATATTTTATTTTTTTTTATATCCAAACTACCAATTTTACTAAACTAATATTCATGTGTATAAATATTTTCAATGGGTATTTTAGTTTCTAAGTTCCTCGCAATTTTGCGAGAATCATCTCATTTGTATAATTTAACGTATTAGATAACAAATACTTGTATAATAATACAATAAAACTCCCATTTTTCATATACACTCACGAAGCAGGAAAAAAGAGGGGAACATCATTGTGAAAGGGGTTTTTCCTGGAGAAATTTTATCTGATCGTAACCACAAGGTGTCCAGTAAGAGAAGTTTTATTGTACATGCTATAGAATAATTATCACTTTTGACGACACTACTCGATATATTAAATAATTAAAATTAAATACTTTGTGTGTTTTTTAAGAAGACCAGTATATGCCTTATTCGAAATATTATCAAGTTTTTCACTGTTGAACACAAATTATATGCCAAAATAACGTTGTATTTAGTTTAAATTATATGTAATATATACAACGTTAAACAGTGTTTGTAAGCAAATTCATCTAAAATAACGAAAAATAGTTTAACCTAGCTCATCCAAGTGATAATTTGGAACTTATTTTTTTTTAAATAACGATATGTTTAATCGTTTTAACAAGATTATAGTAACTCTCTTTTCAATGAAATGTGGCATTGCTACTTAAATTATATAGATTTAATGCGCATATTTAAGCATGGATTTTTTTAATGGGAAAATTAAAATCTTCACTTTTTGAAATTAATGAAAGCTATCGTTCGCGTCTACCAAAAGATTAGTTGCATTTGCACAGATGCGATTTTTAAAACAAAATTAACCACCCAGTTCTTGAACTTGGCATCGACCTTTCCTTGGAAATTAAGAAACATTTCCGCTCTCGCATTTAACACATAGTGACAATTACAATATACACTACCGATCATTAATTTCAATACACTCCTTGTTTGAGTTTTTCAAAGAAATGCTCTAACAAATTCTTTAACAGAATATAATATTTTATTCAAGAAAAGAAACATAATTTCATTACGTAATTTACCATACACAACAGACTTTTGTCTTCAATCCTCCCTTCAGCAAAGTAACCCTTTTAGAAGCGATGACAGCCGCACACAGTTGGCGTACTCTATTGGTTGGCTTGTCCAAAATCTCGGATCCATTGTTATTCCAATTGCAGTTAATCGCCTCCCACAGTTGACTTTGGCTTGTAATATTTATATCTCTGATGCATCTGTCCAAATGACCTCAAAGTAGTTCAATAAGGTTGCAGTCTGAAGTTTGAGGCTGCCAAACCATATCTTGGAGTAGTTGTTTTGATTTAACGGTTTCTACATCAATGTGAACTATGTTTCGGGGCGTTGTCTTGTTGTAGTATGAATCCACAACCAATACAACGAGTGCCAAAGGAAACAGCATGCCGCACAAGGATGTTGTGGTACCTTTTGGAACAATGATCCCATCTATTTTTACAAGATCACCAACTTCGCCACCACCAAAACTTCCCCAAACCATGAGAGAATCCCCTCCATGCTTGGTAGTAAGCTGTATACAAACGGATAACCTGCGCTGACCCACAGTTCAACGAACAAACTGACCCCTCTGAGAACCAAATATTTCGAATTTCGATTCGTCAGTGATAAGTACCTTTTTCCACTGATCAAGGGTCCAGTCTTTGTGTTCTATAGTCCCTTTAAGCCTTCTCCTTTTATTAATCAACTGTCGAAGTGGTTTTCTTGCTGCTACACAGCCCTTGACCTACCACAGTGGCTTGAAGGTGACGTATGATTGTAGATATTTATACGCTAATTTCTCGTGTTTCCGTCACTTGAGCACGAATTTGATGGACTGTTTTGAACCTATTTCTTTTGGATGTGACTTTAATAAACTTATCTTCCTGTTTTGAAGATTTTCAAAGCTACCCAGGGCGTGAACGGTCGAAAACACTCTTGGTATCAGCATGCCTCTTTAAGAGTGTATACTGTACCCCACCAGGGGAAACTTTCTGTAACCAAACAATATCCTGCAAGCTATGACCTGCTTGCTTTAGAGCAACAATCGTAGAACGTTTTTCAATCGATAACTCTTTTCTAGGAGATATACATAAACAAAATTAGCACTCTTTTTCTAAATGGTAAAGTAATCACTACATAAAAGGTTCTTTATACAAGTCGAACACTACGCAGATTAAATTAAGAAACAATTTTTATCAACGTTTTTTAGGCGTAGTAATAGTAACGCCGATGTTATGGCATGGTTAGATGGTGAAACGTTCATCATCTAACCATGCCATAACATCGGCATTACTATTACTACGCCTAAAAAACGTTGATAAAAATTGTTTCTTAATAGAAGGTTCTATTACGCAGTTTTGCTTTATTGTCCGAGTTTGCTTTATAACTGAGAATGCGCACATTCAACTAATATAATGCCGAACAACTTATGCCACTCATATGAAGAGGCGTATCCAGGGGCGTTTTGGGGTTGTAACCCCCATCGCAATGAAATTTTGTATATTTAACATAGGAATATATGAGTTGTAGCTCTGTAACCTCTCCCATTAAGCCTATAACCCCCTTATGAACTTTCTGCCTACGCCACTGCTCATATGTATTTTGCATAGTACGATGCAGGGTTCAAATGATTAAATACACTTTTCTCTAAAATTTCGTTTTTGTGCAACACGTCAAAAATAGATTTTTACTCTTTTATTTACAACCAATGTCTGATACAAAATTGAAGAGAATCAGCTTTATAAATATTATGTTAGCTATGTAAATATTACATAGAATTTACCATATTGCGTTTGCTTTTGGTGGAAAATTTAGAAAAAAACAACGGAAGTGCATTGAAATTTATGATTGGTAGTCTATGTGGTATTCTTAGCAAGCGCTATGCCGTAACATCAAAAATAGAATTGAAGATGGGTAGAAAAGACTGATAGAAAAGGTTCAAGAGTTCGCATGAGATGTCCTTCGTTGAATATGGCTATCGCTCAAACCCTAATAGCTATTCAGAATGCACTGAGATACTAAGAAACAAAAACCAGATCTTATCCTCTAACTATAATTATTCTTCAATTCAGGAACTTTGTTTTTTAATGACTATATGTTATGTATCACTGATCAAGCACCACCGTATAATGCATATAACCAAAAGGTAAGTCGAATATGGCTCAAGTGAAAAAAAGAGGGTCTTCGCAGAAATGCGAAGCCAAATTACAAATAACTTTATTAACATGCGTATCGGAGCGTTAAGGGACAACTCAGAATATACGATGCAAGAAGTGGCCATCTCTAATTTCGGTTTTTTTTTCGCACAGGGTCCAAATTTTCTGGAAATAAGATTGTGCTGACCTGAATACTAATGGCAACATTCTTCTGCGAGTTCATAAATGCAGCTAAATTAAAAAGGCAAATGTGGTAGAATTGAGGTATTCGTATGCTAATTTTGCACAATGTTTAACTTCGTAACTTAAATTATCTCGGTTTTTAGAAATACCTTGAATAAAATAAGGCGGTTTAAAAGCCTTATTGAAGAGAAACACTACTCAGATTTCGCACTGTATGAACGAATAAACAAATGCTAACAAAAATCGGGGTCTTTGAAGTAAAGTACAATAGAAAAAGTTCAGTATATGTTATATGAACTTTTCCATACAAAACGTAAGTTAAAACTAAACAATGATTTTTAAATAATTTATATAATTTTGGGGCATTTAACTTCATTTCAATTCACATTAATTCGCCTCATAATTTAGAATATCTACTTGCCATTTTTCAACTGCACGATTGGAATGTATCTTGTAACTCAAATAATTTTTTTTAAATCATGAATTTTAGTTCCTTGATATTTGAAACACATCTTATACCAATAATTACAGACTTAAACGTAACATTTCATATAATAAAATAGCGCATTAATGTCACCAAGTTTTGCGTTCACTAGTTGTAAATTTAATAACTTTAATTTTCAATGTTCCAGGTTGATTAATTTAAGAAGCTAAATATAGCCAAAGCTCTGTACCCTATTAATAACTGTGCATTTCTAAAATAACATAAAAAGATCAAAGAAAATAACCTTACATTTATATAAACTACGAGTTGAGTAATTGACTTCAAAGAAATTTTTGTTCGATTACATATAATTTAATACACAACTGCAACAAATTTATACTCAGCAGTATGCATATAGTAACAACATATAGTTACATAAAAATCCTAAACAGAAATGGTTTCTAATTCAAGAATAGAGTGCAGAAGTATATAAGTAGAAAAGGCAGTTATTGAGAGATATGCTATCATGGTTTAAAACGATCCCATTAGGTTACTTTTATCTCAAAATAGTCCCATTAAAATAGCTCGGAAATGTTTAAAGTCTGAAGGAAAAAGAAATCGTGATATAAATCCATTCTGCAACAGAGTAGCCGTTAAATCCCTCCGGCTATAGTTCCATTGTGGAAGAGAAACTTAGCGAAGTCGTAATTTGCCAATTCATCTCCATTGTCAACGGGTCTTGGAATGTGAACGACTGCTGAAAATATTGAACACACAAAGTGTTTTCCATCTCGTTCTAGGAATATTCAAAGAATCGGATGACTGCGCAAAATAATGATAGAACGGGAAAAGGGTTATTTCATACAGTACTATCCAAAGCATATTTACATAATTGGAAGTTTGATGGGAGCAATCTTGCTTAAACGTCATAACTTCGCTTTTACGAGCAATTCTAAACGTGTTATTGAGAATAAGGTAATCGAAATCTGTTTTACATAGTCTGGGTTTGAAAATATCATACACAACTTTTTTTATCAACGATAAAAGATATTATACATATAATATTACGTCACTTAACTAACTGATTCGACGTATATAACGACATATTTATGAATGGTACTGAATTTAAAACGATTAACAAGCAATATAATTAAAAGTAAAATAACAGTGATTGGTATGTGTATAGTATGTATATAATCGTTTTACATGTTTATAGAAAGTTTTAAAAAATGATTTTCACAGTTTTTTAAGAAATAATTTTCATAATTTTTCTACACAATTTTAAACATTTTAGAACAAATTATTCGCACAATTTTAACCTAATAAACTAATTTTATACAATATTTAAATAATATATATATACAGGTTTTTACACAATTTTTAACAATGCGAACACGACTCTTCATCAGGGTGCTGTATCATGTTCATATTGTCAAGTGTTTGCCTTTTCTGAGACATTCGCAGCACCAACGTGTTTCCCTATTTTAAAACCATCGTCAACTGAAAATGCAACTGTAAACAACACTGTCAACTGTGTTCATATAAAACGATTTTATAGTACGTTATGTTGATTTTCGGCAGACTACTGGCGCCAAAATCTGCATAATTTGCACGTTGTCTGAATTGGTTATGTAAGTCTAATTCTATACTTTCTTGATTATATATATATATATCATAAAAACACTTTGTGTCCTCTCTAGTAACCTATATATAATAACGCCCTCAAAAAATATTTATGCTTGAAATCTTCGTTATGATCTTACTAAACATTAAAATTACAACACCTAAAAAAACTGCAAATTTCGTTCCTCCACCATTGTATAGATTTTCAAGGCATTCCAGTCGCAGTCTATTTTCAAGGTAATAATATCAAATATTCGGCTATTATTATTATTCACTATTATTCGAACTTTGCACGATTTGTTTTTCTTCTTACTCCAATGATCTCCATATATTTTTGATAGTCACGTCTTTCATTGCCGTCCAAGATCAATTTGTTGATTAATACTATTCTCAACTATCCTCACATGCATTTTAAATATTTAAATACATAAATTTAGTTCTCTTATATATTCCTTTCTGCTAATTTATTTCTCATATATGAGGCAGGGGTGCTCTGGCCCGCGGACAGCCCTTCCTAACGTTATAGCAAGTTAATGATGTGAGAATAACTCCATATGCACATCGAACCCAATTTTATGAAAATAAATTTTACTTAAAAACTACATATTATTTTTGTAAGTTTTATAATAGCTATTAAATGAATGCCGCTTTAGTATTTCATTGATTACAAACGAAGTTATTTTGAATCCACTCGGCTAGGTTCCTTTACCTAAACTGGGCATGTTCAAATACCGCGCATCGTTTTATGGCGTGAAAATCGAGTTAAGCTTTTCGATCTCGTTTCTGATAACTTCTAATAATCTTATAGTAGTCTCAGATACGTAGAGTATAGTAGTATAAATAGTCTTAGTCTGTATAGTAGTCTTAGACACGTAGCCTTAGAGGCTTAAAATAGTCTTAAAGACTTATAGTAGTCTTAGAGAGTTATAGTAGTTTTGGGAAGTTAAATTCAGAAAAAGGAGATAGGTAGAAACAAAATACGAAATTATATGTAAATTTATATTGGAGCAGTGGTTCTTTAACTTTCCTAGACAGCGGACCCCCTTCAGAGTTCACTCACCCTCGCGGACCCCCAAGAATTAACTCAAAGTTTAAAGCCCGGAATTTGCATCATACATATTTATTTCTAGTGTTTCATCACTGATTTTCACCATTTGAGGAAGGAATTTTTCGTCCCCTCATAATTTATTTTTAGCATTAAAGAGTAAATGCTCGTGTCTTAGTATTTTTCCGAACTTTTGTGGAACACTGGGAGGATCTCGCGGACCCCCCTGATATGGTCCCGAGGACCCCTGGACGTTCACGGACCGCAGTTGAAGAACCGCTGTTCTGCAGGACTGAGGGCGTCTTAGGTGGAATCTTTGGAACATAAGGGATGCATATTTTGTCTTTTGGATGGAAAGATTATTTATTAGAGAGAGAGAGAGAGAGAGAGAGAGAGTGTGAGGGCAAGTTCTGTGGGTATTTTCAAAAAGCTCGGTCATTAGTTTTATCAAGAGTAGCTCAGTCAATGATGGTCTAGGATTGTAGCTACAGTGCATTGCAATTTCCCCGACTGTATTTGAATTATTTTAAAAATGCTTATTTAGTTGATGAAA
Organism: Dysdera silvatica; assembly: GCA_006491805.2. Taxonomy (NCBI): domain Eukaryota; kingdom Metazoa; phylum Arthropoda; class Arachnida; order Araneae; family Dysderidae; genus Dysdera; species Dysdera silvatica. Next base: position 91,894,130 of record QLNU02015360.1, on the reverse strand, counting down.
ATTATAACTATAAAATAATAAATAACTATAAATATAAACATAAAATTATAAATAAAAAAAGGTAAAGTGTACTAATTCTTTTGACCGTGTGGATAGGCAGATAGAAAATGAGGAGGAAAGCGCATCGAATTTGTTGTAACTTTAGATAAACACTATTACCGAAATTTGTTGATGTTTTCTCAGTTAGTAAAATCCAGGAGAAGTATCGAACTGTTGATTTCCTCTTAGAAATAATGGGAATTTGACTATAAGTTTTCATTCTCAAACGCACAAATTATTGAAAATGTCAACTCACTTCTCTACTCAATTTTTTTAAGCATTTTACATTTTCTCTAAAGAAAATACTGTGATTAATGACCAATTACTACACAATAAAATATAGCTTATTCGGAAGTACCATTTTCGCTTTATGTCAAGTGACAATATCACAAGCCCACAGAATTCATCATAATAAACAAATTTGTAATCTACGCGTTGGCAATACTGGCCTGTTTTGCCAACGGATAGGAGGTATTTCGTACTAAAGTAGATACCACGAACTATCGAAATAGTGCCGCTAACGTGCTTTAAATTCAATTTAACTGCCCCCGAATTCGTAAAATCAATTATTATATTAATATATATATATTTATATAATAATATATTTTGAATTGTGCACTTTGAGACAGATCACAGTTTACTGTTGATTTTAAGTCCCCCACAGTTGAATGTTCCTATCTTAATCTCTACGCTTCGTTTTCCATTCTGACTAAATACATAAAATTGAAATTTCACGTATTACAGAGGAATTTCGCGGAAAATTAATGAAATTAGGTTTTCTCGAACACCTACATTCTATAACTTAATCCAGAGTTCTAGATTAAGCCATAAACAATTGGTGTTCCAAAAATGTAAACTCGTTAAACCCGCGAATCTGCCGTAAAATTTACAAATACAAGTACGAAGATAAAGGCATCGCCCGCTGTGACTGAAGGGTCCAGTTGCTAGGACGTTTGAGTTCTAACCAAGAAGTCACTAGTTCGATTCCAGCCTAGAACGAAACTGTTTTCTTTATGACCCGCTTCCCTAAAATACCGCCCACTGCGACTCTGTATGTTAAACGTTTGTGTGGTAATTTTCCGTCACTGAGAAGAGCAATAATGTTTAAATTTTTGTATTAATGGATCAAAGAGTCCATGAGAGCCATTGAACGTTGGTGTCTGAAAAATCTAATCTCACATAAAATTATAAAGGGAAATATGCTTTATAACCAAACACAGACGAAAGAAGTGACACTTTATGCAAAAATAACAAAATATAGGCAATCATTATTGTTTTCTCACTCATTCTTAAAAACACACGAACGGTAATCAGCTTCCTGAGACAGAATATTTTACCTTTAGCTAAATGTCATCTAAGTACACCAAAATTGGTTTCCTGTGCGAAATCAGAAAGCGAAAATCAAATTACCATTTACCTATTGAATATGCGTATGTGATTATGATTCATATTATTATGATTCATACGTTAACGATCGATGGTAGACTAAATTGCGCCCATGCATTTCAATGAGCCTACTTACAATTTGAAATTCAAGGTTGTAAACACGACACAGGATGTGTTTTAAAATTCTGATGAAGAAAACCAGCATACCGTTTCTTTTTAAATAAAATAACCAATTTGCCTATTGATATGGCTGGAGCATGAAAAGTTCAGCAACCGTTCCTGCTTCTCATTATAGACTAATGATGCAGGGTATCCGCCTCTGTACTCACTGTAGCTATTTATTTAATGTGGAACTTTATAATTCCTTAAGTAGTTGTAGTTCTTCATCAAGCGATGTATTCAAACTGAATATCTAATTAACGTAATCATGGATACACAAAGGTTTTGGGTAAGTTGGGCATTTGATCACTCCTATAGTTTAGAATTCATAATAAATCTGATTAGCTTTCGGGAATACGTGTACTAAAAATCTCACAACGATGTACCTGAGAAAATTTTGTCTCTTAAATATTCGTTTCACCACACTTTAAAAATTTGATAGCTTGATGTTAAAACATGGCTTTTGACAGGATTTTCATTATTTTGAACAGAAACAAATATTTTAATTAGTTTATTTTTCTGAAAAGAAAAACAATGTGCCATGGATACGCGTAGTGTACTTCATAGATACTTACCCGATTTTAGAGATAAGAGTTTTATGCTATACAAAGCGAAGAATGTGCATCGTAGAATAACAATAAAATCCATTCATGCTAGTTTAAAAAGTATTTAAGCTAATTTAATTCGTTTAGGTGAAAGGATGAAAATGTACAGGAAACGTACAATGTATTTCTAAGACACAAGAGGGCGTTACAATAAGCTCATGATGTATTGTACATATTGTACCATAAGAACCACTCATAAGAAAGGACAAGAGAATAGGGAAGAATAGCTGAAGCCCCTTTCCCTGATATCCACTGTTGACCAGCTGCTCTACTTTCTAAGATTCAAGTGTACTTATTAAATACAGTGCGTTCCCAGTAGTAAAATAAGACATAAACCACGCAGAGACCAAATACAGCTTGCTTCTAAAAAAAAAGTGTTGACGGAGTCACGAACAAACGTTACTTACCTTATTACAATTTCCTCGTATCATTTTTTTATTACATTCAATTTAAGTTAAAAGTAAACGCCATTAAAGTAACTTTAAAATTTACATGCTATTTGTTCTTGCCTTACTTTTAGATAAGATTATAACGGGAAAAGATGTAGCTTTAAAGCTTATGAATAAAACGTAAAAAAAAAATCATATTTGTCACATCGGAAGGTACAGCTGTCTTCTATGAAATTTGTTACAAATATATCCTTTATGTAAATAGATTTAATAATATTTTATATCTAAAATAATAAATATATAATACAAAAAATGCCTAAATAATAATTCAGTATGAATAAATTCAATTTATATTTCGACATCAAGGCACACATGCACATTTGGTTTCCTGCTTTAAAGTAAAACACCTTTGAAGGAACGTGAAAGTTCAAAACACATTCAGACTAGTTTTCTTAATTCGATTAAGGCGAGAAAATGTGAAAAATTATTCAATTCAGATTCAAAGGATCATTAATAAGTGTGAGGTCAAAGGCAATGCGTATTGAATGGTATCTCATCTCAGCGAGCATCGTGATAGGTTCATCACGGCCTAATGACACAACTTATCGACCTCCATTGCGAACCGGATTTTTCTTTCCTCGCATGTAACCTTTGCCAGCGTACGAAAAAAGAAAGGCCAACGTCCACTGAAGTTGCTCAAGGGTCATTCGCTCCAGATCGATTTCTTCAAAGTAAAATCGCCGTTCAGGAACGTATGAACGTGAGTTAAGATCTCGGCCTAATCAACGAGGAATAGAGCTCATCACTCACGCTCATTTTGAATAAGTGGGTATCTCCTTCATCGCAAAACAATCAACAAAAAAATAATCGCATCCGCAATCAATTGGTCCTGCTGCGTGCCCATTCGTGCTGATCAGGCCAGTAAAATTACGGTACATATTCGGTGTACCTTTTTTTTTTTTCATTTGTAGCGGTTTTTAGGGATCGTAGATGTCTATCAAGGATTCTATTGTGTTTCACTTCTTGCGTGTTGTTCCTTAATGGTAAATTCTTTTTCGAGGCTATGCTTAGATAATAAAACTGCTGCAAAAAGACTGCATTTTTAAACCACCACCGTTAATACCATCATCTTCTGCATTATTCGAGAGCCTTTTTACCGCAACGCCAGCCTACCACAGCACAGTTTTGATGACCAATGGCGTCCAAAATTATATGCCTTGACTGCCAAATTTTTAACGCATTCTTGTTTCTTGTTTTGGATCTCGAAGTCGCCTCCAGCAATAAAGAGTCTTCCTCACGGCATCCTCAACTCAACAGTTAGATACTCCCCAACCGTTGGCCATTGAATTATGCCCACAAGGTCCATGTCCGGCAAGCTACTTTTAATTGCAGGCATACTCACGACTTCTTGACGCTACCTTGCATTGATCTGTTTTCGCTAACCACTAACCGGGTCGTTTAAGAGCAGTCACGACGTGCAGAGTCGTGGAGTAAAAAACTTAACTCTTGTCTTCATTCAATTCATAACAAAAGCCGTACAAGGAATCCATTTTTCACCAAAGGGGTGTTCCTATCTTCTAAAGAACACAGAGCTCTCCCCGTTCTTCTGAACTCATATATTTCCATTCCATTCCATTCATTCAAATTAAAGAAAAGCTTAGCATGACATACTGTTTGATTTATATATATATTGAACACACACAGTACTCATTATTTTTTACTCAATGCAAAGCAATTTGTAACCATTGAAAACTTTTCACGTATCATATTTAAGAATCTAGAAAAAATAGAAAGAATTGCATAAAAGTACAAGCTTTACGTGCCTTCCAATTCATAGGCAAATTAAGTCATTGGAGTAACGTGTTACTTGTAACAGTTACTTTTTCTGGATAACACTGAGTAACGCCGTTAGATTTTTAAGAAAATAACTCTAACTTAGTTACTTTTCAGTGGTAACAGATTAACGGAAAATTTCGTGATCTCTCCCTTATTTCACAGTCGCATCACCCCGACTAAGAGTAACCTTTCAAGTCTACACAACATGCTTATCTTAGAGCCTTTACAAACCCTATCAATTTGCCTCCATATGCAACAATCGTACGTCCCACACACGTGCAACGGTTGCAATTATTGTTTCCTGCCCTCCCCCTTTTATCCGTCCATTGTGATCCTAAACCCTTCATCCCTCTCTTTTGTATTATTTATGAAATAATAACCAATGAGCTTAAAGCAATTTAGCCCGCTTGCAAGAACATTACATGGTATTTACATCGGTATTACATAAGTTTAGTAACCCGAAGAAGTTATTTATTAATTTAAGTATAACACTAGATAACTAATTTTATTGTTTACACTTGAAACTTCTAAAAGTAACTGTAGCAGTACTGTTACAATTACTATAGAAGCAACTGTAACGCAAACTAATTACTTTAAAATATAAGTAACTTTAACTGTAACACAGTAACTTTTAGAATACAGTAACTGCAATTGTAACACAGTTACTTTTTAGAAGTAACTCTATAATGACTGGGCAAATTCCTCGGGAAAATAAAGCAGCTGTAAAAAAAAGACCGGAGAAATGATAGTAGCTTAAAATTTTTCTATTAAACGCAGATCTTAAATGTGAAGAACTTTATTTATGAAAAAGTCTATAAAACAGATTATCTAATGAGAGTAAAAGAAATTTTTTAAAGCACAGTGATTTTTAAATATCGTATAAAAAGTTCAATGTATATATATATTTTGCATACACAAGGTTGGCCAAATTAGGTGTAAAGTATATGTTGGATAATGGTAGTAAATAGTTATGCTACACTTTTAAATAATAGTTTGTTTTATTGTTATTCATAACAGTTAAATAAATTCTATGCACATTTTATTATTGGTTCTTCCCAGACATTTTGACAGTACTTAATTATTTAACGTACAGTTGAATCTCTTAAGTGCTCAATCAACATTTGAATATGCATCTAATCTATCCAAAACACCTTAACACACGGTTCAACACAAACTGCGGTCTGAATTAATGAAAAGAATAAAAAATAATTACTTCATTACTCTATAATGACATTTGGTCCATCCTGTATATACTTTAGCCCTTTCATAACCTCTTCACGTATACAACGTGGGCGTGGAATCCGATAAATGGAGAGCCCTTCTGGGCTTGATTAATAATACCAAGAGCGCCTCAGGGTACTTTATGTTGAAGACCGTCCATAGTTTCCTGTGTGAAACCTAGCGTGGTACCATATCCATTGGAAAGCTTTTCGCTTCGTGAGAATAACCTTATTCCATACTCAACGATGGTACCCTTTTCCAAAGACGCGGCAATTCATAGAAAGAGTAATATTGAAAACCCAATGCGAGAAGGTGGGAATTGAAGGGAGGGAATTACCGTTGCAAAACTATAGCGGAGATCCGACGTTTGCTAAAATGGCTCTCACAAACGATTACTGCAAAAAGCGTAGGAAGATTTCCCACGGTTCTGTCATTTGGCAAGCAATTTTGTCTCCTTATCCAACTTTTGCTCCATAAACCGTCATTCTCTGAAGCGTGGAGTCGGTAATTTCCCAAACGTGTCTCGAGTCGACGCCAGGTAACACTAAATTTCTCCACTTTTTGAGCACGTTAGTGACTGACGAAGGGTAAAAGGGGAAAACCCTTCGGCGTCGAAGCTCGGGATGAGGTCACACATTCAGCAATATGATTTTCTTCGTGAAAGGAAATGTACAGCGATACATTAAAAAAAAAATATAGTATTCTCTCCATTTTCTTCTCTTTATTTTCACATATTGAGTTCAAAGACCTTTATATCGCTTTCAAATAAAAAGATGTAATAAAACTCACGTTTTTATTCATATGCTTCTACAATTGTACTAGTGTCATAATAAAGGGTTCAAAGAGATAAAGAGAAACTAGACTCTTACGTTGGAGTTTATCTAGTTGGAAAATTTGTTATACGTCCACGTGGTATTAAAATTATTTAAAGTTAACTTTTACAACAGTGTGCAAAGCACTTTTTCTTTCTTCCAAATAAATAACGTTAAGTATAAATTGGTTGCATTTTTTCTATAGCTGACAAATACTCCTGAAGCAATATGATTATGAGCAGGGTTTGACCAATCCGGTTGCCATTGACGGCTAGATTTTTTGCAGTGGGTGAATAGAAAATTTTAGCTATTATTCAAAATATCGAAATATGTTATATTAGCTTTGCTTTGTGTTTAGAATATATAGTACTCCTACTTTAGAAGTGACACAACTCAAAATTTGTCGATTTGAGTTTTGAGCAGTTTTAAATTGCATAGCACCATATAAACTATTGTGAAACAAGCTGCGTTCATACATTTCTCGTGGAAACTATTGGAAGGGTAGATGCGCCATTTCTTCTGAAAGTAGGTATGACGTTATTTATCTGAATGACGTTTTCAGCTAGAATTTGCAAATTTTTGGGTTGTGTCGTTTCTGAAGCTGGGGTGTGATATGTTGAACTTTAATTGTTTTCTTTTCAGTCTGACGAGTATCTGTCTGTCTGTTGTCTAGCTAGCTAATTGTCTGTTTATGCATATGTGTATATATATATATATATATATATATATATGAGATAATTGAAGATCCCAATAAAATGCCAGGATACCAGTAACCCAGCGAAATACCGACCCATTACGTGCCTTAACACCCTGTACAAGATACTCACGGGGTGCATCTCTGAAAAAATAAGCCGGCACAGCGAAAGCAACAACTTAATGACGGAAGAACAAAAGGGATGCCAGAAAGGGACTCTGGGATGTAAAGAGCAGCTTACCATCGACTCAGTTATCCTGGAACAAGCAAGAAAACAAAAGCGAAAACTCAACACCGCATACATAGACTACAAGAAGGCTTTCGACTCTGTTCCGCACTCGTGGCTCCTTGAAATACTCAGCATATACAAAGTGCATCCCTCAATCATCCGATTCCTACAGAGCAGCATGAAACAATGGAGAACCCGGTTACAGCTAAACACGCCAGACAGTAAAATCGAAACGGCCGAGATCCCCATCCGGCGCGGAATCTTTCAAGGAGACGCACTAAGCCCCCAGTGGTTCTGCTTGGCGTTAAACCCCTTGTCAAGGATGCTGAACACAAGTAAATACGGATACATGCTGAAGAAAGACAAGAGAAACCTACATAAAGTCTCCCACCTCATGTACGTAGATGACATCAAGCTATACGCGCCAACCATCACCCAACTCCGACAACTCATCAGTATAACAGAGACATTCTCCAAGGACATAGGAATGGAATTCGGCCTCGATAAGTGCAAAATACAGAAGAATAGCAAAGAAGATTTACCAGGCATCGAACTCGAAGACGGGAGACTACTGAAGACCTTGGACGAGGGCGAAACCTACAAATACCTAGGGATAATGCAAAAACGGCAGCAGGAGCACAAGACCCAAACACCTACATTGAAATACAAAAAGCCACAATCCTAAACACGTGTCACATTGTCAGGAAGTTTCTAGACATGGCACATTAAGAAGTGATGTAAAAAGAGGCTTGGGAACATGGCGCTCTGCCCGTCCCAAAGCCTGTTTCCGCCAAGAATGGGCGAGGAAAACTTTTTATATATATATATATATATATATATTGGTTATTATTTATTATATGGTCATTGCAGGGTTCGGATAAGAGTCTATCCATTGAAATGCTGTGGGTCTAAGTTTTATTAAGTGGTGCCAGGGATGGACTGGGCCGCCGGCCAACTGGCCACCGGGCCGATGCGCCCTCATGGGCTATAGGACTCGCGCCCTCTGATAATCCAAGGTATGCGCCCTTTGAGAGGACCCAGTCCGCCCCCGAGTTTTGCTCCATGATTTCAACTTGGACGATAAAATATACTCAATAACTTCTTAGTGTTTGGGAATAGTTGGACTTATAGTTTTTCAGGAATTGATAAGCATAAAATTTAAGACCCGCAGCTTAAAACTAGCTTTTAGATAATACTCGCCATTATTTTATATCGCACTTAAATTAATAATAAAAAAATAAGAAGAAAATAATCACGTAAATTATCCAATGTATTTCGATATCATTTATAGCTTGGAAAATCCTTTTTTTGCCCCTTCGGGATGATAGCTTTACCGTTGAGAAAAAATGAAAGTCAACAATAGATGTCCAAAGGAACAGATAAATTTTTCCTTATATAATTCATGTTGGTTTATTTCATATTAGTACATGTTTACATATTAACATATTACGCTTTTTATACCTGTAATACAGTTAACATATTACAGTTGTCGTAGTACTCTTAGTACATTATAGTTATCATATTAGCATATCCACACACAAAATTTCACTAATAAATTTAAATATTTATTAAGGATACTAATGTAGTACTTAAAATTAAATCGAAAATTCAATTTTAAAATATAAATCCCAAGAATCGGACTTGGGTGGGTTTATTTTTAAGCTACGTGACGTGACGCACTGTTACGAATTTTTACCGCAAAATAAAGACTTCGTGTTTATTTGAATCTAAAGGTAAATTAAAATTTCCAATAAATATCCGGTATATAAGAGTTGCGTCGATTAATTTTGTGCTTTCAACAAAATGGGTAATTATATTTCTGTATAGAAATTTCGCAATCTCAAGACACCAGTGTAATATATACAGCAGCGAAACGTACGGATGTACTATTTATATCTCATGCTGACAATGCACACATCATCAATATTGATTAAGATGACGTGATTGAAGAGACTACAGTAGTCTGAAGATATGAGAAGAGGCAATTGTTTCCGTCCCCAGCCTTAAAAGGTTTTAAAATTTTGAAAAGCTACAGCATGAGATAGGAGGCAAATAGTAAAAATAATTCGTCAAATTCAAAATGAGAAATGAGATCAGTGCAAGAGTGACACGTAGTGATTATTAAGAAAAAACAAAATAAATTCATCGAACAATGCGAATAGAAAAAAAAAAAAATAAATTATTCACATCCCCATAGAAAAGGAAACTGTGGAAAAAAGAACTCTACCATTATTTTTGAAAGAGTCGAGACTCAAAACGACAACTCATTATCACAGCTTGTCACGTCGAAACAAATAAAAAAGATGCGCAAAATTAAAAAGCAGATAGAATGCAATAGTGGTCTGAAATAAAATGTCAGAAAGAAGAAAAAAACTGTGAAGACGTAACGGTAGGCCATGACAAGAAAATAAACGAGCATGGTACCAAAATCTCAAAGTTGATTTTTTAGTTTAAGACCATAAAGGAATAGAAAAAGGTGGCAAAGAACTGTTGAAAGGACAAAGCTCTTTTGTCCTTGTCAGGTCGCCATTCGCCTCCCAATGTCCCTAAGCAAAACTTTCCCTATCGGTCACGAACTAATCGATGGGAAGTCCATTTATCAGCAAACGAATTGCACGCTATTAAAGCCAACAAGCAAAGTAGCATTCCACTTTCCTTGTCTTCGTCCAGTGCCGATAAAATGATGACAAAATTGAGGGCATGATTTAGAAAACCTATAACGCTTAAAGCCACTTGCAAATATGTAGCATTTCCTTTTTTTTTCATGTTATAAACTGCTATATTTTATCCAAATTAAGCTGATATGTAACCTCGCAAAAAGGAATATGACCCCTTGCTATTACCTTATTACTTGCTATTACCTGTCATGAATTATATTGGCATAAATTATATAATAATAACATTAGATGGAGTTATATACATACATCACCCGTAACTAAGCTTTTGTTTTTTATTCATTATTAAACTAAATTAATGTTATTTATTTGTGTCAAATAAACAGGAATAACTTAATGCATGGTGAAAGCCATCTCAAGCCAAGTTTCCCTATCGAGTCAAATTTGCTACCACGATGCTTGTATTAATAAGGCTTTCACGATGAAATTATATGTGGTAAGAACGTTTAAACACTGGTATTAAAAATTAGATATTAGCAAGTTTAAAACCTTTCTTTTAACCAAACATTTAAAAAGAAGTTCAGTAATATATTAAAATAGAATTCGAAACACCAATAATGTGAGTCGTAAAGTGTAATATAACCCATGTACACTATATATCTTGAAAAGTTGCGAACACACTTCCACGTATTATATTTGGCTTCCAATATAGCCTAATAGTAAACATGTTTAGTTATAAACATCTCTTTGACTTCTCGCTTTGATAACTCTTTATAACGCTTATTTTATACGTTTTTGTGGCTATTTAGTACACGGCAATACATTTTTTAACTTAAGTATATGCACGTAAGTATAAATACCAAGGCTATGCAGAAGATGGGGTTTGGGGGATTAAATCCTCTCATTTAAACGATGTTAGTACAAATTCTTTATGAGAAAAAAAAACCAATTCTATCATCCCACATTTTCGTCAAATCCCCCTTTTTGAAATTCTGTGCACGTGCCTGATAGATACACACAAAATAACATAACAGTAAGATAAGTGTAAGGTAACTTAACAGGACATACACATAATGTGCTATCTACCTACTTGATAGATTTCATTCCTGTTTTCCATCGTATTCAGTTGAATTTCGATGCATACAGATTTATGATACAATATCTTAGGATTAATCTAGTTGAAAAGTCAACAGATTCAGCAAATATCATATCCATAATCCTAGTTCGGTAGGTATTTAAAACGTTACTTTCTAAGACAATGCAAAAGGTTATTAAAGACTGGCAGCTGTCAATTTTGGCTCCGTTGGCATGAAATAAAAATTATACTGTTGTGTTGCAAGGTAAATTTTCAAACTTTTCAAATCTAGCAATACCCCATTTTCCAACATGAGCACCTTCCCAAAGATTAGTTATACCTGGAACTATTTAACTTTGATGATGCAAAAGAGTTGAAATGTTTCCTGTATAATCTAATCACTGTCTGCCGAGGTTAGTTCATAATTTGAGTAAATTTTGTATTTCTTTTTAGAGGGCTTCTTGATGGCTTATTTATATTTGCAACTAAATCATCAGGAATTTAATATATTCAACAATATTCACGGAGCTTCAATAATTAATTTATATTGACAACTTTGTTACTAACTGTGTAAATTATTATATTTTGTGGTTATACTCAAAATAAATAAGTATACTTGGTATATCTGTGTGTATAAGCGATGCTGAAAACTAAAGATTAAAGTAATTCGCCGAATAAAGAATTAACAAACTATAAAATAATTAATAAACTAATAAAATAAATAAATAACAGAAAGAATTAATACACTAGTCACGGGCCGAGATTTTTGTTTTTAATATTTTGGTTTCTATACACAGATAAACAATAATATTATCACAAGAACTTGATGTCTTAACTTTAAAGATCCTATTTCTTTAATAAATATAGGATTAACCACAATAATAATAATAAATTTCCTAACCGGAATAATTTTGATAAATAGCCCTTTGTTCTTCGATTTGAAAAATAGTAAAAAAGTTAAAAGGAATATTTTAAACATACACATCACGAGACCGAAAAACGCGCTTAAAAATTAATTATATATTTAATCAAATTTACCATAATTTTTTGTCTTTGGTTTCTTTTAATAATGGTTAGCTATGCATAGAAATCGAAATAGCTCAATTAATATTAAATCAATCCTAGTATATTTAAATCCTGAAAACGAAATGAATATTGCGTTATGCAAATTATAAAAGCAAAATACATTTTACATTAAATATCCGATAATCAAGAAATATCTTCAAATTTATTTTACCAAAGATATGCAATAATAACTTCGGTGAGATAAATAGTTGCAGTTAATTAACGCTTTAATATTTGAAATTTATTTTATAACCTTTCCAAATAAATAAACAGCTCAAAAGTACTAAAATCCTAATTAACTTTGGTCCTTCTCAAATGCTGAAAAGAAACCAAGCCACCGTCCTCCAAACCAGCTTTCCCCAAGAATGAAGATGGAAAACCGCAACTTATATATGTTTTTCATCGTACAATCATCTACGGTCATTAAAGAAACATATTAAAATCAAGGGGCAAAGGTCTTCATGATGTCATGACCAGACCAGGTGCAGACTTACTGAACCCGCTAATTACCCCTCTTCTTGATTACGCCTTCGACCATTGATAAGAGGTTACTGGCACGCGAAGGCACGTGGCCGCATTTTCTCGTGCCTGCAAGTCACGTACCATGTGTGGCAATTAATGAACTGGAGGATAGAACGCCGAAGAAGCTATTGACCGTGAACACGATCCAAATCATTTAGATGACCACGGGCCATCGCCTGAAGCAGGAAAAAACTCTTTAACAACTATGTATTCCTTCAATAACTCTGCAAGATTATCATTAATTGCGCTTCTCCCATTTATTCCTTCTTTCTTTTACATAGCCTACGCAAGAAGAGTTTCATCATATAACTACGAAAATTATACTCTAAATCTATTAAAGAAACGAGAGGCTTAATATAAGGCTGGCAAGTTTTGGAGAACTGTACCACCCATCGTCGCAATCAAGTGTTTGGAAGGTGACTTGTCAAAGCATCATTTTCGCAGCTTTGAAAATATAACAAAAAATGATGGAAGTGCTGAAATTTGATTAATATTATGCCTAAATTCTCTCTCTCTCTTACTTACTATAGCAGTTAAATTTTGCCTTCGTAAAACTTTATTCTTAAGAACTTTACGTTTTTCAGCACTTTTTAAATTTATATTTTCCCTTATGTAAGATTGTAATATTATTAAATATCATAAAGCTTATGAGCAGTTTTATGAGCAAACCTATTTGTTACTTTTAAATTAATATATGTACACACACATACGCACGCACACAAACATCCATATATATATGTTCTATAATTGCTGACTGAAATGCAACTTCCAAATATGGTAATTTCATATAATTAAACATATACAAAACTGCATAGTTAGAAAATTGTGGTACTGCTACATAACGAACTGCATTCATTTTTTCGTAAGTAAATTCACTAGCTGAGTTCGTGGTAAGTGATATAAATGTATAAAAAAGCACTCTCACTACTGTGTTGCATTTTCACAGTACAAAATTTACGATGAGAATACAAACCAAATATTTAGTCCATTAAATCTATTTCTGGGATCGTTTTCAAAAACTGTTCCTACCTACTTTTACCACCTTTATGCATGTTGTAGCAGTCAAATAAAATATTTTTACATGGGTTTATGGTTTCTTAAACAGGGCATTTGACGTAGAAGAGAAACATACACTCCATGTAATGCATATATAATGAAATTGAAGAAAGTTCATTTCAGAGAGTCTTCTTTCAAAATTCCCTCGATACAGACTTTGATTATTGTTTCCTAGTAATTTTCAAGAACGTCAATAGTAGCTTTTAATAATGCTTTGTATAGAATTATAGAACGACTTTTAAATTATTAATTCTATTAGTATTTTAAACTAGCTAAAACATGAATGAAAACATATAGCTCTGTGGTGATATTGTTTTTATAATTTATTCTCATCATATTTACTACAGTGATAAAAAGGAAACGAACTAATGGAGCGTTATTTAATGTTTAAGAAATATTTGTTTCACAAGAATAAGCTAACCTAGTATCTTTAGTTATTGTTTATTTTCTTACATTCCATAAATCTCCTTTAGTTTATTTATCTAGGAGCTCGTTTCTTATAAATATAAATACTTAAATTGGAATATTATCGTCAAGGTTTTGTCCACTGTACCCATCACCGACTGTTTATGATTACAGTTGTAGCATTAAAAATTGTGTTTTCTAAATTTCTCCTTAATGTTCAAATATACCACGTTTACGTCTGTGATTTAAAAGAACAATTTGTAAATGATGCGAGTTTAAAAACATTTTGTGTGTCCCAGTGGTTATATTCGCTGTCTTCGGATTAGACTCCTAAGTAAACTTGGTTGATTGTAAATGCGCGGGTGGCGTCAGTCGCCTATTACGTTGCCCCTATGTCGAAACGACTGAGAATTAGCTATCTTTATCTAGCAGTTAAACAACTGTCAGGCACCAAATAGTTAAAAAAACAAAATATCGGGCGTTCGCAAAAATGTATCATCTGTAATAATTAAGTAACAGTGCGTTATATTTTGTATCGCGGTATTTATCATAGTGATTATACGCTGCCTCATACTACATAAAAATGCTCTCAGACACGTGGTAAACGCTGCAAGAATTTTACTTTGATTGTATTAGCTGATGTTAACCATAAATGCTTTCTTTTCTTGAAGGCCTTATGAAAAAATGCTTTATCTATATTGCGAATTTCATTAGGTTGCATAAAGTTATTTCTAATATTTAGTTACATCTGAAAGAAATCCCTTTCTGTCATTGCAATGATTGAAAAAAAATCAGGAAATAATTGTGTTCAGACCTTCATAAAGTAAAACAAGATGATGAGGAAATTCTATCTTAATGTTAGCTATTTGGAGGAAAATACAAAGGTCAAAAATGAAGAAAGTGGAAAATTGTAGGGTTGGACGGAAAATATCTAAAAAACGGGGACGCCAAAAAGCTATTAAGGAAATGGACATTGATTGAGTAACAAGACCAAATAGACGAATAATAAGCTAGCAGGAATATAAAAACTGATGTAGGAAACAATTAACGGTTTCATTAATATATCAATGTGGCGGTTTCATTTGACGTTGATTGGTAATTATTATTGAAATTGATTGATAGCATTTTCTGTTTTTGTAGCAATGATCTTTTAATATATATTTGCGATATTTACAAAAACCATATCTCCTATGTTGCGTATTGTTAAAAAGCAAGGTTTACATGTATGTATAGAAATAATAAGAGGGAGATTTCATGCCATATGTGCACATTGCAATTAAGGAAATCACAAATTTGCCCGATAACCCTCACGGACGTAGCAATTAAAAAATTATAGTAAAGCTCAAGCAACTTCAAGAAATTATCAAGGGATTCGGCGTTGACGGGAACAACGTACTTTGTTATACAATGGGGGACTTTAGAACTCTGAACCCCTTCCTTTTTTACGCCACTGATAACCCTGGCCATTTCGCTGTTGCCAACAAAAAGGATATTTTAATCGGAAGGAAGAAAAAAGATGCTAAAAGTATAAATATGTGCAGAACACTCAGTTTTCCCGTGAACAGCATAGCTACTAAAATGTCCATGTCCATAGATGACTCGTACACAAAGTCACGTGACTTGCAGGATGTTCGTCCACAGGTTAGGCATTTAGGTCAGTAGAAGGTCATCCGCCCTTTTCAGAGTCACGATAATCGCACCAAACCTTCAGCTATAAAAAAAATAGTTTATAAATTCCGTCACCCAACATTTTTTTTTTTGTCAAAAAAGTCAATTTTATTCTAAAACGATTTCCAGTGAAGTAAATTTATACTAAAACCAATAGTAAGGTCCGTGATTGATGACTGTCTTAAAAAGATAATCTACTTAGATAAGCTTGTTTAATAGCTTCAGTATCTCAACTTCAAAATTGCTTAACTTACAAAGAAGTGGGATTATATAAATACAGGCAGCAACAATTCAGCTCTCTATCCTTTGAAATCTTCATCAAATTACCAGGATTGCGTATTAATCCCTTTAATTATGGAAAATAACGAGATAAGACTACTGTAACCACTCTCCCGGAGAAGTAAGTTATTTCGCCGCCATTTGCAGTCTTAAAGCTTGAAGCTTCATAACAGAAGTATTTTCTTGCTAATCAGCTTTTGATACCTCATGTAAGGATAGTGACCTTAAGGATAGTACGTTTACATACTGTATACTGTATGTGAGCTGTATATCTTTTCCTACTAACTGAAGAATGCCCTACAACTTCCTAATTGAAAATATTTCTCTATCTTTATTATTTTTCGAAATAAAATTTTTAACTTCATCAATTCGCCACCAGGGGCGCTGCTGTTCATCTCATCTGATAGTGCATAGTCATTTTACTTCCCAATACCTAACTTTGGTTGCAATATCTGTCTTGGTTCAAAAGTTATTGTCGCATTCCGACTCTCCTAGGAACCCTGTATACAACATTTCATCGCAAGGAGGGTTACAACCCCATCAACCCTCTCACATTTGCGCACGCCAGTGCGTCTGTAAACTGCTATTTTCTTCAAGAATGAAGTTGGTAAACTCAAAAGTTGGGATCAGAATAACTGACGTTCACCTTGAAAACACTGTTAGGGTTGCATCAAAAATAAGACCTGATATTGACAGGTTCGTTAATAATAAGCAGTGCCAAAAATCAGACTAAAAGGTTTGATTTCACTTTATATATTAATAAATAAAAATGTAAATGTTTTTACTTCCATACGTATTTTATATTGTAATATATATATATATATATATAGTCTTAGAGGCGAATACAGAAGATATTTTTGGGTGGGCGCACAAAACCAATGTAGAAATATTATAGAAAAAACGGCAATAAAGATTGATCTAGGGGGCGTAGGGACGCCCCCCGATTTTGCCTTTATTTAGTCATAATATTGCTGGTATACTAGTGCGGCCCGCGAGAATAAGCAAAATTGGCCCATGCAGGAGCAGACAGGGCCGCCGGCCCCCGGACCGGTGCGCCCTCGTGGGCTATAGGATTCACGCCCTCCGAAAATCCACGGTATGCGCCCTTTGAGAGGACCCAGTCCGCCCCTGAGCCCATGAACTGAAAAGTGTTGAAGACCCCTCGTGTAGACGGTCCATGCCCGTATCCAGAGGGAAGGATCTTAGGGACTGGTCCCTGGAAATTAATTTTTTAATGGGACTTGGGCACGGCCTTGCATGCTGTGATTGTATCAATACATGCTGTAAAATTTTTTGACACCCCACGAAATTAAATCCTGGCTATGGCCTTGATACCATCCCTTTAATTTATGTCGTTGATAATGAGCTTACTGGGCCAAAAATTTCCTTGAGCTTGCGAAATTAAAATAGAGAAAGTATAGTTGTAACGTTATTAAAAACGTTCCACTTGAAAGTTGAAAATAATAACATGTCAATGAAAACGCTGCCATGCAGAAAAGAGAGCTATATAATAATACAATCCAACAGTAGGTATATGATAAATCAAATAAATGAAAAGTGTATTTTTTTACTAAATACACTACGCCGAAAAATATAACCACACTCCTTAGATTAAAAAAAAAAAAATTTTAAATTTTGAACGACGTTACCTATTATAAAATTTTTGTTTGAAATTGGAGAGGGGGGGGGCATGAAAACTTAATGCCATCATTGGGGGACGGGTCCTCGTTGCCGGGGAGGGCGTTCTGACCGGGACGCCGGAAGTTGAAAAGGTTTTTTTTTTTTTACAAAGCCTAAGCCTGAACAACACAACATAATCTTTACTGCCTGAGGTGCATGAACATCTTAGTTCAACCTTAATATCAGATTGCAGCAAATTCTTCAGAACAGTGTCAGAGAAATGTGTTAGGTAAACAGAGAAGTCGCCGTGGGACGGGCGTTCTGACTGGGACGCCAGAAGTTAAAAAGGCTTTTTGTTTTTCTGCAAAGCCTAAGCCTGAACTACACAACGTAATCTTACTGCCCGAGGTTCGGGAACATCTTAGTTCAACCTTAATATTAGTATACAGCAAATTCTTTTCATGGTTTTTTTAACCAAAGGGATTCAACGTTAGGATTAAACACGATTTTGATAGATTAAGAAATGTATGCTAAATCGCAGATTATGATGCTTCTTAGTTAATCAAGCACTGAACATCCGCATTGTATTCGTGAAGTTGTATTTATTATTATAATCGAATTTTTGCAATCTGAAATTTTATATAATAATATTCGCTGGGAAAAAAAAAACTTGATCATCGTATAGGTGCAAAATATTTGTACAGGCGGTGAAACAGAACTCCGAACACCTGTTATCGTTCGCGCAATAAATATGCTACAGAAAATTCAAAGATACCAATCGATAATATACAATGAAACCTACCAATTCATGTGCATAAAATTTGCGTGAGGGACTGTCTTCATATTTAAACTTGCGGTAACTTTGAAAATTCCAATGGCAACACCTAATTTGATATCATAATCGGATTTTATACGATTTAATGAGGCTAATTTAAAACTTTAGCGTCATTCTGATTATTAAACCTCGTCTACGTGACTATAAAACGTCTACGGGGGCTTCTACCATGATCAAAACTAAATAGTAGGTCGGGAATTCAATTTTCTGATCATATCTGTTAAAATCAAAAAGTTATAATACCCTTGACTTTTGTTTTTTTCTCTCACTGATGTAAATTTACCAATGTGCCTGTTGAACGATGATCAGAAACACAGATGTACGCAGAAAGTTTATAATAGTGGAGTTATAGGTTCAATAGTAGGGTTCCATAGCTACAACTCCATGTATCTTTATGTTAAATATACAAAATTTCATTGCAATGGGGGGTTACAACCCCCATCAACACCCCCCTGCGTACGCCAGTGATTAAGAAATCTCCTTCGACAACAGCTTTAAAGCATAAAATAATCTTTTTTTTTTCTTTTTACTTTTGTAACCATGCCATGCCCCTTTAAACCGTGGCTTTAACTAACGTTCAGCATTAAAAACAACTACTGATTGAATTGCGCTGAAATGTCTGTACAGTAGGTAAAAAACCGTAAGGTTTCAATACCCGTCAGGAAATTGATATGTTTCTATTCATATTTTTAATGAATATGATTTTTATAATTTATAATTCATATTATAGATATTATTTTAAAAATGAAACGCAGCATAAATTTTGTTTGGTTTGTTAAACTTAAACGCAATAAAAATATTAGAGAGGTATGATGAATATTTCGAGAGATACTCATAAAAATCTCATGAATTATTTTAATATTATGTGTACAATATTTCTAATATTCAAAACTAATAAACGCTTGAACCAAATGAATTCAAATGTAGTATCAGGAGGTTTTTTTTGTTTTGTTTTTTTTGATTGCAGATTGGAAATATTTAGTAAAAACTAGTTGTTGCTATTAGAATTTTCAAAGTTGCTGCAAGTTTTAATACGAAGATGATGATAATAATGTTTATTTAACCCAATTTTGTATACATTTTCGTGAGGTACATACCATCAGCGCTTTGAGAAAAAACATAGAAGAAATCTTTTTACATTTTACGTTTATGATTTGGGTTAGAATTGGAAGAGAATATAAAGCCGAAGCTTGTTACGGGATTCTCTTCCAAAAATTATTTTACGATTCTATTGAAGTTTGTTACTTTCTGAAATATTTGGAATATAAAAACGTTAAATAGTTCTTTAACTGATTTAAACAGCATTTCCATGAGCCGACGATTAGAATATATTAAAATTAATGTTAATACAATAATTGGGTATTTATATAAATCGAACACTACGCAGATTAAATTAAACAACAATATTAATCAACGTTTATTGGCGTAGTGATACCAGCGCCGATGTTATGGCGTGATTAGATGGTGAAACGTTCGAAAGAAAATAAATATTTCTGAGTTCGGTGGGACCAGAACCCACAACCTTCCACTGGTCACCGTGTATTTCCAATGTTTTCCTGTTTTTAAAAATAGGATTTCTGGAAAAAATTACACTGACGAAAAGATAGGCGTAAGCAGAAAGTTTATAAGCGGGGATATAGGCTCAATGAGGTGGGGTTACAGACCTGCAACTCAAATATTCCTATGTTAAACATACAAAATTTCATTGCAATGGGGGTTACAACCCCCCAAAACCACCACCTGGCTAAGCCTATGGACGAAAACCGTCGTGGGAGAGCAGATAATTCTTGGTATCTTCAAGTCCACGTCTTTCTGGACCTTTCAATTTTGGATAATATAGGGTACGTGATCCAGGCAAACGTTAATGTAGGTAACCTTGGGAGGTCCGGTTTGAAAAGGCACGTCGTATTCTGATTTAAATTAGTCCGTAAAAATAAATGCTATAATTTGCTTTTAGCATTAATTTCTAAGAAACTCTCAAACTTGTTCAAATACGTTAAACAAAATAACTCTTATAATACAGATTTTACATTCCAAATCAATTAAGCTAGCAAAAGCTTGCTAATATTAGTCCTAAAATCAAAACGTAACATTATATTACTCCATAAGAATATTTTATCCATTAAATACTTTTAGTAAAATATTTAAGAATATCGCTTATTATACATCACGTCTTATATGTTGGGATGCAAATTATTTTTAGTAATATTTTTGCATCGCTCATATAATAACAAACATGTAAACATCGTACACGTTCTACAATATCTAAATATATTTTTGTATCCACATTTCCTATGATCTGTCAGTTGAATACTGTCGAACGAATTATTAAACTTTAATTTATTAAACAGTTACTCAACCGTTAACTTTACGCTGTACATGAACATCTTCGTGACACTTACAAGGAGTCCTAGGGAAGTGTTGCTTGCACTTTGATTTCAAATTCATATCAATTGATAGATAAAGGTATCTAAGTAAATAATCCGCAATAAGTTTTTCGGAAAAATTAAGTTCTCATTTTTTATTAATTTTCAAAATTTTGACATTTGGCGCCAAATTTGTTGTGTGATATTATTATATATTATAAATAAATGATAAAAATCGTCGACGATCACAAGCGTAAATTTGAAGAAAACGACGTACTCTCAAAATAGAATATTTTTAAGAAATTTGTAGGTGCCTGATGTAAAGAAAGGAGTTTTCATTTTTGCAGTGACTACAGTTTTTGAATCAAAATGAAATGAATGGAGAATTTCCTTCACTGTGCTCAATCAATAACCGAATATGCGGCAAGTATACCTATGCATACTGCAGATTGTGAAAGGGCTTTCTCCCAAATGAACTTGATTAAAACTGACTTGCGAAATTGTTTAACAACGAACCATGCAAGCAAATTGCTAATGATAAATATTGAATGACCTGTTCGAAATAATTTTGATTTTGAAAGTGCCTACCAACTATGGTGTGTAGTAAAGTCAAGGAGGATTGTCCAATAATATTGTCAATTATATAATTTTGTAAAAACTAAAAATTTTTACTTATAGCCCGAAATTTTAAATATGTTATTTTGTTCAGTGTTCGCCTAAGGGACAAAATTTTCAAAAATATCGGAAGTATTTAAATTAGAAAAAAAAAGCTAAAGGAATTTTAAAAATGTTATTTTTTTTTTTTTTGCATTTTCGTTAAAATGCTAAAAGAAATAAAAATCCAGCTTAAACCGTGGTATGCGCAGATGTAAGTTCTTTCGAATAGCAACACATCCAGAGCATGCAGTTGGTAAGATGTTTTTATGGACATATTTAGAATAAAATTCAACGAGTCCAAAGTTGAACTTTTTCTTTAAATCACTGTTGCACTGCAAATCAATAAAACTACACCTAATCCCCATATATGTTAGAAAACTAAAGTAAAATACGATTGAGGGAAGCACATTACTTCGTTTCTCTTGCATTTTAAAACATTTGTTATGAAATGTGAAATTGTGAACGAAATAAAATACATAAACTTAAGACTCAGAGGGAACAAGTGGTGTCATTTTCATGTGAAATAATTTGTATTTTTTCTATGAGCCGGCGGGCCGCGGGTTGACGACCCCTACTGTAGGCTATATAAGCATATAGCCATTGGATGCACACGCTCAGCTAAGTAGTTAACGTTTGACGCAAAATGTCAAAATTTTGAAAATTGATAAGAAAACAGAATTTATTTTTTCCGAAAATCTGACTGCGGATTATTTACTTAATAATCTTAATAATCTTAATTAATAATTACTTACGAATTTGAAATCAAAGTGCTAGTAACACTTCCCTAGGGTTCCTTGTTAGTAGAAAGTCCATTTCAAACTATTTAAAAACAAGTTTTTTCCATCTCTCTCAGCATACACTTGCTTTATTTTCCAATATTTAAAAATAGATTGTTTTGTTTCGTTGAATTTATTATAAAGCGGGCGCCCACCCCACATACACATACGAAGATTTATAATGCATACAGAGATAGTTTGCTGTGGTTCCCATGTAGTTGAACTCTAGGATAAAATGTGTTTCAATCTCAGCATCTAGCACATCGTAAGCCATATTACTGCCGCTATACACGACATGCGTGGTAGGAAAACTCGAGACGTTAAAAAATTTCCAAATACTTCCGTTTATCTTTGCTCTTTTATTTTAGTGTTTTCCTTGTACGAGAAAGTCAAACAATAGATTTTTGGAGGGAAGAGATTACCTATACTACTGGATTCGTGTCTGCCTTTGGGCTAGCGGAAGCTGAAGTCTCTGAGCGTCAGCCAGGCTTGACCGAAAAGGCTAGGATGCAAGCAGATGGGAAACCGAGCCTGTAATTGGTCCCGGAATAGATGTCTCAGAAGGCCAAGCTGAAGAAACGGGTGACTTTTGGCTTCGTGACGACGGTCGTTTCGAAAGGGTGTCCAATAGACCGTAGCCTGTCACGTGACGACATGTCACCTGAAAGACGTATGCACGTGGGCGTCTTCTCAGGTCAATCCTCTGCAGCTTCCGAACTTGTCCAAGCAGCTTAATATAAATTCTCCAATTCTCAAGATCGGGGAACAGAAGCGATTTATCGTGGTTACAGAACCGATGATCAAAAAGAAAATCTGTCATGATATATCTTCTTTTCTGAAAGTGCTACTGGAACTGTGCTAAGATTTTCGCATTACTTACGCGTGAGAAAATCTGGTATACAACCTACAGTGCTGGTAAAATCAGTGAGGCGAACGAAGAATTAGCTTACAGTACTTAGACGAAAAATTGACTATTACAACAAAAAAATCTCATTGAAAATAACACAACCGCAGGACTCAACGCCACTACGATTATTATGTCTATTCGGCGAAACTTTTTCTGTCTGATGAACCTGATTCTTCCTATTTGGTTTTTCGGATGGTATCGCATTTATATTTTTGTGTACATTGCACAATCAACTGGAAAGCGCATCAATTCAGAAGGAACCCTTAAACTAATTATAATAAATTGGGCAAGAAAATTATTTTATATTCTGCCAAATAATGGTCAACACACAAAGCCACCGGGACGAGTTTTTTGTGAGATTTAAAAAAAAAAAAACTTACAAAAACTGGTTCTGGAGGCTTTCTGTATTGACCATTATTTGGCAATTGTGTTATCCCTGAGAAGGGTAATAATATCTTACATCCTTATAATCCTTATATACGGAAAAAGAGAGGGCTGTTACATGTCCTCGTTTGTCTATTGGTCAAGATACTGCGGGCTCAATAGAGGGACCCTGGTTCGAATCCAGGATGGGGAAAGCGTCTCTTTTTTTCCTATACCAAAAAAGCTCTAGTATGAGCTTTAAACGTGGGTGTCGCATTTTTATTAGTAATATTTTATATTCTCTTTCTTAAATCTTTCAAAACTAACCAGTGTGCAAGCACGTCTTTTCAATGAGTTATATGTTTCATTGATTGTTAAGTTTAAGTCGAACCCATTTTTCATGACATATTTAAGAAAAGGCAATTTTTATGAAGCATGCGAACCGGTTAGACATCTAGTGTAGAGGTTTCCAAACTTTTTTAGTTCACAAACTCATACCAGAAGGAGCATTTACGCTTCGCTGTAGACCCGTAGCTTATTTTTATACATTCAGTAGCATTACGAAGCTGCAAGTTCATGAACTCATCAAACAACTCTCGTGAATTCTGCAAGAATCCACGGACTCGTGTTCAAGAGGCATTAATCAAATGCATTCATGTTTTGAAGGTTGTGAAGACGACTTCTATTTTTATTTCATATTTCAAAATCGACTACTTGCTAAGACTCTATTTCCTGGATTATGCCCTTTTCATATCCTGAAATTATTGAAAAATCCTTTTCATGAAAACTCGAAAAAATTTCATAGTATTGTGTTGATTTTAAAGGAACATAATGTTGACACTTCTGAATGATTTGAATTTCTTTCACATATTAAAACAACTTTCTTCACTTTCTTCAACTTACTTCACACTTCATACAAGAAGTAAGCATAATATAAGTATGTTATTGTAAGCCAGTGGTATTCAACCTTTTTCAGTCCAAAGACCAATTTTGCTTCTTCTTGTTGACTTGAGGACCGACCTGCTGTACCAGCAATATTATGGCTGAACAAAAGCGGATCCATGGGGGGCGCATCTTTACCCTCCTGCCCTATCTTTGTTGTCATTTTTTCTTAGGTTTTTATAATTGTTTTGCGCGCCCACCCGAAAATATTTTCTGAATCTGCCTCTCAGACTGAATATATATTGTAATATAAAATATGTATGGAAGCAAAAAACATTTACAATACTTTTAGTTGTTAATATATAAAGCGAAATCAAACCTTTTAGTGAGATTTATAGCACTGTTTATTTTTAACAACCTTGTCAGGTCTTATTTTTGACGTTGCAACCCTAAGAATATTTTCAAAGTAGATATCAGTTACTCTGATTCTAACTTTTGGTTTTACTAATTTCATTCTTGAAAAAAGCTGTTCGCAGACGCACAGGCGTACACAATGGTTGTAATCCCTATTGCGATGAAATTTTGTATATATACATATATGGAGTTGCAGCTCTGTAAACCCCCATTGTAAGCCTATAACACCCTTTATGAACTCTCTGCGTACGCCCATGCACGGATGTTAGTGCTCCCGAATAGTAGCATCGATTTCAGAACAGGTAGCCGGATGGTTGGGAAGATATTCTTATCGACATATTTAAAATAGAGTTCAGTAATTCCTAAACTGAATTTATTTTTTAATACCTGTTGAATTGCAAATCAATAAAAACAACCCCTAATATCCATATATACTAGAAAACTGAAGAAAGCACGACTGAGGTAAGACTGCGTGTCATTTTCGATCTCTAACGTTTTAAGATATTTATTACGAAATGTGAAAATGCGAACACAATAAAACACGTCGATTTAAGAATCAGAGTTAGCAAGGGGCGTTATTTTTGTGCGAAATAAATTGTATTTTTTCATGAGCCGGCGGGTCACATAAATTATGTCGGCAGGCCACGGGTTTAAGACCCCTGCTGTAAGCCATACCGCTTCATTTTCTCTTACTCTTTATATATACATATATATTTATAATCTTAAATATTGCAAATTCTTCTATACATCACTAATAATTAGCAATACTTAATTTTAATGAATTCAGAACTTTTGCGTCCGTTCTACCAATGCAATGAGGTTAGGTTATAGATTGAAAAATTATTATAGTGGACTGTCAATTTTGTGAATTCGTACAGGTCTAAAAAATGTTTGCAAAATGAATGGTGGTAAATGGGAATTAACATCAGCTCCATGTATTACTTTTCGAGATGCGAGTCCACCGTATATAGTATTTTGATTAAGGATAAAATGCTTGTCGTGATTAAGCAATTAAAGATATACTTAAGTAGAAATTTGAAAACATAAGTAAATTTTCGTCCAGTATACGCTATATTTGAGCACTTAAAATTTTTCAAAGTGCACCTCGCTTCGAAAATTAAAATTTCATTACACATCTGCACTGTAAGTTATATATTTATTTTGCATGTATTTATGCAAAATAGAATGCAAATGTATGATAAAATATAATTTCTAAGAATATACATGAAAGGTAAGTTGTGGATGTCAATACGAAAGTAAAGAAATATATTGGATTACACTGCACTAACATACAGTACATTTATAGAAAAAGAGAGATGAGAGATCTTTACGAAATAAGCAGCATTTCAAAGAGGGATGTCTCAAATTTAGTTAATTTTCCTTAATATATATTATAATAATCATTATACTACCAGATTGAAAATAATTTCAGGAAATCAAATGAAAGTACTAAGGATGTCAATTAATAATGATGTCACTATACGCGGCACGATAAAAACAGGGCAAATAAAATATAGCATTCAGAAAATATAAAAACGAATAGCAGTTCTCAAAATTTTTAAAATTTATAATTTATTATAGTGAAATTTATTTTATTATAATAAATTATTTAATTAATTATTTATTTATTATTATATTAAATTCAATTAAAATTTTTAATATCTTTTATCCTCTTAACTCACTTAATTTTCTTTAATCAATTGATCTTCTAATTGTTTTATCTTTCCGGTTCTGCACTTTTAATCTTTTCATAAATTTAGTTTTACCCCTGTATTTCATCAATTTATTTTTGCACTCCTTGTTCGTGATTTTATTTTTTCTTTATTTTTAGCAAACGACCAAGCAGGGATCTTACAAAGTATAAGTAAATCCATTCAACTTTGGGATCTTTTATGGTGGTAAAGAATTGTCATTAAAAGAAGAAATAAGACTTAAATAATATATATATATATATAGTTTATATGAAGATTTAAAATACTCAATAACGCAATTAATATTTGAACAAATACTCTCTGAATAGATAATTATATCATCTCATAATTATAGGTATTAAAATTTAATCACTATCATTTGTCTTCATCATCACTAATTGGAAGACAGCTATTTCATTAATCTTTCGATAAATAAAATCATTAACAAGATTTTCCTAATTGCATGTTATCAAAAATACATATAGGTTACATTAATTAAGACAAACTACGAAAACAAAAAAGAAGTCGCAATAATTCTAATTCGTAATATTCTTAAATTAATAAGCACTGTACTATACTTATAACGCTGATTTCTGCTTATTATTTAACCTACTCAGTGCTACGTATAATTATGCTGCATCGTAATAATCTGTTGCTGTAATCTTTGTGACGGCAAGTTTTATCGGATATTAAAACTCCCATCATAATTGCACATACATTTAATACTTAGTAAAAATTATATTTTATTTTTTGCTAATTATTATTAGAATTAAGCTTACGAGGAAAAATATTTTGAATTACCAAGATTCAAGCGATACATCAGCAGTTGAGTAATATATGTCTTCTTTCTTCCTTTCTAGACCTGATTTTATGTTATTTTTCTTTTCAAAGTATTACCTTAGGTCATCATTTAGTCATTTTCCGTCTGGCCGTTATCTCAGATTTTGTCAATTGCACGTCATTATCATCGTTTTATCAAGTGAAAGAGTATTTGTTATTCTTTTTGGATCATTCGCATCATCTATTTTAATGCAGATCGATCAAAATTTTCTTTAATTACGTTCCAGGTCTGCAAATCAACATTCCATCCTATTGCACGCTTTTCGTCGATTTCCAGAAACTGATTAGGGTAGGATTTTTACACTTTTATTCCTAATTAAACGAGCATTTTAGTCATTCCGTTAGTCAACATCATAAGCGTGCAGAAGTTCTTAAGATAGACTCAATGGGGGGTTACAGAGCTACAACTCACATATTCCTATATTAAATATACAAAATTTCATTGCAATGGGGGGTTACAACCCCATCAACACCCCGCTACTTACACCAATGGTCAACATACATCAATATACTGTTGTCTTTTAGTTAATAAAATGGAGCTATTTCTTTTAATAATTTTGTCTGTGACATCCATCACGCTTTTCGTCACAGTGCGTCCTTTAGTCGAATCCTATCCCAAAAAACTCGAGAACAAAAATCAGAAACAAACCCTTCCCCTTTCTGGTCAAGCCCTAATGTTAAACGAAGCTGCAAATAATGTGATGATACACCCATGCAATGTACGGTATGGAATTTTATTCATAATGGAAAAAAATCCACCAGGGTGTGTATATACATATATGTCTTTCAGGAAGTGGTAATAGCCTCAAGCAAGGTATATAATTATGTTTTAGTTTTAGTTTCTGAAAAGAAAGCACAATACGTCAGTGATGATTATGCCCTTCCTTTAAACAATTTCTCGAGTTCTGAAGAAAAAACAATTTTAGCGTTTGAATGGAACTTACCTGCATTGATGCCTTAACTGGCCATCAAGCTGAATATAAACTATTAGACTTCGTTGAACTACATATATTTAAGACCTTAATGGTCATTTACGAAAGAATAAATAACAATTATCACTCAAATATTATAACATTTAAAAAAAAGAATAAACATAAAAAGTACAAGACAGGGTGATGATTATGAGGTAAGAAAAATTAGAACAAATACGGGTGTAAACAATGTAAACTACTATGGTGTACAATACTGAAATCAGCTACCTCAAGAAGTTAAAATCGGAAAAAACATCCGAGATTTTAAATGTAAACTAAAAACATATTGGATAATGCTGATTGAGCACCGGGTGTAAAGTTAGGAGTTTGTGTTTTTGACATTTGTTTTTAAAATATTCCTAGCATTCTGTGCATGTTTTCAGTCTACAAAAATTTACAAATCATTATATATTTGCGGTAAACATGTACGAGCATGCAAAATAAAATTTTATGTCTTTTTTATGTTTTATCTTCTATCTTAAACAAAGAATTACTTGACAATTGTGACCCTTAATGAAAAGCGTTATTTCAAGATAAAATTACACTTGAAACAAAATATTGTCTTTCCAAAATTTAGAACTAAAATGGTATTACATATAATCTAACAACATAAACCGAGGTATTGCGAGTACTTTTTTGTTATATTCGTTCAATAAATCGTAATATTGTATAATCATTTTTATAAACAGAAAGCTACTCAGTGGGAAATTAATCGTGTACTCCGTTAAACAACGGTTGGCCTATTTTCTAGAGATTAAAGAATAGATTTGCCACCATTTAGCCAACTTGATTCTAATCTATAATCAATTACAAGTAGTATCGATCGATTTCATCAATCGATTTGCATGATTTATCTGGAGGGTAACTCTATTTATTCTTACCACCTTGATATTTCCTCCATTTGTTATTTTAGTTTATCCCACGAAAGAAAGGCTGAATATGTACTGCTTTGTTATTTTTTTCCTACTGTTGATATATACTTGATTTATGTACTACGAAATATTGTTCCTCGCGACTAAGATTTTTCAAATTAATAAACCTGATATCAAGCCTGTAGCCAAACCGGGGCCAGAAGGGGCGTGACCTCAGTTGCCCCCGAGCTATTTATATACATAGAACAATAATAACACAATGTTAAAATATTGAAAATTATTAAAAATTAATAATGTATAAAACTGTTATGTGTCTTTGTATAAGCTGTTTTTATATAATTTCTCCTCTCCCAACCAATTCCGCCACCATAAAATTTAAAATACAAATCTTGATATATGCTAATGTTACAGTATTTGTAGTTGCAATAAACTAAAAAAGAAGCCATCTAATTATTGTTAGATTTCTTTGGGTCCATAGTGGCATGCTGTCTAAATTCTGTACTACTTCTAATGATTATTTTATGCTCATCAGTCCCCGGGTACCCTGGAACCCATATGCCTTTGGCCGTGACTCAGTTGACCCTTCAACCTGGACACAGGTCTGCGTGATATTATTTACAGTTTTTACCTTCCTATTTTGATTTTCTTAACTTATATAACTACTTACTAATTCTTTCAGTTTCAATAAAAATTATATTATTATTATTATTAATAATAATAATAATTTTATTTATTTTCTACACATACATAGCGCAGCATAAAGCTGTTAGATATTTTAGCAGATCCAGCGAAAATATAGAAGTATAACAAGCCCAGGACCTGATATTGGAAACATTTCGATCCTCTTATTTATTAGTCTCATTGCACTGATATTGTTATCGACAATGTCTATTTAAACCAGAGCAATAAAACCATATTAACTATATTAATGGCAGTGTTATAAACGTTTTTCTGTTAGTCTCTTTCTTGAAGGGAAATCATTACCAAAATTCAAATGAATTTGACTACTTACCGCGATGCTGGAAACGATGGAATTAAAAATTTAGTTAAAACTAACTAATTATTTAATCACGGGTCAATGATCTGTAACCTTTCAGCAAAAAGTCATAAAACCAAAATGCAAACTACAGAAACTAAAGTTCTCAATATATTAAACGTAGACTTAAAATACCGGGAAATATATAAATATTTTTCATTTATTTTTACGGATTATTTGTAACGACTGTTACGATGATTACGAGCTTTTTTTAGGAAAAACTTCATTAAATAATGCATATAAACACTAATGGTTTTATTTGAAATTATTCAAATTGGCTGAACAACATTTATTCTCTCTGGTTTGGGAAATATACATAAGAGTATTATTATGGATGTGACCTGTTATTTTTTGCATTGACCCATTGACTTTATTTTTTACATTGACCTATTAACGCCCTCATTTGTAAAGGTGCGTTTGCTGAAGGTGTTATATAATCGGCAAGCGCAATGCAATTAAATACGACTTTTTAACGCTCATCAAAAGTCCATGTGAGAAAATATCCTCTTCATAAAATTTTTCTCCAAGCAAACGTTTGTCCAAAAGTACTCTTTTCTTAGGAAAATTAATTAAACATTTTTTTTAAATTCATTTTTTAATGAAATTAATTTTCTGCATTTCTGTATTGTTGCTTATTTGCCATAGATACGAAAATTGGCCATTTTGGAAATTCATTCCGTTTTCCCCATTAAAAAATATGAAAACAATTTTCATTAAAAAAAAAGGATGGAACTGTATCCATCTTCCTCTCATCACTCAAGTATTTCTTTAATTGTGCTGTAAGCACAGAATAATATATCTGCTTAAAATAACATTAAAAAGGGGTACTATAATTTATCTATTTTATAGTATCTTCCGCTAGATTTATAAAATTTGGGGAATTACACTAAATATATTGATATTAATCACATTTTTAAATTTCTCTAGAAGGCTTTGTACTTTCAAAACATTTCAGTTTGAATGAGAAATATGTAGAATCATTTTGTTAAAACGTTCTCTGATTTCACAGTTCCTTCAGCTTGTAAATAAAATTATTTATAATAAGATATAATCTTTTATATGTGCACTTTTGTATATAAATTAATAATCAATTTAAATTGTATGCTGAATACTGTTTAACGTATGTGTGATGTCTTTATTAAGAGCCTACTTTCCGTTTTTTTATTATGGTTTTGAAACAAGACGCACTAAACTAAAATTTTGAAGAAGAGAAATTTCGTTACTAAATTCATCACAAATCATATAAAAGATATATATATATGGCCTGCAAAAGGGTTGCTGGTATCTAACTGGAAGGAGACCCACACGCTGAACGTATGTGACGATGTGTGGAACCGGCCAGGCCAGTAACCTAGTGTCCTACCCCGCCTTCAAGTGGTGCAGGCTGAGCTTTCTATTTATGTGGCAAATTAATATTTGCTGCACGGATAGAAAGGCGGAAGGGGAGGGCTAATTCACCAACCCGTCTAGCCAGCGTGGTGAAATTATGGCTAATTCCTCCATTATGTTGACACACCAGAAACCATGGCCCCTAGTCTCCAGGTGCTGGAGTGCTCCTGATCAAGGCAGCGGTCAGTGTGGCATGAAAGCAGGGGGTGCTAAGAATCACTGGAATGGCCCAGGCTGCCGTTTGTTATTGACCTTGGCTACGTTTAATGGACGATCCCTTGCTTCTGAAGCAAAACTTCAGGAATTGGAAGAGGAACTAGACAAGATCAAATGGGACATTGTAGGACTCAGTGAAGTTAGAAGAAAAGGTGAAGAGTTGGTGGAACTTAAAAGTGGACATTTGTTTTATTATAGAGGAACGGAAACTGGAAGAACAAGTGGTGTTGGCTTCTTAATCAACAAAAGAATTAAAGACTACCTTCTTGAAGTCGAAAGCACGTCAGATCGAGCAGCGAGGCTCGTTGTTCAACTAACCCAGCGATACCAACTTCAAATAGTACAGGTATATGCACCAACATCAAGCCATACCGACGAAGAGGTTGAAGAATTTTATGAAGAAATCAAAGAGTTACACACCAAAGGGAAACAACATATCAAGCTCATCATGGGGGATTTCAATGCAAGAATTGGACAACAGGAACAAGGAGAGACATCGGTTGGTAAATACGGATATGGGGAAAGGAATGAACGTGGCGATCAACTCATCGAATTTGCAGAAGCTGAAAACCTTAGCATCATGAATTCATTTTTTAAGAAGAAACCGCAAAGAAAATGGACATGGAAACACCCAAATGGGGGAACTAGTGAAATTGACTATATCCTGGCAAACAAGAAATCAATTATTGAAGATTGCAGTGTACTGAACATAATACATTAGATATCCTAAAAGAAGCTGGAGAATATGTAGAAGACATACTTGCAAAATTCTTTACCAAATGTCTTAACAGCGGTAACATACCAAACCAATGGGATTCTGCAACAGTAATTCTTTTGCATAAAAAAGGTGATAAAGAGGATTTGAAAAATTACCGACCAATTAGCTTGTTACCTGCTATTTATAAAATCTTCACAAAAGTGCTAACACATCGCCTGCAGAAAAAATTAGATGCAGCTCAACCAAGAGAACAAGCTGGATTTCGAAGTGGATTCAGTACAGTGGACCATATTCAAGTATTAAGAGAATTAATTGAAAGAACACATGAATATGAACTTCCATTGTGTGTTGCATTTATTGACTATGAGAAGGCCTTTGACTCTATTAAAACATCAGCAGTCATCAACTCTTTAAGATCAACAGACATTGAGGATGTGTACATTGACATGGTGAAACGTGTGTATAAAAATGCAAGTGCAAAATTTCGGTTACATAAAGATACCAAAACTATCAAAATTGGTAAAGGTGTGAGGCAGGGAGATACCATTTCTCCAAAACTTTTTACTTCAGCTTTACAGATGATTTTTCAGCTGATAAATTGGAATAACAAGGGAATAAAAATAAATGGTGAATATTTAAATCATTTGCGGTTTGCTGATGACATTGTTATTTTTTCAACGAACCCATCAGAACTCCAAGACATGGTACAGGAGCTCTCAACTAGAAGTAAAGAAGTTGGACTCAAGATGAACCTACAAAAAACTAAGATCATGTTCAATAATTTTGTAGAGGAAACAAAAATACAAGTTGACAACATTGAGCTAGAAATTGCTGATTCATATATTTACCTTGGCCAGCTGATTTCAATGGATGGCAACATTATGAAAGAACTCAACAGACGTATTAAACTTGGCTGGAGTGCATTTGGAAGAAACAGTTTTATCCTGAAGGGGAAATTGCCTTTGTGTCTAAAAAGAAAGGTCTTCAACCAGTGTGTATTGCCAGTCCTCTCTTATGGATCAGAGACATGGAGTCTAACAGTTGGAGCAATACGAAAGTTACAGACAACGCAAAGGAGCATGGAGAGGTGCATGCTTGGAATAACTAGGAGAGATCGAAAAAGAAACACTTGGGTGAGAGAGCAAACTAGAGTAGAGGACATCATTGTTAAAGTAAAAGGGCTGAAATGGCGATGGGCTGGGCATATTGCAAGAAGAACTGATCAACGATGGACAACAGAAATTCTGAACTGGATTCCAAGAGACCACCGAAGACCTAGAAAACGTCCTCAAACTAGATGGGTGGATGAAGCCGTTATCAAGTGGATAGGATATTGCTGAATATGATGATATATATAGCCTGCAAAAGGGTGGTTTGTATTCAATCAGCGAGACCCAATACGCTGAACGTAGACGATGTGAACTGCCGCTTTCAGCAACATCCTACCCGCCTTCGCGGAAAAACAGGCTGGGCTTTCATCCAAGAGGCAAATTAATATTGCCAATGGATGGAAAGACGGAAGGGAGGGCCAATTCACAAACCCGTCTAGCCAGCGTGGTGAAATGACGCTAATTCTCCGCCGAGTATTGACACACCAGAAACCATGGCCCTATTCCAGGCTGGAGTGCTCCCAGATCAAGGCAGCGGTCAGCGTGGCATGAAAGCAGGGGTGCTAAGAATCACTGGAATGGCCCAGGCTGCCGTTTGTTATTGACCTTGGCTACGTATAATGGACGATCCCTTGCTTCTGAAGCAAAACTTCAGGAATTGGAAGAAGAACTTGAGTTGAACTTGAGTTGGTGGAACTTAAAAGCGGACATTTGTTTTATTATAGAGGAACGGAAACTGGAAGAACAAGTGGTGTTGGCTTCTTAATCAACAAAAGAATTAAAGACTGTCTTCTGGAAGTTGAAAGTACATCAGATCGAGCAGCGAGGCTTGTTGTTCAACTAACCCAGCGATACCAACTTCAGATAGTACAGGTATATGCACCAACATCAAGCCATACCGACGAGGAGGTTGAGGAATTCTATGAAGAAATCAAACAGCTACATACCAAGGGGAAACAACACATCAAGCTCATCATGGGAGATTTTAATGCAAGAATTGGACAACAGGAACAAGGAGAGACATCGGTTGGTAAATACGGATACGGGGAAAGGAATGAACGTGGCGATCAACTCATAGAATTTGCCGAAGCTGAAAATCTTAGCATCATGAATTCATTTTTTAAGAAGAAACCGCAAAGAAAATGGACATGGAAACACCCAAATGGGGGAACTAGTGAAATTGACTATATCCTGGCAAACAAGAAATCAATTATTGAAGATTGCAGTGTACTGAACAGATTTAATACTGGAAGTGATCATCGAATGGTGAGATGTAAAGTGCACTTAAATACTAAACTAGAAAGGCAGAAGCTCATTAGGAAACAAGTAAGTAAGAGGGTGGATTTAAAGAAATTAAAAGAAAATACCGAGGCATTCAAGTTGGAATTAAAAAATCGCTTTTCTGCACTGGAAGGACTTATTGATGAAAGTGATATCTCAGAAGCAAATGAAAACATTGTTAAGACAATAGTTGAAACTGCTGGGGAAATTGGTGGTGTAACCTGTAAAAAGCACAATAGCAAATTATCTGAGAAGACGAAACAGCTCATGAAAAGGCGAAGAGATATGAAGGTGGACAATCAAAATACCAGTTCCAGGATTGAGTACATAGAACTTTGTAAAACTCTGCGCAAAAGCATGAAAGAAGACATAAGAAAATTCAATTGTGAGTTAGTAAGGAAGGCCATTGAAAATAACAAGAGCCTTAGGGTTGTTAAAGGAAGTTTATCTATTGGGAAGAAACACATCATTGCATTAAAAGGAGAGGATGGCACTGTAACAAGAAATAGGGAAGAAATACTTAGAAGAGTTGAAGAATTCTACAGAAAGCTGTATGAGGGAAACAGTGGATTAAATGAAGACTCACAGGATAATTGAAGGAACAGCTC
>QLNU02015360.1:91826762-91846877 GCA_006491805.2 Dysdera silvatica | reverse complement strand
ACTCCACATACTCCGCGATTTTCCGTCCCACTCGAGAAGTTTGTTTTGTTTGTTTGAACATGTTTATTGTTGCACTTAAAGATAAATTATGACTTGCAAAGAAAAAATAAATAAATAAATTCATTAGTTTGGGCTTAGTATGCAGTTTGACTTACAAATGAATGAAACTAGGTAAGATCTTCATTTAAAAGTTGTAAACCTCGGACAAGTATTTTCATCAGAAATATACATTAACATACATCTTAAAAAAGGATTTAACGTCGTAATGTTACTGATGATAATGTTTATAAGTGTTTAATTGATTTCAATGAATACACATCGAAATAACATTCGGTGGAGTTCTCTTTAGAACTCGCTGGAATAGTAGCAAGAATGCTATATATGATGAAAGACATTATAAAAATATTGCATTAAATATTGTAATGGGATTAAAAATCGGTACTTAGTGATAAACATGCGTATTTATTGTATATAAACTTTTTCACGCAAAAACCTGTGCGTATTATATCTGCGATTTATTTTTCACATTTTCTAATATGATGTCTACGACTCAGGAAAACGAATACAATCCTGTACGGATCTAAAATGATTTTTAACATTTCTACACCGTTAAAGGCTAAACAACGTCAAGCTTAAAGATTTATTTGTTAATACATCATTGGAAGTCTGCCGAAGCGTAATAAGAAGCTTAACCGAAGAGAGGTAATTTTCGTTTTGATTACCTCTGTCCTTCCTGTGGATGGACTTGTCAAAGTAATTCCCAATTGTCAAGCATAGTATGGCCTTCAGATGTGTTGAATAAAAAGATCGCACTCACCAGAGCACTCTAGGTGATCTGCGCATTCTTGTTTTTATAGTACCATCAATATATTTATTGTTTGGCTCGTCCATTTTTTTTAAAAATTTAACTGAACATTTCATGCATTGTAAATGTTCCTAAATATCGTATTTGTTGTTTTATAGTTCTGTTATTCTTTAAATATATTCAGGTTTGTTTCCTTTTCGGTTTATAACATTTCAAATTATGAAAATTCATATTAAGAAATTTCAATTTATGAAATTCCAATTTATAAAATTCCAATTTATAAAATTCCAATTTATAAAATTTCTATATTTAATTTAACATTAACTTATTGTAATATACAACAAATGTAAACTCCAGTTGTGAGAAGATTTAGAATTACGACAACATATGATTTGAACACGAGTTGTTCTTAAAATGTAAATGCATATATCCAAGAATGCTAATGGTCAACTAATCCTTAAGTTGATTTTTGGATATAGCTATTTTAATGATTTCATTATGAGATTCGGCTGTTCTATTATTCAATTTACTCCATTAATTTTGTGTCTTCAAAACTCATAATGATTTTTAAAAAAGCCTAGTTTTCTTTTATATATCTGATAAAGTAAAAAAACATAAAATCAAAATATTTAGAATCGCTGGCATCTTTCTTATATACTTTACATTTGGCAAAAGCAATTATTTTTGTAGAACGTTGCGTCTCTAATGCTACTAGTAGGGTCAAGATTTTGATGATTTTGCGCCTTTTTTTTTTCATTGTCAAAACGTTGCCTAAGTATATATATAAATATGTTTCATGAAAAACTAAGTAAATTGAAATATCTTCGTTAGCGATTTTTTTTTCATTTTTCGTCATTTTTACGGGATAGAGCATTTTTTCATGCTTTGTGTTTTTTTAAGGGCATTTTTTAGATATGATTGGGTCATCAGTTTACATTTTTTGATATTTTCAATAAAAAAGTATTTCCCCATGAAATTCTCAGAAATTCTTTTTTTCAAAAATATAGATTTGTCAATTTTCCGTTCCTTTGAAAAAATTTAAAATTGCGATAATATATATGTATATAAATGAAGAATCAATAAATTTAGGCAGATCATAGCTGGTCTGAATTAGAAAGAAAAATTGGACCTGCGATGTACAAATATTCATTGGCGTTATGAGCCAATAATCATGGGTTAAAGAGTGTTTTAAAGATCCAACATTCCCCATTCAATGCAGACATTATACAGGAAAACCTGTTTGTTTATAACCATCCATGTGGCAGAGATTTAAACAAATTTTTTGTTTGAAAGAGACAAAAAATAGAAGTATATGCATCTCACATCAAAGTAACACTGTTGAATAACTTACAAGTAGTAATTCAACAAACTCAGTTCAAGTAATACCACAAATGTAAAAAAAATATAGATGAATTTATTCAGTGTCAGAAATTTTTTATTTTTAAGCATTTTAGCAGAGTTTTTGCAAGCATATTTTATTAATAATAAAATAGGAAGTGGTTAAATTACCTTGTAATAGCAGTAATGTAGAAATTAAATTCAAACTCGTAACTAAAAAGATAGCACATGATCAGTTGAAGGCAGTTTTGAAAGTGTTTCCACATCTTATAAACTACAATATATTATAATGTCTGCATTGCATGGGTAATTTTGGATCCTTAAAATATCGTTTAACCCATGATTATTGGCTCATAACACCAATCAATGTCTACACATTGCAGATCCAATTCTTCTTTCTAATTCAGACCAACTATGATCTGTCTAAATTTATCAACTCTTCATTTATATATTAAATGGAATGTTAAAAATGCTGTGTTTTATAACAACTCCATTTGCATCATTTAAAATGGGTACATATTGGGCTTTGGTTAATGGTATTGAGATGGGATTTAAATACTTGGTACTATAAATTTATTACGTTGGTGTGATATAGGTATATTTAATACAATACAATACAAATTTTATTTCCATGCTA
This sequence comes from Dysdera silvatica, assembly GCA_006491805.2. Classification (NCBI taxonomy): domain Eukaryota; kingdom Metazoa; phylum Arthropoda; class Arachnida; order Araneae; family Dysderidae; genus Dysdera; species Dysdera silvatica. The sequence continues at coordinate 91,844,097 of QLNU02015360.1, read as the reverse complement.
AATTTACATTTCAATGCACGGAGGAAGCACAGCAAAACAAAAACAAGTATTATTATTCTAGTTCCCGTTATGGCCAGTATGACCATTATATTTTTGTTTTTCTACTAAGTAAATTCTTAATTTCCTTTTAAACTCTTTCTCTTAAACGATTTTTTATATGGTCTGGTAATTTAATCCATTTATCAATTCCATAATAATTTATATATTTTCCCCACATTTGTTCTTATTTTTTCCGTTTTTAAAGTGTTACCTGATCTTGTATTTCTTGTATTTGAATTTTTCTAGGTATTTATAGTTTCATATTTACCTGTTGTAATTCCTAAATATATCATTATAAATATTTTGTATGTGTTTACTTCTATATTCATTATATTATTTTCTATTTTTATTTGTTTTATAATTTCTGTTAGTTTTATATCCTATTCTTTTTAATAATCTATCAATTATTGATTGTAATTTTTTTAGATTAACCTTGTTTACCCTACTCCACACACTATTTCCATAAATTATGTGACTATGTATCAATAAATAGTATAGCGTTATTTTACAGTGGTAAGGTATTAAGTCATTTAACCTTGTAATTATACCTGCATTTTTTCTTATTTTTTACAAATTTCCTTTATGTGTTCATTCCAAGTTAAGTGCTCGTTTATTTCAATTCCTAGAAATTTTATTTCATTTGTTCTACCTATTTAGTTAACACTATTAAAAAATTTGTATTACTATTGTATAATTTGTTCTGAGTACATAGTAAATTTTTAATGGTTTTCAAAACTCTACACACATTACACACACACACATATATATATATTCGAATGAAGTGATGTGGTTTATTCATATATTATATATTGAATATATTTGATTGGTATCAGTTGAATTTCAAAAGAGCTTCTCTACGTTTAAGGTGTTATTAGCTGATAACCGCAAGCCGTTTTGTTTTAAAAATTTTGCATATGTTTATGATCGATTCCTTGCGATTCTGCAATACTGAAATAAAAAATTTCAGTTTTGCTATAGCTAATTTGAAATATTGAATTTTTTTTAAGTTTTTTAACGTCGTTTTTTGTTTAGTTTATAGAGCAGTTGCTGTTGGTTTTTAGTTTATAAATACATTTTTATAGGTCATTTTCCGACTTTTTTAGGTCATAAAAATCTTAGCCCTAGCTTTTAGTATTCTAGGCTTCACATGTATGAAACGTAAAACTCATATTATTTCGTCGAACCGTTTTACATTTCCAAAATTCAAAATACAGTATATTCAACATTGATTTTGGTGTATATGTTGATCGATTCCCCTAATGATAGATGGTTGGTCGATTTCCCCTACTTTAGAGAGCGTTAAAAGAATCTGTTTTTGGACATTTCTATACTTTTACGGCTTTCCTCATTTTTATAGTTTTTCGAAATATTTCTTACTGTTTAACATATTTCCCAGGCTTACCGAAAAGCCTTAAATCTGTTATTAACTGTACTTTTACCAGAAGACAAAGTCTTTCAAACCATAAATTAAGAAAGTTTGGCTACTATGAAATTTCTTCAATCACCGCCTTTGAATTCAATGCGCCATCTTCGAATTCTTTGTAATCTTGGTCATGATTTCGGATAGCCAATCGTTTCAGAAGTTCCACTATGCCTGTTTTAAAACAAAGCAACAAATATAAAATTCGTATTAAAAACAACCATCGATAGCTTCAACTAAAAATGCTTTGATGGCTTGATCATCGTCCACGTACTGGACAAGATCCAAATAGGATAAGTCCAAGTTCTTTCATGTCCATTTTCAAAATCGGAACGGATCATTGTTGCATCAGTCATTTCGTAATTATGGAAAAACAGTTACGGTTTTATCTTCTTGTAAATCTCATCTCTTCCAAGGATTTATGTCTTCGATCATCCTTTTATGAGGGTGCAATGGAGGAAGTGATGTTGTTTCCATTTCTCCATAAACATGCTGGCCTCGCGGTGGAACGAATACAAGGCCGTCATAAATCTGACGCAGAACAAGGGCTTCACTAGTTCAATCCATCTCATTTTTATATAATGGGTTCTTTCCAAGAACACTGATCGTTGAAAATGATTTGAACTTAGTCAACGTCACGCACAGGGGCGTACTCAGATTCATTTTGATGTAGCCTAACGTTGGTTGTTCGTTTCTTCTCGTAGAAGACCCTTATCATCAACCCCTCCTCCACAATTATTAAGTCTATTGACGATGCTTCCGAACATTACCATTATTATTAGTCTCTCCCACATCAAAGCGCCAATACATTTGAAAATATTCCAGCCACGCAACTGTTACAGAACTCTTCACCGGCAAAAAACCTCTCATTGCTGGTCGGAGAAACCTGTTTATCTAACATTAAAATGGAACATTAAAATACCCTCTGCATTCCATTGCGGATTTTTTACTTATACATCATACGAATAGCTCCTCTTCGAAAAAAAAATTGTAATTATAGTTGCAAGATGCAGTAATCCTCAGGCAATCGATATGCAACGATTTATTGATCGTCGTCATAGTTACGGATATTTACTATCCTGGAAACAACTTTTGTTGACAAAGCTGACTCAACGAAAGGAGGAAACCGATTAATTCTGTTATATTTGCCAGTTTCAGCCAACTTCCTGAAAAGGATGTTTGCACGAATTTTCAATAATTAATCCCTCGTTGCAAGTTAATTTATACAAACAAACACATGTTTATTAGAAGATTAAATTTAGAAGAACACGAAAGCTTTCTTGGACTGTTATGTTCGGTGCTTCTTATGCAAAAGTAAAGGCGATGGTACTATAGATCGTTATGAATGTACAATGTATGTAAGAAAATAGGCATGTAAACAGAGTAACAAACAATCATTAAAAGATTTAAATGGCATTTGAGGAGATGGTAAAGCTTCATGCAGCAGCACCACAAAAACAAAGACATATTCACAATCATCTGAAAGGAAAAGAACTAAATAATCCCGTTTTTATACTATTCTCGAGAATTCAGCAGAGGGAGTCCAACTGCCAACTTTAAAATTCTAGAATATCCAAAAACCAGCACCTTAGAGCTCGCAGAGTGACCCCTCCATGGGCAGCCATCCAGAACCATACTGACAAAAGAACTCTTCCGATAGCCCTCCCCATATCCGCTCAACGACATCCGCCACCAAGCATGCGCTATCCTCAACACCCACGCCCTTCGTTGGCGAACACTATTGGCTTACTCAAAGCATACTAACCAATAGCGATAACATAGCCTAGTTTTTTAATGACGCTGCCATTTTCTCTTTATTTTTTATCAGCCACAATTTAATAATTTTTCTAATAAACAGTGTCTATTTTTAGGCTTGTTAAAATTATACTTGAAATATATTAGGTGTATAAAAGCTAAATAGCAGCACAGCAAGCAGAAGTTGTAAATATATGCATTCAAATTTTACAGGTATTTCACATAATTTCATTTGAAGAATTCAGAAGACCTCACATTTTACAAATACGAAATATATGCCTACGCATTGTATAGTTTGTTATCTATGATAAAGTATTACATAGGAATAGTTCAAGTATTACGTAAGCACCTTTGGGGGGGGAGTTGCCGTTGTACTTATTTTCCTATGTTAGCCAATGTTAATTTTTGCTTACGGGGAGGGGAGGTGAAATGGTCAAAATATGGCTTTACGTAATACTTGAAATCTCCCATACATAGTCGCATGCCCATTAAGAAAGTAAGAAAGAGACGGGTAAAAAATCACGTAAATTAAACTAATATTATACCTTCGATGCATTTGAATACTAACTCTAATATATGTGTGTATATATATATATGTATTAAATTCAACGCTTTTTTATTAACTATAAAATACTTTCCGGTTAGTGGTTTTAAATACTAGCGGCTCAAAAACTTAATAATAATTTTACTTCTTGTTGTTTTATACATCGGAGAATTTTAAAAACAATGTTGTTGGAAGATGGAAAGAGAGCAGTAGCGATGCTAGTAACGGGGCTCTCTTTCCGGAAGCAAGAGCAAGGGGTTGCTTGAATTTTGTAAAAAGAACAAATGAGATTTTATCGGCGCGTAAAAATCAACATTCATATAAAACATTTCTTTGGGAACTGCAGTAGGTGAGTGGTTTTATTTTTTTTTTTTAAGCAGAACCCGGGGGATAAGGAAAACGACAATAATAAATAATGAGGAAAAAGCATATGAAAGAAAAATAAGAGAAAGATGAAAAAAATGAAAAGAGCAATGGGAGGGAGACGGAAGGCTAAAGAGGTAGAGAGAGCTGACAGAAGGAGCAAGTTGAGCAGACCTGATTAACGTACCGGTCGAAGATTTTGGCTTTAAACGAGGAAAAAGACAGATCCTTAAAATTTTGCGGTATCGAATTTCAGTTTTTAAAATCCGTAACAAAAACACTATGAATTTTAAAATTACTACGAGGCCGTGGAATTCTGGTTTCGTCGTGATGACGCGTGTTATATTCGTGCATTATTTGTGAAATGGTGAAACCAGGTCTCTTTTAGTTGTTTAATACATGAAAAGTTTGTATCTAACTAATGTACATATAGAGCAGGGGTCTCCAACCCGCGGCCTGCCGACAGGTTTTATGCGGCACGTTGGCTCATGAAAAAAATACAAATTATTTCCCACGAAAATAACGTTTTTTGCTCCCTCTGAGTCTTAAATCTATGTATTCTATTCCGTTTAGATTTTCACATTACGTAATAAATTATTTTAAAACGCTAAACAACTAAAATAATACACATTGTTTTTCCTCAATTGTGTTTTACTTTGGTTTTCTGGAGTATATAGTAATTAAGGGTAGTTTTGTTGATCTGGATTGCAACAGTGTCTTTAAAAAAATTTAGGAGATTGAATCCTGTTTTAAATATGTCGATAAGAAGATCTTCCCAACCACCTGATTGCATGCTCTGGAAATATTGCTGTTCAGGAGCGCTTACATCTGCGCATAGACGTGCGCAGAAAGTTCATAAGGGGTGGAGGGGGGGGGGATTACATACAGCCTTACAAAGTGGGTTGTTACAGAGCCACAACTCCATATATACAAACTTTCGTCGTAATAGGTGTTACAACCCCATCAACCCTCCATCCGCCCTAGTATGGGTATGCCAGTGCATCTAAAAACAGCACTTTTTTTTTGAAGAATGAAGTTGGTTAAATCAAAAGTTAGGACCAGAATAACTGACGTCCACCTTGGAAACACTTTTAGGATTGCAACATCAAAAATAAGACCGGATATTGACAGGCTTGTTAAAATTAAGTAGTACCAAAGATCTCATAAAACGTTTTATTTTTGTTTTCGCTTTATATATTAATAACTAAAAGTATTGTAAATGTTTTTTGTTTTATACGTATTTTGCATTGTAATATGTATGTTTAGTCATAGAGGTGGATCTGAAACATATTTCCAGGTGGATGCGCAAAACCGATATAGAGACCTTAAAAAAAACGGCAACAAAGGCTGATTCGGGGTGGGGTACCCCCTGTGCCCTAGGTATTCACCTTTATTCAGTTTTAATATTGCTGATATACCGTTATAAGAATGAAGATTTCTGTAAACCCCTTAATAAATATTAGACTAATAAAGTTATTGTTTTAGCCAAACTAATTAAATTAAAGTAAATCTCCTTGTCACAGAATTATTGTTTGTACTTTATGGCACAAGGCCAGCTAAGATAATGCTGCCTCAGGACTTACAGTCTTTCTAGGGATCCAAACCTCTCTCCCTCCCCTAAGAAACTAAACCCCGAAAAACAAATCGGTAAACAAAATGCTAAGCGCTCGGCACCAGTGGAATTCAACCACTGATATTCTGAAGAAGAAGATGGCAGTCAGAAAAACAGGTAAAGCAGTTTCTACAAAAGCGAATTTGAAATTCGAAATTTTCGAAGCCGCAGCACACGGCCATCCAAGTTCACCGTTAACAAAAGAATTACGTTGTCGGAGAGGAAGACGACCTCCTAAAGGTTAACAAAGAACAACAGAAATGCCTCTCACTAACAAATGTTCGCACGGGGGCGACGAAACGTAAACACGTGCACAGTATGCAGTGGATTGTTTGTACAACGGAGATGATACTGGAACAGTTCGATCTCAACCAGAGATGGTTGCAAGTTCAGATGGAAAACAAAGAGAACGTATCTAGAGAAAAGACTTGTTTTTAAAACAATGAAAAAAACAAAAGGCGTGAATTCTGTAAACTTTAAACTAATCGGTATTCAAGCCATTCCCATAAACAGGAAGTTTTTAACTGATGTGAAACGGAAGTAACCGAACGTTCCTAGTATAGTAACGACCAATCACAACTGTGGTAACAAAATCTATGCAAAGTAAGTACGCTACGTTACAAGTGCGAAAATGTTGATTGATAACTGCAAAATTACTTCAACTCGTTTGATCTGTTAGTGGTTTAAATATTATTGGTTGGTTGTGTAGGCGTAACGACGTAAAGAAATTTTTGTGAACAATATGTCTTCGAAATATACCATTATGGGACCTTTTTCTGCCAGGGCTTCAATATTTTCTCCAGTAGTGGTGTCTAGAATTTTAATCTTCCATGTAATTACCAGAGGGAGCCAGCAAAGATCAAGTTTATGTACGATCGGCCCATAGACTTCCTTGTGACCAAGTTTAAACAATTACCTATAGCTGGATTACAGTCGCTTCAAATTCGTTAACTGAACTATGCAGACGCCTGAATGTACATATGATGTGATATCGATATAAGGATGGAGATTCTTCAGTAAACTTCTTAATAAATGTTAGGCACTGCTAAATTTACAATCTTGATCAAAGTGATTGAACAACTCAAAGCCTCCTCCTCATAAAAAAAAAAAATCATGATGCAAGCACAATTAAGAGCATACTGTACCAGGACTCACTATTTTGCGAGGGACACGAATCCCCATCACCTAGAAAATCAACCCCCGGAATATGGAGCGTTGACAAAACGGCAAGCGTTCGTTACCAGAATGATTCACCCCCGGGTTTTTTGTAGGTTAGACAAAGGCCTTACCTCTACAATACCGTAAGACTGGTTGCAAAATGAAAATATACATACACAACTGATAGACATATACAATACATGGAAATAACAATAAACTCATAATCTTTTCCAAGTGCAGTTCGAAGAACTCCCCTTCATAAACACGTTATTTTGTCGTAGACGAATCAGTTGTGTCAACCTCGAATTATTCTTGAGGCAGATAAACGGTACTAGTGTAAAAAAATAGCCCTAATGAATCTAAAAAACCCGACCAGAACAGTAGCTAACTGTGATTATATAAAACAACGATCATCCGAATCTTGGAGCTACAACGTAGATAATTATCCAGATGCTTCTGTCGTTATGTTTCTGTTCGCCCACAAAACCATCATCATCCCGGCACTGGAACACATCTAGCACCGACACATTGATTATCTCTCTCCATTAGGCGGACCGACTGAAAAGCGAACTTGCGGAACTGGCGTTGGTAACAACTGTAGCAAAAGCCAAGGTAGCCTTTACTCCAAGGTCGTTGGTCTTGGTTTTCTCAAGAGAAGACAAAGAAATAAACAAACCCTCAAAACTCAAACTGCTGCTCATCGACGCACCCGGCAATTTTTGTCCGCCCAAAAAACAGTTGCCGGTTGAATGAAACGGGGTGGGGGGAGATTCAGGGCAAAGACAGACCAATGAATTTCAATACCAACCAACCACGTAACGTATAAGTATAGTGTAAAACTTGGATCACGAAACAATACAATCTGGCCATTGAACTACTTTATTATTTTTTGTTTCGCTTTTGCTTCTTGGTGGCCCACACCACGGTGTTCTCTGCCACCAATTTACATCTGTGCTACGTATATTACGGATGGGACCGAGAAGTTTTTTTCTTTACAACAATAATGAGGTAATTAAATTCAAATTGGCATTCCTTTGTGCAAGCGGCTAAAATGTGGGTAGAATGGTTATCTTACAATAGGTGAAATTGATAATTACAGAAAACAATGTATCAGGTCTATAGCAAGGATGAAAGGGCAACTGGGGCAAGGCAAAGGGCATATGGGGCAGAGGGCACCTGGGAATTGTTCTGTATATATAAATAGCTCGATGGGGGCAACTGTGGCACAAGCATGGGGCAACTGGGGCCACGCCCCTACTGGCCTCGCCTTGGCTACAAGCCCTCAATGTATATATATTGAGCATCTTGTTGGATATATGCTTTGTTCATTACACAGTGTATGTTTAATGACGGGCCTAAAAAAAAAGCGCCATGCATGTGGTTTTTGAAAAGGCTCCTGATGAAGGTTCTAAAATCACATGTATACATTTTTATTTAAATTTCATTCTTTTCATAAAAATAGATTTATACGTGCTTTTCGAATATTATATTATAATTGTTTTATTACATTATATTTATTTGTATTTGCATGTTATATTATTTTATTTATATTGTTAATTATTTGCGATATAAATATGCCATATATGAATACATATTACTTCTAAGGAATCATCAATAATTTATGAACCTGTCATATAGAAATTACTTATGCAAGTATTATTATTAAAGTTTCAAAAGTTTGGTTCTTTAAAAACTAGATAAATTGAAATATACATTTTAAACATTTTGAAATATTTGCATGTGAATTAACAAGATTTTACTTAAATTGTTATAATATTATGCACCCAATATTTCCCAAATTTTATGTAATAATGTAAAATGCGTTATTAAATATTGTTATATTCTTTGTTTATATATACTGTTAAAACTGGAAAACGTATTACCCCTATTTCTACAATTCTTTTTTTTTTTTTTTTATCTTTTCGCAGTCAAACTCAATGCGTTTGAAGAAAATAGCCAAATTATTTTTCAGACTTATACAACGAATATGAATGAACAGAAAAAATCGCTTTTCTAAAAATTTGTAACAGTCCTTTTACGTGTTAAAGTGGATCATGTTTGCAAAATATCCTATCATCTCTATTCTAGCAGCTACCTGTGAAAAGTAAACGTATCATTCACGACCCACGAATTGATATTATTTTGTACCGTCTTTAAACGCTCCTTATCGAAATAGTCTTTCATAATATGAGTCACGTGCTGCAAAGCTAGATTGTATTTTCAAAAAATATTTGTCTATGGCGCAAGGGCAGATAAGCTCATGTAGTGCCTTGATCTTTTGGTTCCGGAGGAATTCGAACCTCTGTTATCTAAGGTCAAGGGCGTGCACAAGAGGGGTGGAGGTTAAACCCCGCATTTGAACAATATTAGTACAAATTCCTTATGAGAAAAAAATAATTCTATCCTCCACCTCCCCCCATTTTCAGAAACAAAAATCCCCTTTTGAAATCCTGTATATGGAACTGCCTAAGGCAATGGTGGCCGACGTTTTTCGGCATGTGCCACTTTTTGATTTGTACCGTAGGCGTGCCACTAAAGCCATCCTTTCTTCTTACTAATTAGGCACTATATATTAAATGTATTTTCTAAAAAAATATTATACAGGGTCTTTATAATTAAAGTTCCACTTTGAAATGGCCATAAAATGAAAACTACTGGACCAAATGTTATCAAACTTGGTAATAGCTTACAGGAGGTCATGGGATTTTATTTTCCGCCAAAAAAATAAAAAAATAAATAAAGTAAAAAACAAAAACAAAAAATAAAAGTTAAAAAATCACCACCAGCAGGAATGGCACTGTATGCAATATTGTTAAACGAAATAAGACATGAAGACATCGTTTTAAAACGTTTTTAATCGTTTCTAAAACGTGTTACAAAGCATGTTGAATGTGGCGTCCACCATTTTCTGAAAGCAAGTTAAATCGCATTACTGCGTTCTCAACAGCAGCTCTTAGCATATCAGGAGGAATGTTGCGGACATGTCGGTGTATCGCATCTTTCAATTCCGCCAAATTGTTTATGTTATCACCATAAACAATTTGCATAACCCCACAAAGAGTTTCGTTTTAGAAACGATTAAAAACGTTTTAAACCAATGTCTTCATTTTTTTTATTTCGTTTAACAATATTGATTACAGCGCCATTCCCGGTGGTGGTGATTTTTGAACTTTTATTTTTTTCATTTTATTATATTTTTTTTATTTTATTATTTTATTTATTTATTTTTTATTCGGAAAATAAAATAACATGACCTCCTGTAAGCTATTACCAAGTTTGGTAACATTTGGTCCAGTAGTTTTCATTTTATGGCCATTTCAAAGTGGAACTTTAATTATAAACACCCTGTATTTCCACGTGCCTTTATAAGTAACACGCGTGCCACGGGTTGGCCACCACTAGTCTAGGAAATCAAACTACTGACTATTGATTGGTAGAAAAACTGCAAGCGCGCACACACACTCAGTACTAGAATACTTAAAACCCGGATTTTCCGAGCTTTGGACAGTCAAACACATTATCTTTAGGCCAACATACAGGTTCAAAAGATATATTTTCAATTATATGTATAGCTACGGTAAAATCATTTTGCAACAAAAACTACCACGATAAAATTTATATACCATTTTATTTATAATTATTTCTGTTTGCTAATTATATATTCCTGTATTATTATTTAAAACTATTGAAAATTCCTATTAAGAAAATAAAAAAAAATTGTAAACTTATTGCTCGAATTTCTTTTCTCGTGAAAATAAAAATAATAAATTTTACATACACATTGGCAACAGATCATGAGACGTGCATTTTAAATTTTGTCCTGCCCTCATTTGTATATTGCTTCTGTGTTAGAGTTTTAGGCTATGTTCATTAAAAACAACCCAAAGCGAATCTACTCATATCTAAGTATAAGAAGGAATGTGCTTATGTGGTGAATTCTCTCATTAGATTTTAAGTTTAATGATAACTTACTTATCAATTTCTTTACCTAGAAACTTATCTGTAATCTTATCTTGGTTATCAGTTTCTTTACATAGAAACTTCATATCTTATAATATCCGTAATCTTATCATGAATATTAATTTCTTCACATAGAAAGCGTATATCTTATCTGTACCGGCGTACGCAGGGGGTATTGATGGGGGTTTTAACTCCCCATTGCAATGAAATTTTGTATATTTAACATAGGAATATATGAGTTGTAGCTTTGTAACCCACCTTATGAATTTTTTGCGTACGCCTATGCCTATCTGCAATCCTATCTCGAGTATCAGTTTCTTTATATAGAAACTGATAGTAGTTTCTTTACATAGATACTGATGAGAGTTTCTTAACATAGAAACTTGTGAGAGGTTCCTTACGTAGAAACGGATTAGAGTTTCGTTACATAGAAACTACATTCTTTCTTGTAATCCTATATTGCCTCTCAGTTTCTTTATATAGAAGCCGATTGGAGTTTCTTTACATGGAAACTGATAGGCATTGTAAAAGAGTGAATTTATTTCGTTTCATAATATATATATAATATGAAGGAGGAATTCACTTAACTCGTGTCTGGAATGTAAATATAAAAATAAATAAAACTTAAACATAAGATTTGCAAAAATGTTTAGTGAAAAAATAATACAGCAAAAGAAACATAATTTATACTTGTAAGCGACATTGTATGTTATGCCGAAATTAACCGTAAACGAAATATAAATGTAATATGTATATATAAATTTAAATTATTAATATAAAAACTTTCTAATTACTGCTCTTCCCTGCACACACACACATATTCTTCGTTTTTACTAAAGGCGTAAGTTCTATATATCTAGTACTTACAACAAATATTATAACCAGCAAAGATGCTTTCGCTGTTTATACGATGATAATATTGGATTTCAGCATTTTTTCTTCGTGTATTTCATTTTTTGTTTATATATTATTCAGTAATAATAATATTAATGAAAGAAATTATATTCATGTAAAAACATAAAATCTAATTGCAATACAATGATGATTCACATAGTGGAGATAACATCATCTTATCTTTTAAAATTTTTTATGATGGTTTGCAGCATAATTTAAAAGAAGCATAAAGCCCGCATCCGAAAAATAGTTTGACGAATAGTTTCAGAATATTGGTAATTGGAAATCTATACAAGCCATCTCGAGAGATGCTTTATAAGTAAAAATTCCGATTTATTTTCTGATTTCTATTACTGATTAAATGGAGGAATATTATTTGCTAATGGATCAACTATTATCTTTATTCATCGTTAAGAAATTACTTTAGTACGTGAGTTCATGGTTTATTTAAAATTCGATGTGATAAAAACAAAAATATATAGTAAATGTAAATGAGATCAAATATCAAAACAAAATATATTTTTTAAAAATATATTTAAATATTTTGGATGCCATAATTTTCATTAGTCATATTTATTTATTTATTTATTTTATAAAGAAAATTTAACAAACGCTTGTGGGAGCATTTGTTTTAAAGCCCGTCGTAATATAAAATATAAACTCACCACTTAATCCTATATTCTGTGCACCACTAAAAATATCCAAGTTCTGTCGGAGCATGCGATGGTAGTTTCACATTTATCTGCTCCGCATGCAATTGGAACCGAAGCCAAAGAACCCAACTTGAGACTACGATGAACCTTCCTTGCTACTTTGTCTTCTTTCACTGGCCACCCAACCGACAATCACCGCTAGGTTATTGGAGCAAAAAATGAAATTTCGACGCCAGAGTTTTATTCGATGGTGCGCAGTTCAGTAGCCAAATTGTCTGATATTAAACGCTGAAAAACCGACGCACCGGCTGGCATTTTTTTCAGAGAGAATCCCAAAGAATTAAAATTGAATCTTCAGTATATATTTCTTCAATTAATATTATATAAATTTCAGGTTGATAACGGTCCGTTTATATACGCGATTAAATTTTTCGCTTCAGCCTATCAAATTTCACCAAATTTAAAAACTTCTTCATCCTCCTAGCGAATCCATCAACTCTCACCGTTTCGTTCAAAACATTGTTTTCTCATAATGATATTTCAGAAAGGTAAGAAAAGGCAAGAGTGAGAAATATCTTAAACGGTCTCCGCGGAAGAGAAGGCCAATGAATCGAGAACTCGCCACATGTGATGAGAGTTGGCTTGTATAGTGAGGAGGGTGAAAGACCAGAACGCTCATGCGTACACCTGGCACCACGACGTCACGACACCTGTTCGTGACGTCGTCATCTCTACATAAGCTACCACCTGCTGCTTTGGCAACGCTCCTCCTCTTTACCGAGTTGACTGACTCGTAGGACTGTTCGTTGTTGGCGGAGCGGCACTATTCCGAACATCAATTTTTGCCCATCCGGAAGTTCCCCTTTTCGCCCCTGGAATCACGCTTCTTCCGAAAACTTCATTTCGTGTCCAAGATAAGGTCGCCAGAATACACCAAAACTCGAGAAAGTATTTAAACCCATTTCGAGATTTTTCACGCTTTGCATCAGCGAGTGAATGACGGTAGCTACAGCGACTCCCCCTTTGCTCTCTCTCTTCCTCCCAAAAATTCTATTATCAACGCCATAGTACTTAACAATAGGAGAAAATTGAAAAATTCACTAATGTCTTTATAAAGATGCAACTTCTCTAACGCTGTTTCTACAATGAAGATTGGATAATTGCTGTAGTTATTGAATGAGATGGATGATAACGAAGCAGATAGCGAAATAGTTCTAGTAGAATGAAAATAATAATAGTACTTTTGTTTAAGTAGGTCTTTGACGGCAGCAGTGATTCGACTTAATTGACTTCATTAGAATAATTGAAAAATAAAATGTTTAAAGGGACTTGGGTCCTTTAAATTTGTAAATGTAAAGATATTTTTATGGTAGTTTTCTCAGCAAATATAAATGCGCTACCTTTTTTTTTAAGTCACAATATCACATACACGAACCATTTATTCTATTTATACATAACACCAACAATAATTTTAAATATCAAATATATATATTATTAATTTTACAAAATGCTAAATATTATCATTTTCGCATTGAATATTGCACTATAGCAGACTGCACGCAGAATTACAGCGTAAGTTTTGCTGCTAAAATATTGTTTGTAGACACAAACTACTTACAGAAACTATATACTTAAAATCTGTCTGAAAAAATAATGGAAATTAATGTGCTTATTAATTTTTCCTTTAAGCGAGAATTTTGTGTATTTTTTAAGAATATTTTACCTACATTTTAACAATTATGCAGCTTTACCGCAGTATTCAGAGTTGCAAGTCATGATAAACTAATATTGTAAAATATAACATTAAGAGACTTTATTTTTTTCTCTACCACTGTTGTATAACAGTTATTTTTTAGCAATTTAGAAAAGAAGCGTGTGTATATCTTCCCTACCTAAATTATTAGGGTAAAGTGGAAGAATAACGTATAGAAAGGTCTCTGTTCTTCCTGAATGAACGTTCTCAATATCTTCTTTTATGTTTATTTTATGAATGACATTTTGTAATCGTATAATTAATATTTATATAAAATGATCCTATATATAAAATTTATAAAAAAAACGGGATCGTGTTAAAAAAATTCTAACTATGGGTAATTTTATCTCTGGTTCAAAAAATAGCCGTTGATTCAAACTATCATTGTTCCTTAATTTAAAATAAAAAATCGTGCTATAACTCAGAGGTCGCTGGTTTAATTTCAGCCTGTGTGAGTAGCAATTTTTTTTAGCAATGATAAGCAAAAAGTAGGTTCTAGTATGAACTATACAAGTGGAGGGTAGGATTTAATTGTACAGATTAATTCCCCCACGCCTGCCTTTAATGAGATAAGGAGTTACGTGTTGTGTATATGTATATATACATATACAAGAAAAGAGCCGCGAATGGCTGTATTAATTATTGTAATATAGAGCATATTAAAAATAGTCTAAACGTTAAAATAAATGGAAAAATTATTGAAGTTGTTGATAAGCTTAAATTATCGGCATAACACTTACTAACAAACTAAACTAGAATGACCACATCAATCTAACCTGCAGTGAAATCGGCAAAAGAATTCTTATGATTAAAAAAATATCCCGTTATTTATCTAGAACACATAAAATAGAATTATATTATGCATTACTATACAGCCAAATACGGTATTATAATAGTGTTTGAGGAAACCTGGTGAGAGAGAACCTTCAAAGACGGGAAAGATTACAAAAGATTATTAAAAAAGATTAAAAGATTATTAAATTAATATATTGGAACTCATGATCACACTGAAGAACTCAAGCTAAAGCTTACAAAATAATGACCATCAATAAAATTTATAGATATTGTATATGTGTTAAAACGTTTGAAAGAATTAATGAAAACAAGCACGCTGAAATAATTGAAATGCAAAACAAACAAAACTTTAAGAGTTTTAGAATTATACAAGAATCACAATTACCAAAACTAAGAACAGAATCAAAACGTGATTGTATAACATATAAAGGGCCAAACATGTGGAATAAATTTTCAGAAAGGATAAAATTTGTGAAGAATAAAAATATATTTAAAAAAAAATTAAAAAATGGCTGTTAGAGAGCCATGGGAAGGAGTAATATCATAGTAGGAGTGAATGAAAGAAAGTTATAATTTGGTGAATAAATGGCGTATCCTTTATAAACTAATTTCATTTTAATACAACAAATTAAGAATAACAAAAAGAATAAAGGGACACAGGAGGGGCATAATTTTGCACAAAGACAAAAACGTTCAAGATGGGTGTGTTTGGGATCTAGAGATCGTTCATACACCTTGATTGCATTTGCTCTGGACCCGTTTCATTTCCAAATTAAGTTACGTTATTGTTAATGAAATGAAATGATGATTTTAAACAGAAATGTAATGTATAGAATTATTACATGCATGTTATGTATAATATTAAATAAACTAAAGTTAATTTTGTTCACACTGGATTAATATATATATATATATAGTCTTAGTCACATTTAAACAGATGTAACTATGCAATGAATAATTATATCATGTAAACCTAATACATGATCTGAAACAAATAAATATTATTATTCCTTATTATTATTATTATTCAGTGGCCCATCTATCAAAGTTATGGGAGGGAGACACAAAGGTACCACCAAAAGTTATTTTTTACTTTAACTATCTTCCTTCCAGTAATGTACCCTCAAAGCTTTCCAAATTATATAGACCTGATATAAAGCGTGTGTCTTTTCAATGTTCCTCAGCCGCTTCACAACTCACTCCTCTTCTTTCATTTCTTGCAAATCCATCAAATATATAAACTTTCATTTTTTAATAATTATTTCCATTATTGAATGCTAGCCTCCTTACTCAGCCAACAAAACAGTGTTTTCAAATTTTAATTATGTGTCTTTTGTCTACCCGGATGCGATTTCACATTTCCTACTTCATTTTTAAAATTTCCACTAATGGAAAAATAATGACAAAACTTGCAAGAAACTACGTTTCAAGGGAACTTTCCTTCCTCAAACAGGAATGGCAGTTGAAATTTGAGAGCACAAGAAATGACCATAGCCTAACCCGAATTCATTTTTGCAGCAATAATATCACAGAACTTTTTCGTTTTACTGCAGCGATTTCTTTACACATCTCAATTTAGTTCCATGTGGGTCAAGCTTTTTTTCAACATGGCCAATATAGACTTTCTGTAGCACTTAAGTCAACATTACTTTGTTTCGCATCACGCACTCTAGAATGAAAGGAAAACTCCAGACACTACGAAAATATTTACCTTGTAGAATCATACCACAAGTTTCCCATAACTTGCCCCGAGTTCAATTGCACGCAAAGAAGCGACAAGTTTTGTTTTGTTTTCTTTAACTCTGCCTGTCTCGGTAACTGTTTTGACAATAAAAAGTACTGCAACTATATTAAATTTAATACTATAATTGTAGAAAAAAAAGAAATAAAGAGAGAGTGTTATATCTGGATTATGTTGTTAATGTTTATATAAAATTTGAACTTATGTCTATATCTTCAACGTTAATAAATTTATCTGAAGCATTTGATTTTTGTGTATTAAACCCGCTTTTTATCTACTATTATGTAAACGTGGCCGGAAAGTAGCTGCCGTTGTTAATTTTTGAAAAAAATTATAAATGGCAAAAAACTCAGAAACAAGATACATAAAAACAAATTATTACACACCTTGTTTTCAAGTTATTATCTCTTGTTTTCATGCCTTGTTTTTTTTAAGTTATTATATTCCATTTTCAAGTGTTCAGATAATCATTCTTGGTGATCAACACTGGAATCACTATGGTGAACGCATGCGATTTTTTGGAGCAAACGATAATCATGGGAGCCTTCAGCGGTACAAAGAATCTTAATCTCACACTCCAACAGACGACTACCAAAGTAAGAGGAAAACGTCGATATTATATCGATGGCCCCGAAAAGGGGAAATAAA
>QLNU02015360.1:91787957-91817227 GCA_006491805.2 Dysdera silvatica | reverse complement strand
TATATATATATGGCCTGCAAAAGGGTTGCTGGTATCTAACTGGAAGGAGACCCACACGCTGAACGTATGTGACGATGTGTGGAACCGGCCAGGCCAGTAACCTAGTGTCCTACCCCGCCTTCAAGTGGTGCAGGCTGAGCTTTCTATTTATGTGGCAAATTAATATTTGCTGCACGGATAGAAAGGCGGAAGGGGAGGGCTAATTCACCAACCCGTCTAGCCAGCGTGGTGAAATTATGGCTAATTCCTCCATTATGTTGACACACCAGAAACCATGGCCCCTAGTCTCCAGGTGCTGGAGTGCTCCTGATCAAGGCAGCGGTCAGTGTGGCATGAAAGCAGGGGGTGCTAAGAATCACTGGAATGGCCCAGGCTGCCGTTTGTTATTGACCTTGGCTACGTTTAATGGACGATCCCTTGCTTCTATAGAGTTATTCTTATATATTCTTATGGGGAAAGGAATGAACGTGGCGATCAACTCATCGAATTTGCAGAAGCTGAAAATCTTAGCATCATGAATTCATTTGTTTTGGTTTTACGGCTCAAAGACTACAGTGGTCATGCTGCGCCGGGACCTACAGTTTTCCGAGGAATCCGAACCTCTTAAGGCCTGGGGAACCAAACCCCGGACTACAGTGAGCAGTGCGATCTTTTATGAGATCTCTGAGTAAGCGTTCTTTTTGCACTGCTGGGAGTCGAACCCGGATTAGCCGCGCAATAGGAGAACGCGTTACCACACTGCGCCACCGCAGGGCTGAATTCATATTTCATCGCCAGCAAAGAAAATGGACATGGAAACACCCAAATGGGGGAACTAGTGAAATTGACTATATCCTGGCAAACAAGAAATCAATTATTGAAGATTGCAGTGTACTGAACAGATTTAATACTGGAAGTGATCATCGAATGGTGAGATGTAAAGTGCACTTAAATACTAAATTAGAACGACAGAAGCTCATTAGGAAACAAGTAAGTAAGAGGGTGGATTTAAAGAAATTAAAAGAAAATACCGAGGCATTCAAGTTGGAATTAAAAAATCGCTTTTCTGCACTGGAAGGACTTATTGATGAAAGTGATATCTCAGAAGCAAATGAAAACATTGTTAAGACAATAGTTGAAACTGCTGGGGAAATTGGTGGTGTAACCTGTAAAAAGCACAATAGCAAATTATCTGAGAAGACGAAACAGCTCATGAAAAGGCGAAGAGATATGAAGGTGGACAATCGAAATACCAGTTCCAGGATTGAGTACATAGAACTTTGTAAAACTCTGCGCAAAAGCATGAAAGAAGACATAAGAAAATTCAATTGTGAGTTAGTAAGGAAGGCCATTGAAAATAACAAGAGCCTTAGGGTTGTTAAAGGAAGTTTATCTGTTGGGAAGAAACACATCATTGCATTAAAAGGAGAGGATGGCACCGTAACAAGAAATAGGGAAGAAATACTTAGAAGAGTTGAAGAATTCTACAAAAAACTATATGAAAGTAACAGTGGATTAAACGAAGACACTGAAATAGTCGAAGGAACAGCTCCTAAAATCTTAAAAGAAGAAGTTTCATTTGCAATAAAAAGTATGAAGAAAGGAAGAGCCCCTGGCGATGATGGTATTACATTAGATATCCTAAAAGAAGCTGGAGAATATGTAGAAGACATACTTGCAAAATTCTTTACCAAATGTCTTAACAGCGGTAACATACCAAACCAATGGGATTCTGCAACAGTAATTCTTTTGCATAAAAAAGGTGATAAAGAGGATTTGAAAAATTACCGACCAATTAGCTTGTTACCTGCTATTTATAAAATCTTCACAAAAGTGCTAACACATCGCCTGCAGAAAAAATTAGATGCAGCTCAACCAAGAGAACAAGCTGGATTTCGAAGTGGATTCAGTACAGTGGACCATATTCAAGTATTAAGAGAATTAATTGAAAGAACACATGAATATGAACTTCCATTGTGTGTTGCATTTATTGACTATGAGAAGGCCTTTGACTCTATTAAAACATCAGCAGTCATCAACTCTTTAAGATCAACAGACATTGAGGATGTGTACATTGACATGGTGAAACGTGTGTATAAAAATGCAAGTGCAAAATTTCGGTTACATAAAGATACCAAAACTATCAAACTTGGCAAAGGGGTGAGGCAGGGAGATACCATTTCTCCAAAACTTTTTACTTCAGCTTTACAGATGATTTTTCAGCTGATAAATTGGAATAACAAGGGAATAAAAATAAATGGTGAATATTTAAATCATTTGCGGTTTGCTGATGACATTGTTATTTTTTCAACGAACCCATTAGAACTCCAAGACATGGTACAGGAGCTCTCAACTAGAAGTAAAGAAGTTGGACTCAAGATGAACCTACAAAAAACTAAGATCATGTTCAATAATTTTGTAGAGGAAACAAAAATACAAGTTGACAACATTGAGCTAGAAATTGCTGATTCATATATTTACCTTGGCCAGCTGATTTCAATGGATGGCAACATTATGAAAGAACTCAACAGACGTATTAAACTTGGCTGGAGTGCATTTGGAAGAAACAGTTTTATCCTGAAGGGGAAATTGCCTTTGTGTCTAAAAAGAAAGGTCTTCAACCAGTGTGTATTGCCAGTCCTCTCTTATGGATCAGAGACATGGAGTCTAACAGTTGGAGCAATACGAAAGTTACAGACAACGCAAAGGAGCATGGAGAGGTGCATGCTTGGAATAACTAGGAGAGATCGAAAAAGAAACACTTGGGTGAGAGAGCAAACTAGAGTAGAGGACATCATTGTTAAAGTAAAAGGGCTGAAATGGCGATGGGCTGGGCATATTGCAAGAAGAACTGATCAACGATGGACAACAGAAATTCTGAACTGGATTCCAAGAGACCACCGAAGACCTAGAAAACGTCCTCAAACTAGATGGGTGGATGAAATAAGAAAACAGGTTGGGGTGACGTGGAAGCGAATTGCTCAGGATAGACTTGTGTGGAAAGCATTTGGAGAGACCTTCATCCAGCAGTGGATAGATAATGGTTGAATATGATGATGATATATTCTGGTTTTGCGTCTTTGTAAAAAATCAATTGATTTGCAAAATGCTCTCCACTTTTTCAAACTTCAGTTTTCAGGTAAAGTAGAATTTATGTGTTGTAGAAGAACTTTAGTCTCGTATTCCATTGCTATGTTGATTGAATTATTTATTTTACAGTAATCGGTATGATGGATCCTTATTTTACAGTAATCGGTATGATGGATCCTTTTCCTGTACAAAATTAGAAAATTTAATTATGTGTTTTTTTAACTGTTAATTAGAAAGCATATCAAAGAATACTTTAGGTTAGAGAAGGGAATTGGCTGCATGCTTTGAAGGAACTCTTAAATATGTTTCAGTCATCTATAATTTCCTCCAGTCATAAGCGTAAAAATATACGGGTCCGTAGGGGGTGGGACAATCCCAATAATTTGAAATAACTTGCAATTTTACAATTTTACGTATCTTGTAATGTATGAATATACATAATATATGCTTGCCCTCCCCCCACACCCCAATAATTTTGCAAACTTGACTTTGATGCCTCCAAAATGACTAAAATTTTAGGTATATAACGGTATATAATAGATATGTTTTGTTTTTCTCTTCAAAAACGGATTATTTTGACTAAAGAGCTCCAACTGTAACTAAAATACTGTCGAACCTCGATAACTGGAAATTCTTAGTAAACCGAAGGGATTCCTCCCGGAAATCCATTTGAACTCTCGAAAAGCAAATAACTGGGAGTAATATATATTTCCCTTGAATTTCGAAGTATCGAGGTTCCACTGTATAATGATTTATTCATTAAATAATTAACTGTAATTAATGAGCGTAAAAATTATAGATAACTCTGATTCTGCTCTGGTCTGAAACCAAAAGAATAAAATATGAAATATAACACAAGTGCGATTAAATTTTAAATACCAGGAATGGTCCAATATAGCGTACAAATATTATGGAGATGCAAGTCAGCTTTTCTCCAAACCTTTATCATTTATATCAGTAGTTTCCAGTCTGCCGGTCGCGAACTGGTTTCTGGGGTTCGCCGCAACTATTTTTAGTTGCAATTATTTTTATAAGGAATTTCATACCAAATGTTTCCAATGCTTTTATATTTCAACATGGCTAACTGCAATATTCTACTAACGGTTGTTAACTTTATATCTATAATATATATATATAAAATATTTAGTAATATAATTTTGTATTTAATGTGTTTTCTTTACTCTGTTAAAAATGCTTTTATTATGCAAATGTGGCAGCGGCAAACAAAGGGGAGATCGCGGATCTTTTGGTTACTATAAAAGGGGGTCGCGGATTACTTGGTTACTATAAAAATGGGTCGCGGCTTGAAAAGGGTTGGGAACCGCTGGCCTATATAATGTTAAATTAATGCGGAACCGAAAATAAGAGATCGTAAAGAATAGTCAATTTTGACAAAATTATCGAAGTTTCAGTAATAAAACAAATTTTCAGCAGATTCCAAGAACATGCCGATTTTTTTCTATAAATCCACAGTCCGGTGTTTGATTTCTTGGATAAAGGAAGTTTGAATTCCACAGAAACCTCTACGTTGGGGTAAACCATGACTTTACCTGCCCTTGCGCCATAAATTATAAACAAATGAAACAATAAAACAAAAATACTCATTAATACATGCTCTGTAAATAAATACCATGTTTTGGATAAAAGTAGGGGCGTACTGGCCCACCCTGGACACTTAGACATGTCCTTATGCGCCCTCCTATCACAGCGCCTCTCGCCTGCTTAGATGTAAAATTTTATAGAAGTTATTAGAACTAGGAAAATAGGACTAAACACTAAATAGAAATAATACAAAATATCATTCGATTTGTTTACACTGTTGAAAAAACTCTCGTTAATTTATGGGCTAAGGACTGGCTGCAATGATGTTTGCAGAAATTCCGTTTCAGAAAAGGGTATTTTCTCGTTATTTGCCTTCTTAGGGTACGGTGTTTTTCCGATTTTTTCTATTTATATTTTTATAAGCTTTTGAAAGGTTATAATCCGTTTTTAATATATCATGGGTGCCCACAGCTGGTTTCGTGACGTATTTTGTGTCAACGAAATTTTGGGGAAGGAGTTAATAAAAAAACGTATGTATGGACAAGAAGTGAATACGAAAAAAAAAATTGGAGGGCGCGAAACGCTTAAAATTATTAATTTCACATGTTAATTTTTTTATTTTACCCTGAAGCCCATTTTATTTAATGTAATTTTTTCCGGAGAGGTACTCGCTCAGCCGCCCAACCCTCGCCCATGTAGACAGAAAGGAGATTTTTCAAATGAAGAAAAGGCCAGTGGAAAAAGGAGAGCAATTAACTTTTTTAAGCAACAACATGATTGCAAAAATTTTACAATACATGAAAGAAGAAATAAAAAGAAAAGTATGTGAAGTGAAATTGGTAGGGAAGTTTTCCATTGTAGCGGACATTACAATAGATGATTCAAATTACAACCAATGTGCATATGCATGGGCGTCCATATAAGTGGGCAGTGGCGCTCAAGCGCCCTAGCCGTTAAAACATTTGATTTGCCCGATTCTGCTAAGCATATATTTTAACTTTTAAAAAAAATTTCTGTTATGTTTTAAAATAAGGTACTTTTTAGCTCATTACTAATTGTCAAGCAGTATCAATTATTTTTGTAGCATTTCAGTATCTTGTACATACATTAAAATGTTTGACAGCCTTAAGAAGGAGGTAATAATTTTTCAGCCCCCCCCTAAAAGTACTCATATGGGCGCCCATGTGCATATGTCTTACGCTACGTTAAGAATCCCGCAGTCGTAGGAAGACTGCGAGCTTTAAAGTATGTCGTTTCCACCACTGGCAGGAATCTATTTCAGTCACTCAGAACCTTTTTGGAAGATACCGACATACCGATCAAGAACTACGTTGCTTTTAACATGAGTGATGTAGCGTGCTAGAATATTCCCAAGGTGGGGGAACAGATGGAAAAAATGGTCAGAGGCCATATCAATTACGGTTGTCCTTCAAGCGCGGATTCAAGGAGGAAGCATGGGGCGATTGCCACCCCCGGGCTGGGATTATATCATGGAAAATGAGATAGAAATTGCCGGACACTTGGCTAAAAATAGGAATCGGAAACAATACGCGGCCTCCCACTTGAAAGATTTTGGGATCCGCCCTTGTTGTTCTTTAGAGTGTACATTTATCTCTATTAAATTACTAATAATTCTACAGTGCAAGATACTTAAATCATTAGAAGTAGTACTAGATTATGTTCATAAAATTTTACAATGGCCAGCCCTTGTCCTCCATAAAAAATTACCGTTTTGATAATAGGTTTAAGAATAACCCTATTCTGCAAAACTTGCTTTTGCTTGCCCTCTGTCCATTACTTCATCCACAGAAGCATTTTTCTCTTCCACGACCCTTAAAAAATCATCGCCTATGAAAACCGAATTCTTACTTTAGAGAAAAGTTTCATGTTGGCTTAACTTCTCCGAGGCCTTTCAATTATTAAATCCCTTTGAAACAAATTGATCCTTGGCTTGTTGTGATCCTTAAACCACTTTAATGGGGTGAAAAGGAACATAAAATTTTCAATAAGCACTGTCTTCTTTCTTTGAGTAAGCTATATACTTATGCTTACTCAGTTAAGATAAGCAGAAATTTCGTCTGTGGTGAGGTTTTCCTTGACTTAATACAGCACCAGTGATAGTCGTGGGAAAATTTCAATTTGCGTATGGTTCCCAAAGATTTTTCAGCACTGTTATCCTACCTTCTTCAGTGAGGTTAGATTTCTTCACATAAGTAAAAATATCTGCAGTCAGAATTTCCACTTCAACTGTGTTTGATATAATGTTTTGCTCTACCCTTTCCTCCTAGAAAGTTGTTTGAAAACAGCCGTGGACCATTGCTGTTGCTTTCCTCAACAGCAGTCTCATCAATGTCACCAGAGTTCAGGGAAATGTTATTGGGATTATCACTATTTTCAATCTTACTTTAAAAGAAAAAAATTACCAATGTTCATTTGCGTAATAATTTTTCGCTTTGTTAGTTCAGAGTGTCGGGTCCCCTCAGCCCCCTACGTGGATGCGCCACTGTATGAGTGGTCATTTTGAAGGATTGACAGCAAGATTATTTGAACGAATTCCAAACCACATTCACACCATGAGCTGAACCTAGTTCTCACTAATACTGCCCAATGCCTCATTGAAACCATTTTTAATATACTTCAAAAAGCTCAAGTATTTATGAAGAAGTCACTTAAAAGATTACAAAAGTTTATTGCTGAAAACCCTTTTTTAAACTGGAAGCTATTGGCATGACCGTGGCGACACATCAGTAATGCTACGGTCAAGATATTTTAAATATTTTAAAGGGTGGACGATTGGAATAGTACTAAAAAATCTTACCTTACTAAGATCGTCTACTTAGAATTGGTCATGGCCTTGTTTAAGGTATCTAGTTCTGAAGAGTTTAACTTTAAATGGTACTGAAGGTTTTCTCAAAAAGTTCACAAGTTTGGTAGATAGTATATTTTACAATATTGGTAGCTATGTTGTTTCTGCAAATTTTTAAGATATCCACTTCTCATCGAAACTTCTCATTTAAAACTTAAAGAATTGAGTGAAAAGTTTGATGAAACATTACAAACTGTAAGAATATTTGTATTGCTAATGACGAACAATTTTGATGAAAGGGTCAAAAAGAAGTGTCTTTGGAAAGCATTTGCATTGAAACCGAGTTGAAAGAGAAAGGAAAGGGGAAGGGGAAGGTGAAAAGGCTTTTCAGAGAAGATGCTGGTGAAGAAGATGTTGGTCATATCTTAGAAGAATGTGGTTTTAGAATATCAACTTTTATGTTTAATAGCATAAAAAACAGCTTGCTTATCTCATATGCCAGCAATTGCTTAATCATGATTATTTTACCAGAAATGTAAACAAGTTAATACCTGATTTTTCGAGAATAAATCGGAATGACACGTATTGCTTCTGTGGATCCTAGAATTTGGAATTTCCTCCCTAACAGATTACATGCACTTACTTCCATTTCTCTTTTTAAAAAACATGTCAGCAAATATCGATTAGAATTGTTTCGGTTTTTATTGTCATACATTGTATATTCATTGCTACAATATTAAGGTGTTATTCTACTCTTGTGTTATTGCATTGTTTCATATAATTATTACAACACTCTTTCTTCCCTAGGGCACATGGGCTCCGTCAGACTCGATAGTTTTTATCCAAGGCTGCCCAGGCGGATATCCATCTGCAATTTGCAAAATGTATATATTTATGTTATAAAATGTGTGTAAAAATACCATAATGTAACCCGATTCCGCCTAAATAAATTTATATTGTACTATGTCATAGATATTCTCATCAATACTATGGGAAACAGATTTCTCCAACACACAACAAATTTTTACTTAGATCTAGCTAGGTTTAACCCTAAGCGGTTTGGCAATAAAAAGCCCTTACCTGCAAAAGCCCTGGACAAATAGTAAAGATTCTCTTATGATCTGACAAGAGAAATCTTGTTGAAGAACTTGCTTCATTTGCTAATGTATGGCCCGGATAAGCAAAAGGACAATCAGTGATGAGAATCAAGCAGAAGATACCACAGAAAGTGATATTTTTTAGACGAAGAGGAAAACTCAACATTTCAATCTTGTAATTACAAGGAGTGCAATTCTTGCTTAAAGTGTGCTTACAAAGTGCTTCCTAATTATACCACGTACTCTCGTCAGTATAATGAACTGTTCAAAATATATAAGATGCTCTTGAGAATCCTGATGATTCAAGTCAGTGACATCTGGAAGGGTTTTTTCCAAGCTTAAGATTATAAAACAAAATTCAGATGTACCTTAAGCAGACAACTTGAAGACATTATTATTAACGCAATCCGCATCAGACTTATTGAGAACTATAGACTGTGTTACTATAACTGATAAGCTGTGTCAGTCGAGCTTTGTAATAAGGCTATTGCTTAGTGTTTAATTACATATTATGATACAGATATCCCTTATATTTACCGTTTGTTAAATAAATCATCAAACTTTTTTGTACTTAATGATTTGACACCTATGCTTTAGTTCAGACTAGAGATTTTTTAGGTATAGGAGCAAAAGAGGCATCGTACCCGACCTAAATTCGTACTATGGTGTCTCCGTTGAGCCCGGAGCGCCTTAACCGCTAGGCCATCGAGGATCGGAACGAAGCTCCTTCTCTCCGTGTGCATAAGGTTGTAAGATATTATTACCCTTCACAGGGATAACACAATGGCCAAATATTAGTCAACACATAAATATAATCTAAAGCGTGGGTGTCAGAATTATTAAGTACAATAAATTCCCCATGAAAAATTTAAAAAAAAATTTGTCCCGGTGGATTTATATGTTAGCCAATATTTGGCAATTGTGTTAAACCTGAGAAGGGTAATTATATCTTACATATGTTTTTTTGATTCATCAAATAAATTTTGCTTATTTCAGATAATATTAAATGAATATGTGTATAGTAATATATATTATAGCAACGAAATTCTTGCTGTAAATTGTTTTGTTCACCTCTATTCATATTTAAAGTTATTTTAAAATGCATAATTTTAGGTTCTATTATTTAAGGTTTAGTAAGACAAAATTGTGTTTCACGCCCACAAACCCCCTTTAGTTAGTGTCCCCGTACCCGTCTATCCACTGCCCTCTTGGGATCCTCACCACGCCCCTGAATAAAAGTTTAAATTCTGTAACAAATAAAAAATACTGGAAAAGTTTTTAAAAGAAGCAGAGATTCTTTCTATTGTTCTATTGTTCTATTATTTTCTTATGGGATACTTCTGAAAGCCCTACTCTATAATTCAAGTTTGCTTTATATATGTGTGTGTGTGTATGTGTGTGAGTGAGTGCGTGCGTGGACCCTTTATGCTATGAGAAAATAGTAATGAAGCGAAACGAGAACAACTCTAAAAGCGAGTTTCTGAAAAACCCGTCTGAAATGGAAGTAAAATAAGAAATAATTCATGTAAACTCATTACATACACGAGAGAGTTGTGTTGCCTGAAAGAAATCGTAGTTCTGCCTTTAGCTTCAACATTAAGCTAAGAAACATACGTATAATATATACTCAATTTTTATATAAGTCGGCTAAATTGAATGTATTATTAAATAGCTGCTTAATTTTTAGTCACTATTGAATAATACTGTGAATCTTGATACGCGTCGCTATCTCAACAATTTTCTCTCAAGGAAAGAGTGGTTCTTAAAAAGAAGAATAATGGTGACCTTATTTTCCGTAACTGAGACGTGTAAACTTATTATTTGCCGGCAAGACATTATATTTTGTATAAACTAGACGTAACTATCGTGGATAAGAAAGTGTAATATTATACTTAGTTGAACTTCCAGAAATCAAATATTCTTAAATGTTCTTCAAAGTATTGAAATATAGCCGTTATTCCTCGCACAGTTCTCTTTCAATCTTTCTCCTTTTTTAGTATGCACATATTAACGCAAATAGGAAAACAGATCGATTAAATTCGCTCTTTAAAAGAATAGATTTTCATGTTTTTTAATCATCGCACCCTTCCTCAAATTGCGATTAATGTCTGATTATTTATAATATTTCAGAAAATCAGTTGCAAATGTTCTCTAAAATAATTTTTTTTATTTAAGGCAACAACATTTTTTAACAAAAATTTATCTTCACATCCATACGAAATATTTCGCTTTAGTCATGTGCTAAAATAAATCAGCGACTGTGTGTTAACTGTGTGGATGCGTAGGAAAACCCCATTATGATTTGAAACATTTTCTTTAGAACTTTTGAATCCTTCCCTGATTATGCAACATGATTGTGACAGTGTTGCTTTTGTTGATGTATTTGTTTTGAACAAACATAAAATTTAGTAATCTTGACTTATCCTTTTACCATTTTAGATGTTTTAAACTATCTAGATGGATATAAAACTATATCTAAAACTTAAAGTGCGCATTTGCTTTTAGAGAATGGTATAAATTCAAGAAAAACTGAGGGCTGTGTGGAAGAGTGACTCTATAAAGCTCTTCTATGTTTTTGAAAATGAGCTTTAAAATTCATGCACTAATCTAAATCAACAATTTATAAAGGTTCTTAAAAGTTATCCCAGTTTTAAATTTAAATTGCAAATCCATTTTTTGTTTAATACTGTACAATAATAAAAAAATATGTTTGATTTAGTTCGTAATTTCTTTTTCGGTAAATGCGTTTCATACTCCACTCAAATGGACTGGAACGGCATTTTCCGTTGATTAACAAAACCTAGATAAGGATCTACATAAAACATTTTTGCTTACGTTCTCTTTGTTGAATTCTTTTTTAATTCAGGCACTGCTATGTCTCGATTTTTTGTGTTGTTAAAAGTACGTTATCAGATATATCATTAGCTGAACGTTGTTACTGGCAAGTATAAAAGAAACTTGCTTGGAGAGGCTACCATCAGGCTATAGATTAATGACGGTTAAATATGATAAAGAAACACTATTAAAATCTCAGCTTCACTTATAAAAAGAGAAACAGAAAATGTACTTTAGACTTACCATTTAAAAGGTGTTTTCATGATTCTTTCATAAAAATGGCTCGGTAGAAAGAAATAACTATCTATATTGTGGATAAAAATTGCGGCTTTGAAAATGCATGAGGACATTGAAACGTTCAGTATACGCAAAAATGAATACTTGTTTTGATTGAGATGGAACATCTTTAACTGACGTTGTCTATCGATTCCTATGTAATACTGACATGAGTAACTAAGAGATTTGGCTATTTGCTATATATTGTTGTGACACTGCGTAACATCTTTGACCATATGTATATATTACATGATTAATGTCTCTCCCCTTTCACCCTGCTACTCGTTCATTAAAGGCTTGAAATATATTTAACCATTTGCATCATATTCTTGACACGACAGTACCAAGTTATTGGGTGATTGTCATGGACATACAGTTATGCCCCCCCCTCCCCAATAATCTGAAATAAACTTCAATTTTACATATGTCGCAGTGTATAAATGTTCATAAAGTTTCCTTGTCTCCCTCCCCCAAAAAAATTGCTTTTAAAGTTAACGTTGATGGTCACTTTCATTATGAAATCTTTCTTCAATTATACGTCATTCAAACGTTAAGTTCCGAAATTTATCCATTATGAACTGTACTGACAATGCAATAATGTGTGAGCTTTCCTTGTAGACGTCACATCCATGGCCGTATCTAAAGGGGGATCTTAGGGACCGGTTCCCCCCGAAACTAAATTTTTAATGGGACTTGGCTACGGCCTTGCATGCTGTAATTGTATCGATACATGCTGTAAAAATTTATGAACCCCCGAAATTAAATCCTGGCTACGGTCTTGATCACATTACTTAGAAGGTCCATAGAGGTGAGTTATACTGTCCATGTATGAAAATATGCAAGCGATGATATTCTTGAGATAATGTTAATCAGGCTGTATCACCCAATTCGATGAGACATCCATTTGCATTATGAAATCTTCTATTTCTCCTATAAGAATACAAAATTCCTGAACATGCTATAGAACCTAATTTTACCAATATGTTTCAACCTTATTTGATTCTTGATCTATCAAGTATCTACCATTAAAATTACATATTTAAGATGTAAAGATTTCCCATTATAAACTTGAATCGTTATTATAACTATTTGAGTGTGTTAACTCATGTCTTTTTATAATCTTTTTTAAATCTATCATTTTTCTGTCGTAAAAAAATCAAAGTAAACGTGCATCATAGTAGCCGTTACATGGCAATTAGTACTCTTTTCACTAGACCACGTTACATATGAAACCGTACCTAGCGTTTATAAACGGGAACTAATTCATCATTTGTGATGACACGCATATGTTTTATCTGCTCTACACCAGTTTTCCAATTCGTTATGCATTTATTCATTGGGAAAGAAGCGAATTTTTGCCAGTGATTGATCGCTTGTGTTAAGAAAAATTTGCAAAGCGTAACAAAGGCTATCATTTCTTCGGAATTTAAGTAATGTAGGGTTTAATGCTACTTGCATTTTTTATAAGAGACTTTTTTTAGGATATATTTTTTTTTTTTGTTCTGAGTAGATTTCTAGTCATCAACCAATGTAACAATCTGAGGAACCAGATATTCCGCTTTTTTATACATTTGTTAGAAAGCTAAATTACTGATATAGAAAGAGTCATTCTTGGAGAATTTCTAACCGCTTTCACGCTATTATTTTCTGATCTTATTTTTACCAAGATTCTCCACACTTTTTTATTGTTGATGCAGTGTCAGATGTAATATCCTGGAAAAAAATTTTACTTGCCAAGATACAACTCCCTTAATCTCTACCTTCATAATTAGATACTTATGTTCTTATAAAAGGAACGCGTCGAAAATGCGTTTGACGACGTTTTTCGAACATGTAGGTATACCGCGCTTTTATTATTTTATCGTATCACATTGAAATCATATTTTGTGGTTTGTATGGCCTACGGGTATAATTAATCTGTCCATTTCTCACTATTATTTTGTCAGTGGGTCTGCTAGTATATAATAAAGCAAATGGATTGATTATATACAACAAACACCTGTACATAATAAAAAAAAAAAACTTGCTTTGAAATCGAATGCTCTATTTACAAACGCACTAGAATAGTCTGCTTGATGTGAATAAAAAAACCTAAATACTCCATGTTCACTTATTTGGATTTTATATGGATTTGTTGTGAGACTACTACTACATGCCATATTGTGTGTTAATGACATTTATAGAAACGCTAAACATGTTCACTCGTATTTACACGTTTATGACATCCTACGGGCATTGCGAATTAATACTTTGAAATAATTCGTGACTGATATTGAGAATTGTTTCATCGCAATCCCACTAAACCTTAATGAAAATCATCATAGCTGGATATTTTGTTCCAGAAATAATGCACACGCAAAATATGACGGAACTTAAGTTTTGAAGCATGTATATAGGATGTCTGACTAAACAGCATTTTACATGAAGAATAACCCCAAAAAAATTGTTCTGCTATCTAAAAAACATTATCGTCATTAACTGTCTTCCCTGATTCGGAGGTCTCTCTCTCTCTCTCTATATATATATATATATATAGAGAGAGAGAGAGTGAAACATGTTTTAACGCAAAAATCTGAGAAATATTTAAATGCGCACATTTATTTGTTTGTATTTTGTTACAACTTTAAAAGATTTATGAAATGGTAAAATGTTTTCATAACTAAATGCTAGCAATTAAATCTATAATGTGTACACAATTATAGTTGTGTGTTTGGAAGAAAATTAGTTTAACAAAGCATGTCCTTTAGATAGGTAATGTTTTTTTAATGAAATCTCAAATATAATTGTATTAACCAACAAACTAAGATGTCCCATACGACCAGAAAATAAATTTAAAAAAAGTTATGCTCATATAAAAGTTTATTTCCAAAACTACAGACACCTTGACAAATTTATGAAAATACACACACATAAAATAAGATTAAAATGATAGAAAAATGGCTGGATGAAAATGTCTCTTATATTCATTAGTATAATTATTTTTGCAAGCATTTTAAAAAATTAAAATAATAACTGAAAAGCACTATTTCAAAATTCCATCTTCTATTTTATAATTAAAACACATTGTTTTTATTATTATGTTCATATGACAAACTTGATCGATAAGAAGGAATTCTAAAGGATTGGTTTAGGTCAAAAAAATTAATACACTATTTTTAAATAAAAAGTTAAAAATTGGTATGAGATTAAGTAAAACAGAAACGTAAACTAATAAGTCATATCGGAGAAACTTAAATAGCAGTTAAGGAAAAGATTATTTTTCTTAAATATTAAATTGAAAAAAAGTTTGCTGTCGTAATTGTATTTTAGTACGCAATACGATTTAGCTTTCAATTCTCTGTAGACTTAAGGGGAGACAGGATCTTTAAATTTTCAAAAAACAAAATTTTTTTTTATTTGTCTATCCTAATCTTTGAAAATTTATGATTGTATTGCAAAAACCGCATCAAAAAATTCCTACTAGTTTTCTCAAAATATGAAAAAACATCAGATCGTATATTTTCACTTTGTAGCAATTAAAGGGACTTCACGGTGTCAACAAACGTAATCATACTCTCAAAAGTCTTATTCACAGATTTTTAAGAGTTATATTCTTTTTTCTCCGTAATTAAGATTCAATATTACCGAGAAGAAGGGGATAATAACTGCTAGTATAGAGTATACACACTACAGTGTATGAGGTAGTATACACTACAAAATTGCTATTTAAGAGGAACTTTAAACTTTGAGGTTGTTTTTCTCAGAACATACGTTTTATACATTGCGCGCAAGATTTTTTCAAAACTATCAGACATAATGTTCTGAAATTTGGAACAAAGATACATTTTACTGAGCTCTTTTAATTAAAAGCACAATTAATCTAAATTTTACATTATTTTGTTTATGTTGTTTACTTCAATACTGAAAATTTTGACGAAAATGGATTTTTTTACAAAAAAAATTCATAAAAATAAATTATGACTTTCTAAAAATATTTTCTGCTTTCATATTAAAAATGCAAATGTTTGAAAACTTATAATGATTAAATAGTTAATAAATATTAAGTTTCCTTCATGTTAGAGTGCGCGCAAGGAAACGTAAAATTTACAATGCTGCGAATGTTATATGGTGAACATTAACTTATTAATAAATTAATAACACATACACCTCCCCTTGCTTCACCCTATGTGTTACATAAGTATTTAACTGAAACTTTAAAAAAAAATTGTGATTCTACCTTTTATGGTTTTTATACAATGGGTTATTGAAAATAGATCTCCAAATACTGTGATTTTAGCATTTTAAAGGTCCTGTCTCCCCTTAATTCAATTTCTCATATTTTTAATCTTCATGAACTGCAATATATAGAGACAGTTGTTATCTTCATATCGAAAAATGTTTGCTACACTTACGCCATATTGAGCTTATTTCGTCATAGAACGTTATGAAGTTTGATAACAAAGCATTGTCAGTATGTAATTTAAAACAGTTTTAACAAATTTCATATTTTTCATAAGTGTAAAAATATTTTATACCTGAATGAGTGTGTAAATTCATTTTACATAAGAGTCTTCAGCAACTTCCTAGTATACCTCCTTACATTGAAAAGTGAATCTAAACGTTAAAGTGCAAAAAAATAACCAGAGTTACCAATGCAGGAAAAAAACACCCTCAAATTTGAGTGTTTTTCAATATTCACCATCTGCTGCTTTGAAGAGCAAAATTTCTACTTGTAAATGCACTGCCTTTATTTCCAACATTTCTGTATTGCCGCCCTTGTGGTAATCCACCATAGGATCCTTTGAAATTTCCTTGACGTCTTTCTGAAGGCCATGGATCACCGCGTCTTCGAGTTTCATCGATGCCGTGTCCACGATTTCCCGTTAGATAGCCGCTTTGTTCTCTTGGATAGCCTCCAAAATTTGGATATCCGTAGTTATCACC
Organism: Dysdera silvatica; assembly: GCA_006491805.2. Taxonomy (NCBI): domain Eukaryota; kingdom Metazoa; phylum Arthropoda; class Arachnida; order Araneae; family Dysderidae; genus Dysdera; species Dysdera silvatica. The sequence goes on along the minus strand of QLNU02015360.1, from coordinate 91,800,679 downwards.
AGAATACCCAGCACCATATATCTGATTGCCATAACCGGATCCGTAATCATTCAAATGTTGGTAATTACCGTACGATCCCTTTTGACCAAAATTACGGTCTCCACGCCACAGATTTCTTTGAGGATAGTTGGAGGTTCCATACCCTGGTTGAAAACCTTGGCCTCTTCTCCAATCGTTCCCACCGTAATTAGACATATATATATCTCTATTATAATCTGTATAACCTTTAATATTGCCTAAGTTGTTGTTCCAACCAGTGTGTCCCCCTGTATTTATGCCATGACCAATATTGCCATACCCGCCATATCCATTGTTGCCATATCCACTGCTACCGAATCCACTGCTACCGAATCCACTGTTACCGAATCCACTGTTGCCGAATCCAATGTTGCCGTAACCGCTGTTACCGTATCCACCACTTCCGTAACCGCTGTTACCATATCCACCACTTCCGTAACCGCTATTTCCATATCCACTATTTCCAAAACCACCGTTACCGTATCCGCTGTTGCCGTATCCACCGGTGCCGTAACCACTGCTACCGTATCTACTATTTGACCATCCTCCTTTAAAAGAAATAAAATTTTCAAAATGAATGTTTCTTGATTTTTTTGTATAAAACTATATAAACTATCTTTCATAAATTAACAAGCAGCTCGTTTGTTTCTAGGTTGTAAAAAATATAGTAATTTCTTAGATTATCAAATACTCATATTTTCGAACACAAGTAATAACATAATGCGACGAAGTAATACCTATTAATCGGAATTGAACGTTAAGTATGAGTAAACGTTTAGTTCTTACGAGAGAAGAAAATGAACCAAATGAAAAAAATTTTGAAATGAATTTATATAATTAAATTATTAATTTATTAAATTATTAATTAATTAAATTATAAATAAAATTTATTTATAAATAAATAATTTTAAGATAAAAATAATTTTAAGATAAAATAATTTTAAATAAAAAATAATTAACAAATAAAATTAATTAAAACTGCTTTATTGTATCTGGAGAAACGTAACTTGTTATAAATTTGTTTTCTATTATTAATTGATGCTAAAATTTACATCCTCAAATAATTTTCTTTATTGCATCATATAAAAAGCAATGGAAAAAATTATCCAAGTTCTAATTTCAAAAACCATTGTCTCATAGGCAAATAATTTTTTACATTTTGAAACATTTGCAAATTCCAAAGTTCGAAATATATATTGAGCAAATGTTAGGCCATCCTATTTTTGGAAATTACATATAGTGGTATTTCATACACAAATTGCAAATTATGTGTTACATAGACTGTACATTAAAAAAGGTCGTGTCCATTACATCTAGTGTTCATCTTTTATGATCAAAATCGGTTCCAGGACGAACGTGTACCGGCCTGTATTTAATTTCCTATATTTTTTCTTTTGTTTCTAAAAGCCATGTTCAGCACATTTCTTTTTTCACCAAAAGCCCCTACACACCATGAGACATATTACGCAACGAGCTATGAAATGCCATATTTCACGCAACCGTTTTCCGAAGTGTTAGGGCGCTGATTGCCGAGTTTTAAATGTAGTTTCTAAATATATTGTTGCTTGTGTCAGTCTCACATCTCAGACGGAAATATGGTGCACTAAATATGACATATACTTTAAATGCTGAGGCCATAAAAAATACGCATATACCGAATTAGAAGTATCAGACGGACTGAGGTACACATCAATGTGTGGATTTGAAGGTTTCACGAAATACAGTACTAGGTGCGGTTGCAGGAATCATGTACCATATATTATGTCTCGTATATAGGGACTTGACAAATTTAAAGATTTATATCTGAAATTACTCGAGGCGTATTTTAGTGTCAAATACTTAAAGTTATTGAAATATATAACGAAATAATAATGTATAAACAAGCGTCTCATAAACTGGTAGCTAATTCAGTAACACCCTGCAAATAAATCGCTGACTAAATGAAATACCGCTTTAACTTACCTTCATATTTAATTCAGTTCATCAAAAAGGTATTTCACGGTACAGTTTTGGGATGTAAAAACTTCCAGTTGTTTTGCAATAAAAATATTAAGATTTCAGAAATAATCGAGAAAGAATTTGAACGAATGCCTTAAAACTGTCATTCATTCAGCAAGTCCTGCACCAAACGTTGTATGAACTTATCAAGGACTTTCACTAACATCAGATGTCAAACTTCTCTAATCTTTTTCATATTTATATCCTCTCCGAATATATCTTCCTTGCTGTTTTATTTTCAAATTAGAAATTTTAATATGTCGAACATTTCCAAAAATAGTGGAAAATCCCAGTCTCACAGGCGATTCGAAAAATAGAGGAAAATGAAACACATTGACGGGCCAATACGTTAAAAATGCATTAGTTCATAAAATCTGCCGTAAAAACAGGAGAGCATCCCATAGGGAATATAAGAGAAAGAGACAAACAAAAGAAAAATTTCTGCTAGTCAAACATAAAAATAAAAATAAAAGTGACATCTCTTTTACAGATTACATATTATAAATATTTAAACATTCACTATAATTAATTACGATAGCAATCCATTACCTAACACAACCCATAATTTACAAGCATGTAAAGACAGATTAAATCACCTCATTGATCTTCAATGATCACCGAATATTACTTTAATATCACTGGTGTATATAGGAAGGGTTGTTGGGGATTATAACCCACATTGCGATGCAATTTTGTATATTTACATATGAATATATGTAGTTATAGCTCTATGACACCCTATATACTTCCTGCGTACACTACTGTATAATGCGTACATGCAAAATCTCTACTATGTACATTCAGTATTTTTAAACATGTAATATATAGTACTTATACATCATTATCAGGTTTAACAAAAAGGGTACGTTGCTTTCAAAATAAAAATATATGCTCGTGTAATATTTTTCATAAAAGAACTACTTTTTTGTAAAATTTGTTGCTAAGCTCAACTGCAATTTTTGGGTAAAAAGTTTTCCCTATAGTGGTAGTAGTACTAAGACATGGGTACATCTAATATACAAATATTTTGACATTGAAAAATGCATAATTTTCACCTCTGATCCCGCACATTTAATTATTAGTTTAAATTTTCTCTTCTTTTAAAACTAATAGCGTATTTATGGAAAAAAATTAGTTTCGGTTTGCGACCATCGAAAACCTTCAGAGGGAATTTAATTGGAAAAATTTGTTAGCTGTGCGATAAGAACGGTATCAGGATTTTTCGAAACAAATAAAATCGTTTCTATACTATCACCAACTTTACTGGCAAATTAAATTGCGCAAAATACACCAATTGCCTGCTTGTATTTTTTTTACATCTCCAGACTTCACCACGGAGCATCAGACATGAGACCGATAATTTAACATGATCTCTGAACCACAATACGTTTACATACAGCCAAGATTGCTTGGAATCACACCTTACCCAGTGGGCTCAAAGATCGGTGGTTTTGATCACAGAACCAATGAGGTTACATATTAACCCTCTGACTGCTCGATTTTTTTTATCAAAGTCGCTTCAAAAATTGCATATATTTTTATTACATATTTCAAATCTACATGCATTTGAGAGTTAAAATATGTAGCACATTTTTGTAAACAAGATTTTTTTTAATATAAATTTCGTACATAAGTATCATGCATAGACAAAAATTCTGAAAATGAATTTTGATTAAATTACGGTTTACTTTATAGAATACAAATATAAAGCATGTATACTAATAAAAATCACTCGCTGAACGTTTCCTACAAGCCATATTCTGGATATAAAAAACGATAATAACGGGAGCGCTTGCAAACTCAGTTAGGGAACTCTATGCAAATACGAAAATTTAGGCGACAATAACGCCATTTGTTGACCAAACTACGACTAGAAGTCTAAATATTGTAGAAAATGCATTACCGACAGTTAAACGGTGGAGAAGCGGGATGCGCTTTTAAATAGATGGAAAAATTGCATACCCGCGGAAATCGCGGGATAAGCAGTCAGAGGGTTAATATTTAAATGAGCGGGGCTCGACCAATCCAGTTGCCATTGGGGATTAGATTTTTGCAGTTAGGAAGTTGGAAATCTTTTCCTACTAGGTGCCTGGGTTTGCTTTATAAGGGGGAAGAGTTCTGCTCCGATTTTTCGAGCCCCGTAAATGAGCATTGAATTAATATTGCATTACGTAAACTGACACACTCTTTTAATACGAAAATTGTGCATTTGCTAATTATCTCTCGAAGTATATTACAGTCGAATTCGGTTATAACGACTTCGATTTTAATAACAACTCGGATATTACGTCAAATTTCTGAACTTCCTCTCTTTGGGGTTGTTCATATATTTATAATTATTTATCAGTTACAGCGTCACTCCTGATTATAGAATCAAAATTTTGTTTGGCCTTTTGGCCCTTAAATATCTCGTTATTACAGCGTTCGACTGTATTTGTAAAATATATTTTGAAGCGAAAGAGGCTGAGAAAAAGAGAGAAAGAGAGAGGGAGGGAGTAATAGATTTTAAATACGTAATAGAGAAAGGCAAACAATTTGTTAAAAAAAAAATTATGAATTTAAAAATTAAGCCTGGTTTAAACTTGCGAGTTAGAATATAAAAACATTTGCAGAAAAAAAAATTTGAACGTTTATTCATATAAACCGCGAATCACACGTAAATAATAGCCATTTATCGCTGTTTATTTAAGGGAAAATACAGATTATGTTATGCAAAGTACCGTGTTGATTTAGACTAAAGTATGGTCCGTTGCGTTTAATCTTTAAAGATGTTCTTATATCTTCAACCAAAATAAAATTACAAGCACATTTTATTCAACTCTGTGAAATAAAACGTCATTGAAATTAAGTAGCTTAAAAAATTATTTTATCATTCCATGAAAGAGGAGAACAGTATCATTCAAATGAAAGGAGGACATGTATTTCTAATTAGTTATACGAAACGAAAGAATATGCATAAATACTCGTTGATCATAATTAAAAAAGAATTAAATCCTTGCCCAGCGTTTTCTGCTCTTATTATCTTCGTTATTCGAAGCAAAACAAAACAAAAAGCTATTCAATCCACATTTATCATATCCATATAATAATAATAATAATAATAATTAAATTCAATTGCGTTATCAAGTAGAAATTTTAATATTCTAAAGCATGCCCGTACCAAGGGGGATGGTGGATTTTAGAAACGGTCCCCTCCTCCTGAAACTAATTTTTAATGGGACTTGGCTACCACCTTACATACTGTAAAATTTTTACCCCCCGAATTAAATCCTGGCTACAGTCTTGTTCTAAAATCAGGGGCATATCAGTTAAAAAATTATGAGAGATCAAGCAGCTTTATGACAGATCATGTGATGTGGAGTTAAAGGGAACAATATGTTTTGCAATAGGGGATGCTTGAGCCCCTATTTCCATGCTACTGTCCAAAGGTGTAATAGTGAAAAATTATGTTCAGTATGCATCAAGTAGGGTTTTCATCGTTGATAGAAAAATGTTTCAGTCAGGCCTTTAGAACAAATAAAAAAATTATGCGATATATTAAAGGGAAACCAAATTGAATTTTAGAAATATATTTGAGAAAATTGAAAAAAATTCAAAATTAAATTTTCTGATAGCTGAGTACCAATAATCTTATTTTTCTTGACTTAGTTTGGTTGCCTGACCTTTTTCTGTGCGTGATAACATAATTTTATGCAGTCCGTGTTATAATGGGATTGCAGGGTTTTTTTTTATTTTATTTATTTTTTACAATTTTCTTGCAGCATTGTAGTGCAATGCGTGATAGGTATAGGAAATATTCTATGCGTGCCCTTCTGCTCTGTGTTAATGATATTGACACAGATGTGTCTGTGATACCAAAATTTTCCGGTTTTGTTCAAGTCTCTTGCGTTTGATCAGCACAAAAGACAGCTGGTGCTGCCATCTACTGTAAAAGTTTGTAATGACGACTTTTTTATTTTCATTAACGCTGGTTAAATAATTATCAGTTTACCAGTATAAAATAAATTTTATTCGCTATTGAATATATTTTCTTTATATACAATATTTTTTACAAAACGAGTTTGATGACTTCCGTGCCTGGATGTTTATCGCAAAAAAACAACAACAAAAAAAGCAGTTCCTTCGTAAAATGAAACATTTACGAAATGTATCACTTTGCTCAAAAGAAATTTTAAATCTGTGCATATATGCAATATGTGAGACTCGTGGGTTTCGGAAAAGCTGATTTTACGTTTCAAAGGTAGTTTTGCATACAATTAAAGAAATTGGAACCTTCGCATTCACAATGTCTTATTTTTATATAAAAGCCAGGTAGACTCTCGCCTAGGACCCTGCGACTTTGGGGCCCTGCACAGCACCGTAAGCTGGATGACCTTGCGACCCTAGCAGAATCATCCAGATTTCGCTCTTCTCCCTATCCACGGACATATTCTCTCCTGTGAAATATTTCAGCCGATTTTACGCATTTCCTCGCCTACACCCCTGGCGTGGACCTTTCACGCCCCCCCTAGCTACAGCTCTGGCCCTGCATAGGCCTTGAAGGTCTTAGTATTATTTGTTTAAGCATTATTTTAATCCACTTTATTTATAAATGTCCAATAAATTATCATTATTGGTAAACCTGAAAATTGAAAATAACTAACTTCAAAGAAAGGTTTGTGATTTATACGTGATAATTCTGGCACCCACGTTTTTAGCTCCAACTAGAGCTTTTCGTTATAGAAAAAAAGGGGCACCGTCAACGAACTAGATTCGAACTAGGGTCTCTCCGTTGAGCCCGGAGCTTCTTAACCTCTAGGCCATCGAGGACGGGGAACAAAGCGCCTTTTCTCCGTATATATAAGTAGTAAGATATTATTACCCTTCTCAGGCATAAGCGTAGCGAGAGGGGGGGGGCTGATGGGGCTACAGCCCCCTCCGAAATGAGGAAGTGAAAACGAAAAACTAAACTAAAAAGAAAAAGAGCTAAAAAATGGCATTTTTACCTTCAGAATAATTTCTAGTTACCAAAAATATTTTATTATGAAGCACTCATTTGTACAAATATTTTTGCTTGGTTCCGTGATTATAATAGCCCCCAAAAAAATGTAGCTATAAGTTATCGGTTCACCAACAGATGGCAGCAGCGCACCGCATTGCCTACTTTCTCGATTTTTCTTTCCTTTTTTTCCTCTTTCATGCATTCCAGATTACTTCATCAGCTACAAAATTTTGACATTCTTTTGCCTTTTGTAATTTTAATATTTAACAGTTCATCGAAAGGTGAAGGAACGATAGTGTTGAGCTTACCAGCAGTCAAAAAGTGGAAAAAATGAAATTTTCATGGAAACCTTCATTGAATTATTGCTTTCCAATAGAAGAGGCGAAAGGTGTAACGCGCCATTTCCAACGTAAATGGCTTGATGAATATAAGTGGCTGGCTTATTTAAACTTACGAAATGGCTTTTATTGCAAATCCTGCGTGCTTTTCTTGGATAAAAGTACGGTTGGCAATGATTCTCACCAAAAACCGATTACTTTTGTCACAAAACCATATTACCATTTGAAGAAATCTGGTGAATACTTTAAAAAAAAGCGTCAAAACTTGAATGAATACTAATAAACAAAAGAGAAAATACGCCCTCTGGCATTTCGTGCCTTTCGGGTTACCATGATAACCAAAATTAAAAAGTAAAGAATTAATCACAACTAACATTTCTTTGTTTAGCTATTATTGATTCCACCAGAATATAGTGGCAACAATCATTTTTCATTGGTTTTAACACAAACAAGCAAGTGAAAGAAAATCACCTAAGGTCGATATTTAAATTTAGCGGGGTTCAATTAACATTAATTCGCGGCTCTCTAATTCGCGACCCTCTAATCGGCGGCCCTCTAATTCGACACCCTCTAATCGGCGGCCCTCTAATTCGACACCCTCTAATCGGCAGCCCTCTAATTCGCGACCCTCTTATTGGCGGCCCTCTAATTCGCGACCCTCTAATTCGCGACCCTCTAATTCGCGACCCTCTAATTCTCAAGTAACTCGTTAGATTTTCGATGTTAACAATAGCCATCATTATTGCATTTACGGAAGACATTTACCTTACCCTTTTTATTTACCACAGACAGAAAAACCAAAAGCAATAGCGGGTTCAATATCTATTGAAACCCGCTAATAATTATATTATTGATACAACTACAATAAAGTGGCAATAACAGCCTCCCACATGTATTAAAAAATAACGAAAAAATGTGACGCTTTTTTTCTAATTGACCTCCGTAAAAACGTTTTCAACTTTAAAGAAAAAAAATCGGCATTTGTTCAAGTTACCAAGAATTTTCAAAACGCTTCTACCTGGGCTCTCTTATTTATGTGGTGTACATTCTTAAGGTTTTACATATAGATGAAAATTATTTTGCATTCTTTATTCCAGTTTATCAGTCAATAAAAAGTTATTACTTTGGACCATAACATTTAATTGATAACTATGCTAAATTGATCTCATAATACATTTATTTAAATAGAGCCCTCAATAGGTCTTTTTTTAAAAATCTTAAATAAAAAATTTAACATTTAGTTTCAAAGGCAGAAATCTTTTTATAACCTTTAAAAATATTTCACCCTATTACGGCCTGTTGAATGAATATACCAATTAATTTTCAGAGAACCGGCCCATTTCAGCTCGTATTTGAAATGGAATTTTAGGCCGGCCGCGTCTTTCCATTCCCAGATCGATTCAGACATTTGGCGACGGAAAGGCAAAAAAGCGCTTCTGCGCTAAACGGTTAATTCTGGCTAATTACAGTAGTAAAAAGACAGTAAAGAAAAATACCTGAATTTTCATAAAAAGTTTCTCAAAATTTAAAAAAATCATTGCAACTAATGAAGTACTGTGCGAGGCCCTAGACCAGGGGTCTTTAACCCGCGGCCCTCCGACATGTTTTATGCGGCCCGCCAACTCATGAAAAAATACAAATTGTTTCACACAAAAATAACATCCCTGCTCCCTTTGAGTCTGAAATAAACATTGTATTTTACTCTGTTGGCATTTTCATATTTCGTAATAAATATTTTAAAACACTAGAGAACTAAAGTAACACTCTATTTTTCCCTAAGTCGTGTTTTACTTTAGTTTTCTAGCGTATATGGGAATCAGGTTTAGTTTTATTGATTTGCAGTGCAACAGTGATTTAAAAAAAATTCATCTTAGGACTCATCAAATTCTATTCTAAATATGCTGATATGAACATCTTCCCCACTATCTGACTGCATGCTCTGAAAACGTTACTGTTCTGGAACACATCTGCTCATAGACGGGCATAGAAATTTCATAGGGGGGATTACAGGCTTACAATTGGGGGGAGGGGGTTTACAGAGCTAGAACTCCATATGTTGATATGTATGTACACGAAATTTCGTTCCATTGGGAATTACAACCTCCATCAACACCCCTACGTACGCCAATGTGTCTGTAAACAACTGTTTCCAAAAATGAAGTTGATAAAATGAAAAGTTAGGACCAGAATAACTGACGTCCACCTTGGAAACACTCTTAGGGTTGCAATATCAAAAATGAGACCTGATATTGATTGGACTGTTAAAAATAAGCAGTGCCAAAAATCTCGCTAAAAGGTTTGATTTCGCTTTACATATTAATAACTAAAAGTATTGTAAATGTTTTTTGCTTCCATACATATTTTACATTGTAATATATATATATCTGTCTCAGAGGCGAATCCAGAAAATATTTTTGGGTGGGCACGCAAAACTAATATAGACCTAAGGAAAAATATCAATAAAGGCTGATTCAGTGAGGTGGAGGACGCCTCTCGAGCCGCTTTTGTTCAGTCCTAATATTGCTGATACAGTAGTGCGGCCCGCGGGCCTACAAGAATAAGCAAATTAGCCTTTGAACTGCAAAAGGTTGAAGACTCCTGCCCTAGGCGCTTGCCTGATTTGCCTTACCCTAAGGCCGCCTCTGCTTGTCGACAATTGTGTGAGTAGCCGTCGACAATTTGTAAGAGGTAAAAAATGTCTTGAATCAAAAAATTTGAAAACCCCTGCTATATAGTAACAAAAAGCCACAACTTAAAGCGTTTTTTCGCAGAATCTGTTCTCGACGTATATTTTCCAATTTTTTGTCTAAAGATACTATTAAAAATTTTCGCTACCTTTACTGCCTCCTGTTGGACGATTGTTTATAGGCCGATTTTGCCAAGACGTTTCCTCTTTTTGCAAATCCTTAGTCGCATTGGTCGTAGCTTCTGAAATAGCTAGTCTTGCTAACCATGCAAGCATGAAAAACGCCGCTGCTGCCACCTATTGACAGAATAACAAAAATTACTTCTCATATTTATATATTTTATATTGATATATAAGATTCTCATGGTATATTTATATTTCTTTTTAAATCCGGGACATTTCCAAATTTTTACGTAAAAAAACCTGGGCCTTTTTTTTTAAAAAAAAGGGCATGTTAAAATTAAAAAAACAACAACACCAAATCTATTATATATTGTATTTTAACTTCCAGTAGAATCCCAATTAACCGAAATAAAGTGGAGGGGGGGCTAACCATATTTCGGAAAAGAGAAATTTCGGATAATCCAGAAGTTCAATTTTCAGTGTAAAGATGTAAAGAAATAATATTTATCCAAAAACACACTGTATCTATAGAGTCGTGAGTTTTCTCTTGAGGTGATTTACTTTCCACAATAATTACCTGAAATTTTTAATGTTACTGTATTTGTATTCTTGATAAATAAACGAATGGAAATGCTCCACCCTTTCCCTCCCCCAACGTCCACCCACTGGGACCATATATACTGGGTTTATAAATTCGTATCCAAAATTAAGGTTACACTCGATGTTATTTCAATGAGAAAGGTAAATGTTTTCTGTTTGACTGCTTTATTTATAAAAAATCATTTTACAGAAAATTAAAGATCTATAAACACTTAATAGAATTACAACAATTCAAATTTTTTCAGGCATCCTGTGAAGGAGAATCCACAATTAAAATTTATGAAAACACTGAACATCGACAACGAAAATTCGTAAAAACTAATTTAAATAACAAATTTTCTCACACAAACATCCAAAATTATTAAAATTATTTTTGATGTTTATGTAAGCAAATTTATTATCCTAAATCTGTTCCTTGCGGATTTTTATTCTATAGTTTAATTTTTTATACCAATTTTGATCGTGGATTCTCCTTCATAGGATTCTTGAAAATTTTGATTTATTGTAATTCTGTTAAGTATTTATAGCTCTTTAATTTTCTGTAAAATTATTTTTTAGGAATAAAGCACATGAGAGTTAAAGAGCAAAATATGTACCTCTCCCATTGAAATAACATTGAGTGTAACCTTAATTTTGGGTACGAGCGTATTTCAATTGCAGCTGTTAAATCTTTGAACACCTAGCTATCTCCTGAGAGTGAGGGGTGGGGTGTCAGCTTGGAGAGAAGGGTTTGCAGAAAAGATGTTAAAGACCGCGAATTTATGAGTCAGTTGCGACATACGACATATAACGGTATAAGTCGGTATACAATGGAACCTTGTCAGGATTATGCAGATATGATATGTCTGTGTAAACACCCATTAAATCCCTTCTGACTCAGAAATTTTCACTTTCATACCACAAGGATACGTGTGGTTATAGTCCACATAGTGCAGTGGTTCCCAACTCAATTTAAGCCGCGGACCACTTTTCCACTTCAATTGTACCCGCTGACCACTTTGAAAAATTCTCACGAGTTGATTGCAAGACCTTAATTAAAAAGGGAACCGGGTCTTTTTGGGCGGAAATATGTTTGTAAAATCGTTCTTTGGAAAAAAAGAAATAATAAAGAGAAAAAAATTTCTAATGATAATGCAGTCAAACCTCGTTAAGATGAACACGCTTAAGACGAATTACTTTTAATACGAACCGTTTTCTGAAGTTCCGTCAGATTGTAAAATACTACAAATATGCAATCAATTTCATTTTTATAATTAATTTTAATATTTAATAAATAATTTTTATAAGTATTTTTGTTTTCGATTATTTTTTTTAAATAATGACCGGTCTCGCGGACCACTTAGGACTCCTTCGGACCACCAGTTGAGACCAGCATAATGAGATGAAAATAAACGGGCTATGTATACTTTCCTGCAATATGTGTTTTGTATATTTTGGAATAACATTGTGTTGGTTTTCTTTCTTAAGATCGGAGTATGTTCAAAAAGACAAACATGAGCGCTTTTGCCAAAAATATTAGATAGATGTCTACTTTAAAAAGGGGGGGGGGGCATAGCAGACCATTTCGGCTAACCGGAGTTCTACTGTATTGGATTAGAAACTTTGTATTTTTAAAAAATACATAATAGACAAAACTATATTTTAGATTCATTCAAATATTTATCATATTTTAGGCCTGTTGAAGAAGGTTTTTTCTGATATTTTAACATAGAACTCCGCACAAGAGAAATTTTTTAAAATGGGTTTGTACAATGGGTAAAACTTTTACTGTCTCAATTTAAATTTACTTTTTCATCTGAAGTATTTGAAGGGATCGAAAGTAAAGGGTTGTAAGTGAAAAAAAGTTCTTAAAAGTTTCTTTTGAAAAAATCTTGTTTGAAATTGATGAAAAAATAACTCAAGTTGAGCTTTTCTATCACATAACACAGATAAAACAAATTTCATAATGGTAAGTGCATTGCTAGCTTCACTTTAAAAA